>JAVJGG010000021.1:19932532-19962942 GCA_035590195.1 Aviceda cuculoides
CACTTGTCTACGCCATGAGACACCAGCTTCTCAAGGAGTATGTCATGAGAGACAGTGTCAAAGGCCTTGCTGAAGTCGAGGTAGATAACATCCACTGCCTTCCCCTCATCCAATAGGCGGGTCACCTGGTCATAGAAGGAGACCAGGTTGGTTAAGCAGGACCTGCCTTTCATAAATCCATGCTTACTGGGCCTGATTCCCTGTTTGTCCTGGACTCGTTGCTTTCTACAAAATACAAAGTTCAGTATAGATTCAATAATACAAAAAAATCTGCCCTGACTCTTCTTTTCCAGGCATTGCAGGCTGCCTTTTAACATTTTGATAGTTACTGGGTGGTGGAGGGTGCATGTGTGTGTGTGTGTGTGTGTGTAGGATAGGCAACGCTTGAGAGCTAGAGAAGATTTGATCTAATCTTCCTGATCTAATATTTAAAAAATGAAGATGCCATAACCTGTAAGATGTGAGTTTACAAGTGAGATGCTGTGGACAGATTTGCTCCTCCCTTTCTTCCAGTATATCCCACTTCAGTGTATCCCACCTTGTCAGTGTTAACAGGTTGCCACCTTTGGTATTGTGCTTCAAAATTCTTTTGAAAGGGAAGCCTCTTGAGGGTGGGTTTGATTTCACAATGCAGAGCTTTAAAGAAGAGTAGCACAGAGCTGACTCAAACCTTTCCCTCTGCAGAGAAGGCACTGGTGCTTTAGAAATGTTGACAACCTTGGGAGCAGCAATGACATGTAAACTGTTCTATATAGGAATAGATGTTTGGAGGGAAACTTTTCTCGAAAGGAAATGTAAGCAAGAGCTTCAGCTAAGATGTTAGGTGAAGATGGTAAAAATGGAAGGACAGGTAGGTCAGGCAGACAGGGCAAGCCTCGCAGCGGGAAGTTTCACAAAACAATCTAACAGCACAATCTGGAAAATAGGCAATAGTTTCCCAAAGTGAGGACCAAAGCTTTTCACACATGTCCATCAGTATCTGTCATGTCAAATCCAATAATTTTTCAACAGGCTGTAACTGATTTGGATTAGACCTCAATTTTTTGTGAAATACTGAGACTGAAAAACAAAGAAAAACAGATGTTAATGGCATTCTAGTGTGCAGCATCTTACCATACAAGCTAACCTGTGTGGGCCAACCTTGCTGACTTAAAAGAAAACTCTTTTAATGAACATCACAGAGGGAAAGAGATGAGAAAATAAACCCTTATGGTTTCAAGGCTAAATGGTAGCTTGTTGTGAGGGGAGGCTAAATTACATGTTAAGTGTTCACTATCTCTAGGCAAACGTGATCTTGAAGAAAACAAAGCAGCAAATCCATTCTAAGGCATAAAATTATTTCTACCATGAATTATTTGCCAGTTACCTCTTGCTTCCATTCTGACATAAATTGAAAGTAATGTTTAATTATCTCAATATCCCACTGATAATGAAAATCTCAAATACATCCAAGAAAAATTGCAAGGCAGGAAGCTGGTTTTAAAAATAAGGTAACTAATCAAAATATTTTAATCCAAAATGTCTTGCCTGTTAATATTTTTTTTCCTAGAGTGTTAAAATGAAAATGTCAATTTAAACTAGACGTGTATGCAAATTAATAGATTGGCCTTTCACTCTACCTTGAGTTTCAATGGCTGCATGTGAACTTACAACTCCACTGAAATATCAAAAGATGCTCTACCTTGTAACCCCACTCAGGGTCGGAAAGCAATCAGGACGTCAGGGCCCCAAGGGCGTTAACAGGCCCCACTGGCCCTGACCACCCCCCAGGGCTTCCCCGCACCCTGCCCACGGCCCAGGTCCCCATTTCAGCCCGGCCCGGGGCTGTCGGTCCCTGCCCCAGCGACACCGTAGGCTGCTGGTCTCCGGCTCCCCACAGACCCGCGCTGCCCGGCCATGGGCCCCACTGATCCGGGCCCACGTCCTGGCCTGGCTTGGCCCAGCCCCAGGGAGCTGGCTGACGCCGGGGGCTGCCCCCCAGTTCCTCGGCCTGCCCCCCAGTTCCCCGGCCTGCCCTGCTCCCTGGGTGGGGTGGTGGGATGGGACCTGCCTGGCGAGGTCCTGCCCAGCAGCACCAGTTTCCCCCACTGCTCGCAGTGTCTCGGCGCCCAGGGAGCAGCCAGCCCTTGCGCCCTGCTCACACAGCCTTAATTAAGGATAAAGTCTGGCAGAGTGGCCATTCTGCCTAAAAAAAGCTAACGTAAACATGCTGCTGAAATGGGATGATACTGAAGCTTTGGCCCTACTAACAGTCCCTCACCTTCCCTTAGCACTGAATGTCATCCTCAGTGCAGGCGTTTTGTGCCGTTGTGTGAAGCAGCCGGCTGTTATATCCTGCATTCTGAGCACATCATTCTCAAAAGGAGAGAAACTAAGTATCTGGGTAGTGCTGGAAAAAGATGGAGGGAGTCACAGTATCAGGAAAAAAAAAAAATGTTCTTTTCAGTCTGCGTAAGCACCGATAGTGTTTTCTGGATGTATTCATTATCCTTACATTAGGTGTTCCGTACTGACTTCCTTGCTACTCAGGCTTAGCACAGGTTGTATGCAAAAATGGTAATAAAGAGAGGCCATTTTTATAAATCTGAATCTACTTTTAGTCTAAGTAAAAGTTTGCTCTACAATTTTGTTTTTGAAGAAGTTGATATGAAAAAGAGAATGGTCCAAATAATACAGTATGCTTGAAAAACAGAAAGCTAATGTCAAACTATGTTGTAGTAGCATGTCTTTCTTGCCATTCCAGAGCTTTTCTCCGAGATATGTTTAATTTTTTATTATTTTTTTTAATCAGATATCTTTTGTTGGATTTTGCCATCTGCTGGGTAATTCCATCCCAGGTCTAATTTCAGTAGAGAAGATATGGTGGTCCGCTCTACTCTTTTCTGCGTACGTGCCCTAGACAGGCCAGGAGGGAATCATTCTGCTCAGGACTCTAGGGTAATGAATGCAGAAGCTGGAGAAGCACACGTGCGTTGTTCATTGTAAACAGGCAGCAAAGAAGTGCTTTGCCCCTAGATTTTGACCACTTAAATATAATGGACTCCTTTCACAGACCACTAAAATAACTATTAGTGAACAATGTATTGCCATTAATCCAAACTCTGTCTAATAATTTAAAAATTCTTGTGATATCTGGAAATCAAATCCAAGTTCAATGAAATCCCTGGTGTGCCCTTTCTCTCTCCCTTTCTGATCCTTTTTGGCTTGTCATCCCACTAAAAAGTATTAAAAGAATTATGACCTCTGTTAATAAGGTATACCTAAGGCAGACTTTTCAAAAGTAGTATTTTCTATGTGCAGCTCCCTTTAATATCAGCGCCCATTTAGCAGGTGGGGAAAGAAACATGGTTTTATGAATCTATTTCTCCTATTTTTTCCTATGAGTTACACAGACATTTTCTTCATCGTGATTTAGATTAAAGTTACTTTTTCTTTCAAATAGGTACCTTTCCTGGGTTTCCTTGTGATTTTAAAGCTAAGGATCAAGTATCTTTCTGTTGAAGTTTCCATGTGTTTCTCTAGAGACGATTCTGTCGTGTCATGTCATACACCCCCTCAGTGTCAGGAACCACTGAAAATACTTCATGTTTTTTCTGGTAAAAAGTAGCTTTTTTTCTAGAGCTGCCTGATGTGGCAATCATGTTACCTTTGAAATTGAATTGATTACTATTAAGTGGTGCAGCTAAATACAAAAAGTTGGCTTGTGATTTGTCACCTGTATAAACAATAACACTGATGCCCTGCAAGACTCAAATGCACCATCCACAGAAAGTATCAATGTAAGAGAGAAGGTGCAAAGCAATCATTATGGCTTAAAAACATGTCTGAGAGCATTCCATGTAACCTTCCATTAGACTGAAAGCACAACTAAATTTCACAACAGGCATTTTACTAGTAACACTTCTTTATAAAATTACCCACTTTTAACAATAGAAAAGCAATTTCCATAGAAGTTTCATTTACTTCTTAGTAATTTATTTAAATGGGTCATATAGAAAAGAAAATCACTGCAAATTTCAAAGCGAAGCAGCCAAGATAAAGAGACTACTTCACTGCTACCAATATTCTGTTAATGGATTGGATGAAAAGGTATGCAGTTGTACTGCTTTGATTGTCCTTGCACAGCAATTCTATTTTAATTGCAAGTTAAATGGAAGAATATAATCATGGACACTAAGGTTAATCCTACAAAACACGTGTATTAAATATGTCAAAATAGACAAAACCCCTAAATCTCCAATACTGCAAAATTGTCTCATTTTATACCTTAGAATCTCTCTGGTTTTCAAATACAAAAGGAATTAAAATAATAAAGGGAGGAAGGAAGAATGACAATAAAAGTAGTGATAACAAGACAGTGTCATTCCAGAAGTGTGAAGAAGAGGACTGCTTTCATCCTTTATTTCTTCAACCATGCTACAAAGAAAACTTCGTGTTGGAATCAGGAGAGAAGTTGGGATTTTGGCTGGGTTTTCTTCAGGGTCGGGGGGGAAACATGGGAGAGAAGGTTCTGTTTCCCCCCAGAGATGCTACTGACAATTTCGTAACAGACTGCTATGTCAAATTTGCTGACTGCATAACGTGCCAGTATGCTGTTGGGATATAACCCTCTAAGGGCAAACCTCCCTCCTGCATCTCCTGAATCAATGCCATGGAATCTGTGGTGATCTAGCAACAAGGGGTTACCTTCCCCACTTCTCTTAGGCAATGCAGGAGCAATGCAGTGTTTCTTAGTTTCTTAATTGCTGATGCTGCCCCAAAGCTCATGCAAATCCAGCTACCCTCCTTTCTTCGGAGACGGTCCTGGACTACCGCCATCAGGACACTTAGGCTATGCGGATCTGGTGAAGGAGAATTTATGCTGTTGCCGTGTATCATTCACCTACCTTGCAAATAAATAGAATATTCTAATCTTGAAGCTGCTAGGCAGTTTACCAATCCAGTACTACATCTACTTAGGAGCTGTACAGAAAAAATAGCTTTAAAATAAAACTAAAGACTGTGAGGAAGCTGAAGGAAGGGGAAGGAAGAAGACAGAAATCCATTTTACAAAATGCAGACTCCGAAATAAAGTGTATCATCCAGGTGTCTACAGTGTGAGCAGGGGAAGATACGATTGTGTAGAGTGTGATAACAGTTCTTTTTATGTAATACTTGTTCTCTATCAGATATGCTTGTGCTTCCCTATTATATTTAGATGTGTACTGTAGGCAATTTTAGGACTACTTTAGTGAGCATATTTTCTCTCTTAAAGAATGCACAGAGGGTACTGTAAGATGTGAGATAAAGAGAGCACTAAATATAGAAGTGCTCTAGTGTTTTAAGTCCATAAAAGTGAGTCGAAAGAACTTCCTCCTCTTAGAAGACTTTTCTTCTAACTTGTTTTACTTTACATGTGCTACATGTGAAATGTACCTAGAGAGGAAAATTATTTTTTTCTGTGGCTTGTTTTACTCTCTTCCTCATGGCATGATATGCATTTGTGTGAGGTGAGTCCGGTGAGCTGCCCAGACTTTTACCTGGTTATGATTATATTCAGAATAACTAGTGTTATTAAGTACATACTAGCCTATGGGTAGGAAAAAAAGTAGCAAAGTCTGTGAGTGACTTAGTGAACAGTATCTCGCAGTCACTTAGATGCCTTCTCAAATTTTTGGTTTAGTTTCCTACAATTTAAATAATTTGATAGTTTTGAAATGAAATCAAAGTTGTGAGTTGACTTGTCCTAAATGGCGAGTTCACTTTAGAACTCTTTGTTGCTTTGAGAATGATCAGTGATTTGGGGTACTCAATCTGACACCTTAAAAGGGTCTAACTTCAATTTTTTGGAAGGAAGTATGATTCTGAAAGAATTTAGTGTAGTTATCTCTGACCATCCTGGCTCCTAATTTTGGAGCAAGACTGCCTGAAAAGAAGGATAGTATCCTTTTTTTGTGTGTGCTGCTTTAGCACTGAAAGGTTTCCTGAAAGAAATGACTCTTGAGAAGGACAAGAGAGTGGCTGGATGGGGGTGAGAAGAGTGAGCATCTACTGCTATATCTACTGGTTTGTTTTTAAAAAATATCTGTATTTTGATGAAAAAATTATTACAGTTATAGATAGGATGAAAAGCTTTTTGTATGTTGTTTTACCATAAAAGCTTTGTGTTGAATGAAGTATTTCTTGCTGCTTTCCCAAGAATGCTGGCACCCTATATACTGATTAAAGTGAAGAATTTGGAAAAGGAGCTGGCAAGTGAGAAATGCTGCTGAGCTACTGAAAAGAATGGGTCAGGAGCGCTCACTGCAGAAATCTTGGGAGAAAAGAATCTATTCTGTTTTCATTCTATTAGGACTGCCGCAGCCACTCAAAAGTTGAAGATGTGGATGTAGAACTCAGGTCATTCCTGATGGAGAGATTTCTATCTGCTTTCTCCAGGACCAAATTTTATAGCTCACTCATATTTTAGCCATCAAATTTTCAGGGAGGGGGAGGAGAAGATTAAAATCTTTGTTGAGCAGGTCATTGTCACATATTTATTTTGCAGAGAGGAATAAAAGGATGGTAATTTGTTTGTTCTGCTGTTCTAGTGAATTTTCTGATGTACATCTCAAGTTGTTTAGATTATTTCTTGTGGCTTTTTGTACTGTTTACAAGATACTATTCCCAAACTATAGCAAGAGGATATGGATGAAATCTGAGCTTCAGTGGGAATTCTTTCCGTGACTTTCCAGTAGAGTCAAGATCTCATCCTGAGTACTACTCATTTCTACTTGCATAAAATGTTGCAGTCCCAACAGAGTGAAGTTTATTGTTAGATTAGCATTTACTGTAAGTTTCTGTGCTCAGTGGAGTACAGACATTGAAAGGTTTTCATTATTTTAAAGTGATTCCTTTCTTCCTGATGATCATAAATAACCCTCTAGGGGGCTTGAAACCAAAGTCTGCTGTTTTCTTCCTATCTTTTTTGTACACACTTTTGTTTCCCTTTACTGCATACATATTTATTTTATTGTTTGGGTTGTTTAGAAGAGTTACCGTAATGTAGATCAGATGGTTGATTAAACCACAGCTGGCTTTTAAAAATGATTATAAACCCCCAGCATGCTTTTAAAAAGAAAACACATAAAGGGTTCTATGAATTCTGAAAACAAATATACAAAATACAGTATGGGGAATTGTTCTTTTCCTCTTCCATTTTAACTTTCATAGTGTTTGGGTAGCAGTTTCTATATGAATAGAAAATATTAGCTATTGTATGATATTGCTAATCTCCTATTCACTACTCCTTTTAAAATAATTTTACTGCAGGAAACGGAAGAGGAAATGCTAGGTAGGAGGAGCGGTGGATTTCAATGACTCGTACTGTGGCTGTTAGTACTTGGTGGCCTGGCAAATAAGGTTATGCTTTCTGATGTTGTGACAAACTGCTGTTTTTAAGATGCCGGTTTTGGCCCAAGAATCTGCGTGGGGAATTTTATCCTGATAGTTCGTATAATCGGCCGTCAGTTGTTTTCTGCTTCCCTGCCTACCACAAGCAAGATGCCAAAACTAGTTGGAAATCTTCTTCCAGATGTTGTACATAGCTTTAACGTTGAGTTTGTCTCATGAAAGGAGTAGTGAATGATTAAGCACTCACGAAGGTAAGCTGTAGCTTCTGACTACTGGTTTCTTGAGTAAATAGAGCAAGGTGTTTAATCAAGCAATGAAGTGCCAGAAACGCAGCTATACAAATCTCAAATGTCATGATACCACAGATGTTGCTAATGCAGTCTTGTCATTTGAGCCTGTCACTTCACCAAAGTACATGGTGTGAAATACTCATTCTAATTCTCCGCTAGGGAGCCATGGGAAGGCTCAGGCACTGCAAAAGACTATATGCTTCATTTACCCATGTGAATACTTCCAGTGACTTCAGTTAGACTAACTACAGAAGTTGTTATATCTGTAATTCTACAATTTGAGTGTGCATTGCAAATTGCCTTTCCGTGTTTGTGAGGACGAGTGCAGAATTTGGAGGTTTGCATGTGTTTGTCATTTAATCCTACCCAGGCAAGCACCAAGTGATGTTGCAGTGGCCCGTTGTATTTTTTCAGGAAACACTATACTTTATATGTTGTTCCTGATACACGTATATCTTTCTGAATGTTTAGAGAAATGTATATGCATGAGGAGAATAAAATAGTGAGTTAAAATGAAGATCTCTGCTGTAAAAAGTTAGTAAACCTGGGACTAATAAATCTTGATATAAAGCTTTTAGTGAGGTTATAGTTCCCCCAGTTTTGCCATTGTTTCTTTAGTCCTGCTCTCAGAAAAACAGCTCAATTGCCATGAAAGAATGACGTCTTTCTGTCCCTCTTCCTTTGGATAGTTTGGCTTCCAAGTAATCTATTTTTTTACAAACTGAAATAGCAGAAGAGCATAGCTATGTATCTTTCTGCAATAATCTGAGCAAGGTTCTCTACAGAGCCTCAGAAATGGCCCTCATGCTCTAAAGGGCTGGGGACTGAAGAGAGAAAAGCTGTCATGTACATCTCTGAGCCCTCCCAGGGACAATTAGGGCCTGTATAATATCTGGTATTGTACTTGTTGACCATATAACCAAATCTTAGCAAAATGTAGTGTGTGTGTGTGTCTTTTAAAGTTTCTACTCTGATTTATGTCAGTTCAGTTGTTCAATCTTTTATTTCTTTCAAACTACATTATCAGCTGCTAAAAGTCTCCTAGACTTTTAGGAGAAAAGCTAGAAGAGATATAGATGTAGATATATATGATATATTGTTCCCACAATATGTCCTTCTCCACCAGTCAGCTCAAACCTCAGCTGCCACTCCTAATGCTTTCCCCCCACAAAGACAGTGGGGAGGTCTGAAGAGAGCCCTTGTGGGATTATTTAGCAAATGGCATCGTCTTTTCTTAATTTCAGCAAACTCTATAATTTAGCCTGTAAGCATAAAAACCATGCCTCTGAAGCGCTACAGTTATGGTCCCGTAATTCCTTCCTTGTACAGATGATGTTTTGCCCTCCGTAACAGGACTCTGGAAAGACCCTGGAATCCTGAATGGTCGAAGTGTGAGACAGGTTACACATGCTCTAAAGTGGGTTTGAAAGGGGACGGACAAATCTCGTGGTGAGAAGAGCCTGTGTGTAGCGGCGCTTTCTTTTTCTACCTATTTACCTGGGACACAGGTGTACCAGAAAAGATGGAGTCAAGACTGTACTCCAGCAAGCACACCTTTTAGGCAATGTTGGGATGGCAGCCTGTCAGTTATGGTGTGCAGGAGGTGCTTCCCGAGTCGCCAGGCTATCCCCTGCACAAATACCCAGTATCTCTTGGTAAGAGTTCACAGCACAGTTACAGTTAATCCCTAAGTAAATAGTACACAATGACAAAAAAAGTCCACTTGCTGCTTAAATATAAGACCACGGGAAAATAACATGAGAGCTGGATAAACAGACTATACACAGAGGAAAACTGCAAAACTCTGAAATACCCTGTTTGGTGGAGAAAGATGCCTGATGGCTATGGTATCTTGTGGGGGTTAAAGACTAAAAATGCCTTGAGGCTTTTCACAGTATGTTCAGAGGGAAGAATACTTTCAAGTTTGGCTCCAAATATTGAAACTAAATTTAAAGAGTAGGACTTTTCAGAAATTTTGACGAGTCCATAAGCTATTGAAATGCTTTCTGTGACCTCTGGTAGAAAAAAGACAAAGTAAGCACTCCCAAAACTGTTCAATAATTAAATGCATGTTTGAAGTGATTTGTTTCCCTGCCTGGCTAAACGCATGTTTAAATTGAAAGTTATACAACCTTGTAGAAAAAAGGCACAGTGTAATCTCAAATTACGTGCAGAATGGTTACAGCCAAGATCACCTTAATACGGCTGTTTTAGCCTTAACGCTGTGCAGGTGCTCTTTGCTCCTCTTGAAGAATTGCTGCCTATGAATTGTAAAATAGTAGAGCAATTTTTTCTGTGTTTGCGGCTCCCACTAACAATTTTAGATAGTATAATTGAAGTACAGGCTTGGCTGACCGCTATCTCATTTAGGCTTTGCTTTATGTGCAGTGTGTATGTTACTGTGAGCTGTTTCACTGAAGGCTATCTCCGAGAGCCTTGTTCAGAGAGAGATTTCTGGAAAAAAACGAATCGGCAGAGGATTGTGAGAAGAAAGGAGAAGGGGGATGTGTAGAACAGGCATAGTTACAGACTCTTCCACTAATCTAGAAAAACAGGAATTTAGGATTGGGTCTAACCTTTCTTAGCATGCAGCTAGTGTGCGGAGGAAAATGTCCTTCATACACTACTGCTGTTCTGGGGCTGTTGCACCCGGGAAACATGTACAATATAAAGACAAAAGAGAGAGCTTAAGAATACGCAGCATTGATGGTCAGGGTAAGAACCAGTGTGGAAACCAGGATTTTAATTTCATAAGGAAATCTGAGTTATTTCAGTTTTGAAGCAGAATATCCCTCACTTGACTAGAAACATTTTGCTTTGATAAAAACCAGGATGTTTTGTTCCTATTTCAACTTTCAAAATATTTGAAAATATTGCAATAGAAGGGCATTCCAAATGAGAAATCAAAACATCTTATTCTGAATTTTCAGTCTTCTCAAAATATTGACTTAAATTTTTTTTTTTTCTTATAAATTCTTTAACTGAAATGGTCCCATTTCTGCTACATGGTTGTTTTGTTTTGGTTTGGGGGTTTTTTGGTCTGCTTTAGTTTTGATTTTGTTTCTTTTGTTTGTGTGTTTGTTTGTATGTATGTTTTTTGTAGATAAATATCCAGACTGAAAAAGCTCACTTGAAAACTCTGATGGCCATACTCCTGGGTTCTGTAAACTTCAAGTGGTATATACATATATGCACAATTCTCTGAACTATCATTTTCTTAAACTAGTCCCAAAATCCCAATAAATGTTAGCTGAGGCTTCAGTGATATTACAAGATTCATCCTGTTTCTGACCATGCCCATGGAGCTACAAGGCTGTTAGATAATCACTTGCACTGATTAGTCACCACTATTTTTAGAGCCAAGCTTGGAGTGCTTGTGCCACTGACTCGGGACCAGCCTAGCTACATCTCAAACCATTGCTCTTTGAGGCATTTGACTTTTGTTTACTTCCAACCCTTCCCAAGCTTTATTGAATATTATTCTTACAGGTACCCAGTTGCTCCAAACAGAATTAGGCATCTGCTGTCTTTAAGTTTTCTGACAACACATGTCACTATTTTATCTCTACCCCATACAGTTGTATAAAACTGTATCTGTCCTTTGTTTAGCCATGTTGAGTCCTGCCTCCTCATCATTTGAACGTATGTAATTTCTGACAAATCTTCTCCTACCAAGTAATTAGCAAAATCATTAGATTGAAAAAGAAATGCAAAAAGACAAAAGGAAAAGTTCAGTTTTTACAATGAACCCATTTAAATACATGGTTATTAAAAAATGTAAAAAACATAGGAAAAACACTGGCTGCAGCCATTCTCCACTGTACGGTGACTACTATACCTGCTGTGCTGATGCTGAAGGCTAATTAATTTCTTTCACATCCTTACTACAAGGAACCTTAGAAATCTGAAAGATTAAAGATCTATGACTTTTCAGCATTTTTTCACTATGAAATGATTCATTACACACGGACTTTTATTTTTTTCTGTACATTTGATTACATAAAAATAGTCAGAAAAAATCATGAAACAAAGAGTGACCTTTGTGACTTAGGAGAAGATGAACAACCACTGATCTGCCTCTTGAAGGTAATTACGCTTCCTGTATTGAGTACATCTGAATTTGGACGTTTTTTTGGTTTTTTTTAATAAATGTAAAATTTAAGTGAGGTGAATCTTACCTCTTGTGTTTACTGCCCTAATTTGTCTATCCATTAAATAATTGTTGCTCCTTAAGCTTTTGGCATGCTTTAACGTGGGCAAGATATATGGGTATGCAAATCTCTCTTCTAGAGAAACTTGCATTTGCAATTCAATTAAATGTGTACATGTCCACATCAACAACTGATTGCCTCCTGATGCCAAAGCCTATGCATTTTAAAGAAATGGAACATAGGGTTAATACCAGATATGTCTTCTGTATTACGAACGAAATCAACTAGTCTTTCCCATTTACTGCTACTGTCCTAAAAAGTAGGCATGGCACTTAGCATTGATGGTTTGAATTTTAATTCATATGTAGAGCCAGAGATTTTATTTGTTTCTGTTCCTTCTCAAACTGTTGAGTCAAAAAATTTTGTTAACCATTGTAAACACTTTACATGTTTTTCTGAGATCTTGCTCAATGCCATCGCTTTTCTAAACCCAGCAACTTGCCAAAACAGGAATTTTATATACTGGCTAAGACATCTTGACAAGCTAAACATTTTTTAAAAGCAGAGTAGGTGGACTTAGCTGACTTACTGCCAGCTGCAGTATCTCTACACTGCCGAAGAAGATAAGCAGTGCTACACAGAATGAATTAAGGCTGGTGCCAGGAATCTGCAGATTCTGGACCTGGTCTCATTTCGGCTATTAAGTAGTGTCGTGTCTTCAGCAAGTCACATCCTTTTTGTCTGTGTCTGTTCCCCGTTCATGAATTAGGGACAGTATTTACCTACTTCTTTCAATGAAGGAAGTTTATTTTCCTCAAGTTTTGAGGGTGTAAGCCCTAAGGATTACGACCTGCACCTATGCATGTGCATTTGGCACACATTAAATTGCTCACAGCCTCTTAGCAGGAGTGGTCCTGAGCAATGCAACCTTTGGGGAAGTTTTTTTCAGTTTGAGGACAGAGTAGTGTTTTGAACTGCAGAAGATCTGGTAGGTTTGGTCAGGTTTCAAAGTTTTAAACTTCTATTACGCTTTCTATAAGCAACTGACTGAAATACTTAAGTCTCTTTTTGTCTCTCTTCCACACATGCTGTGGTTAGCATTAACATCTCTGAAACAGGGAACTTGAAACTTCCTTCCAGTGATGTTATGATTCTGTTGCACCTCAGTTATACAATAAAGATACAAATTCTCAAATCTTTCTTTCTTGGTCAAACTTGAGAACAGCAGCAATGAACAATTAGCATTTCTAGAATACACAGTTTCAAATACTGATAACCATCCTATTTTTTAACTCTCTCTTTGTCAAAACACTAGCATGTATACCAACATGCAACTTAAATTCATTAATTTTGTAAAACACGGTTTTGTTTACTGCTTCTATGCAAAAGGAATTCAGCATTATCTGACACACTGTTTTATTCTTGACCACTACATATAACCTAAAAGAGCTTGATGATTCTTAAAAACTGATGCAATCATTTTCTTGGCTTTGCAACTTCTAGCATATGCTGGCTCTTTCTTGATGTGAAACAACTCGATATATAGCTCATGTTTCTTTACAGCTTTGAACTCTCCATAATTATCTTTTGGATTCTCAGCAAACCATCCACATTCTCTAAAGTCTGTGACATGTTGCTTCTCAAATTCTGTATGTATTACCCAGGGTTTTCTTTCTGTAATCTCTTCTCACTTTATTTTGGAAATATTTTTCTTCTATATTTTCACTCTCCTTTTGTATCCTGATATATGGATTTTTAAGTTTGGGGGCTGGATGCTACATTCGTCAAGGCTTAGCTAGAAACAAAAGCAGAAGTACTTCAAAACAGCTATATTCAAAACAGAGTAACCTTTTGAATCCTTTCTAGTACTCTGATTGTTTGCAGATAGAGAATAAACCACGGTTTGAATCTGACCAACTGCTTTCACCTTTATCAGAGTTTCAATTTACTTCACACCTTCACAGGAGGCAGATGCAGCAAAGAGCCTCAAAAGAACCACAAGATAAGGATAAATGGTAGCAGTCAATATGGCGGCTACAATTTATAGAATATTAGGTGCATAATCACTGCAAATCTTGTAAATATCCCTTGAGAATATAATGTTATAGAAAGATTCATGAAAACAGGTTAGTCTGGGATGTTCAACCTCAGGGTGAGATGAGAGAAAGTTGCCAATGGGGTGTTGTGAATAAGATTTTTTTTTTTTTTAAGTGTATTTATATAAGCTTAGACATTCAGAAAAAGAACAGTTTTCATTTTACCATGCCTAGATCTCAAGTATAACTATATTTGTCAACAGAAAAGATAGCATCAGTGTCAAAACCTACATATACTATAAGACCAAAGTCACAAATTTGCCTCCTAGTAGTAATTTTGGAAACTGCTGGCCCAGGTAAGAATGGAAATTTACCTTGTTCTTTCTTACTCTGATTATCCCCTTGCTCTAAGTGGAGGCCACTTTTAAATACTCTGTTGTCTAGAAAGATCACCTGCTTAGCCAGTAACAAATGCCGAGCATTTTGAGAATGCAAACAGACAGTATGAACCAGAGCTAGATTTCCAGTTCCCAGAACTCCTTCTCTGTGCCCTATAGCTGCCTGGTGATGTTTAACAAGCAATTCTTGAGAAAAGATTTTGCTTTCTGGGTGCAAGTTATGCGAGTAGTTACATAGCATCTTCTGAAAGAGAAGGTTCTCCTTTATCTGAAATGCACTGACAGCTTCCTGTCCTTTATAGTTGTTTATTTTATTTCGTGACAAAGCCATGTATTTTTGCCTGATCACATTTGAGACTGAAGATGGCAGCCAAGGAAATATTAGCAACTCTTTTCTCTTCAAAACATGTCACCAGTCTATGAACATTACAAAAACCAAACAAAAAACCCCACCCCAAACCCTGAATATGTTTTAGAGGCTACTAAACAAAACATACCAACTACTGAAACCCAGCCTAAAAATAAAGAGTATCATTTTTCTTGATGAGCCAGAAACCAGTGTAAACTGTCTGGTAGATGTACAAAAAGCTTATCTAGTTCATTCCATGTCCATCTGAAGTTGATCCACTTAATTATTTCTTACATTAAACAGCCCACTGCTGCTGTTTTCTGGTTAGAAAAAGTGTCAGTGTTACAGGAGAGAGATTTTAAGCTCAGAGGACCTGGGATTAGAAGAACAATCATTTTGATATTGGAGATTTGTGTTTGGAGGCAGATTACTTTTGAGCGTGTAGAAAATTTTTATGCTGACATGTGTTTGTGTTATGAAAATTTCAAACTCTGAGACGGTAGCAGATGTTATAGTCCAAAGAACCAAAACTGTTGGTTTTAGCTAAAAAAATCTTCCAGTCTTATTAGAAAACAGAAGAAAGCACATGGCATAATAGGTCAATTTAATGGCATTGTTTGCAGTAAAGCTGACATTTCAGGGATAATCTGCAGTGCTCACTTGAAGTAGGCCATTTTGCTGGGCAGAGAAGGACTTGATACATTCTTCTATATTACTACATTCTTCTATATTACTGTGTCAAATTGGATTAGAACATAATAAAATGGAGAATGTAAAATAAAGGCCTTTGGGATCGCTAGTCGTGCAGTGTAATAAGATGCACGAGGAATTAAAATGAATGTACTGTTCAGAAGTATGACAAACTTGTCATGTGTAGTTGTGTGGACCTTCCCTTTTTCTAGTATGTTTGTTTGGCTTATCCCTCCTGTCTTGCACTCTTTGTTGATCTACATCGAGTGAATTTCCTTCAGGAAGTTTGCCCAGCATTTGTCTGTTCTGTAATTATTATTATTTGAAATGATAAGATAAAATGATTGAAAACCTGCTGCAGATGATAGTTTCTGTTTGTAACCATAAACTGCCCAACAGTGCTCAAAACTTTGCTAAAATTTATTTCAGAGATTCACTAATACTGCCTGCTGGCCTGGTTTGGGGTGCGGCCACGGGAGCGTTCACTTCAGCAGCTTCGCTGAGCAGCCTGTAGGATTCAGCTTCTGCTGTCAGTCTGGGAGACAAGAAAATGTGCTGAAACTTGGTTTCTTAAATGATGCTTGGAGGGTTTCTCATAACTTTATGGAGTAAGTTCTAACCTTTGAAATTTTGGAAATGTTAATTAGTAAGCTGAGTACTCCACACTTTCATTTATCTGATACTCTTATCTCAGAACTCACATTAGCCAAAATTGGATTGTGTCTCCTATGTACCATGAGTCATTTGTTTTGAAAAGGTCTCTGTTAGCTGAAAACCCAGTGACAAGTCTAGATGGCAGGTCATATGTTCTGTTTGGATAAACAGGGTTACACTTCACACAGGAATGAATATTAGTAGGAATTAATAAATGACTCATGTTTCGGTCATGAATTTAATTTCAGAGATCACAGAAAATCTGAATACAAACTGTGTGCTGCATCACTTTCGAAATTTGTAAGGGGAAATGATTAAAAAGAAAATACCAGAGCCAAACTTTTGCCTAAGTTAAAGCATGGAAGAAGGACTAGTACGTATCAAAGTAACTCTAGCGTGCATGTGCATTCAACTTCCAGTTAATTGTAAAACCGAGAAGTTGAGCTTGGGACACTTAATGCTGTACAAAGGCAGGCTTTCACTGGAATGACTGTCATCTGCTCTGTCTTTCCCTTGTGGTTGAAGAGCAGTAACTTCTCATCGAAAAGCCGGGTTCATCCTTCTCTGCCACCGAGCACCCGTGCCCCTGCCTGGACCTTGAGTGCGGGAACTGCCAGTGCCGCTGCTGCAGTTCCATTCTAGTGTGGAAGATGATTGTGCAGTGGGTGCACAGCATGTCCCACACACAAATATGTAACACTCACTAAGAACACTGAGAAAGCACCTTAGAACAACAACAACATCAATTTTCAAAAAGAAATCCCCCCCACCCCCAAAGGATTTAATCAGTTTGGTCTGTAATATGGCATGCTACCAGACCACAGAGGGATATGGTGAGGGTCTGAATTCACGAAAGTATTTGTCTCAGAACATCCTTTGCTTTTCAATGGCTTCTTACACTGAGCTAAACATACGTTTAAATGCTTTCCTGAACTGAGGTCTCACAAACTTAACACTTCGGTCTTACTGTTAAAGATGTCTGGTTTATTTGCCTCTAAAAAGTGCACTCTGTTTGAGTATGGTTTGACATAGCAAAGGAAATAGTCACTGACTCTTGGCACTAGTACCTCCACCTTTGTGGATTTCTGTAATGTATCATTCTCACTGAAAGTCTGTTCTCCATAGGATGCACGTGATGATTAATTTCTAATAGCATTACAAGGAGGTCAGCTCGTGTTTTGAGAAGAAAGTTCTTTCTTTTCCAAAAGTATTTTTTGTGATTTTGTACCTAATCACTAATTGGATTCCTGCACAGAATTTGATACCAGAGACTTTGGGATAACAGAAATATAGACTTGCTTTATAAGTTTCCCATTTCACTATGTACCAAAGTGATGCCAAACAAAGAGTTAAACCAATTCAGTGTGTTTCATTGCTTACATGGAACAGCATTGTCTGAACTCCATTTGCCTGGATTATAGATGTGGTGTTATCTCACTTTATGAGAATATAGTCTTTTGAAGGACTGAAGATCACTGGATAAGAAATCTTGAATCTGCAGTTCTGGCTGATTAGTATGCTGGAACTTATGTGGCAAATTATACAATACACAGAAAGACAGGCAAAATAAGAAAAGTAGTATTTCCTTAAGTAAATTTTAGATTAAGTAAGATTAAGAGAAAAACATTCTCCAGCTTTTGTAACCTATCAGCAAGGCAATGACTAAACCCACTATCTCCTGCGTAAGACATTCTTTAATATATCCAAAGAATAAGAAATGAGGACTGAAAATGTACTGTCAGTTTCCTTGGATTAAGGTCAAAACTTCAGAAACAATAGAGCATTTTCCTTCATAAATTTATCAGACCATTTCAGTTGTAATCAGATTAAGGAAATAAAATCAGAAACAAAAAGAAAATTCAAAAAGAAAAATTATAATACTTACATTGGTGACATATTCAATATCCTTCCAAATATTACATTCCCTGGGAAAATCTGCCAAATCTAAAAAATTATCCACTATCACTTGGCCAATCAAGTCATGCCTGGAGAATCTGTCAAAGTCATACACAGAGAAATGGAGTTTCCTTGTGTTCAGATCATTGTATGGGACAGTAAATAAAAAAACTTCATCAAATACTGGATTTAGGGTCTTTCTGTGCACTTTAGTCTGGTGTTTTGTTTTCCTGTCAGGAAGCAGATATATCTTCACATATGGGTCTGAAGTTCCAGAGAAGTCCTTTGCTGGCAGGTTGATGGCCTTGTGTATCTTCACTATCAGCTGCTCTAAATCACAATCATATTTCAGAATAAAGTTCAGTTTTCCACATGCCTTGCTATTACTCCTCCGGCTATCGTCTGTGTCCACTGATCTTTGCTTATATAGCTCTGGCTTAATGCGGCCAATCCCCGTCAGTTGCTCCTGTTTCTGAACCTGCTGGATGTTGAAGTCGGGGTTGGAGAGGTTGAGTTGTCTTCGGATTGAATTATGCCTTAAGTGAAAATGAAAGAATTGAAACAGATTGTGTTGAAGATGATAAGAATCTGTGCACACGCACTAAAGATCCTGTTCTCATTTGACGTAATTTTGTAATGTATGGTGGGGTCAGATTTTTAGTCACATAAAGCGATAACGCATGATACCCAACAGTTGTGAGAGCTCACCTTCAGCATTAGACTGCTAATATCACATAATTTTCTGTTGCTACGTCTCAAGCGGTATGCACTTTCCAAACCTGGCTGAAGAAAGTGACAAATGCAAAATCATGGCCATTGCAAATCCAAAGGATCTGCCTTATTGGCAAGGATATAATATATAATATATGTTCTTATCAGTTACCATTTTCAACAGAATCCTTTGGATTAATGCCTATGAAATGAGCAACATTATGTAAACGGCAGCAGCATCTGGCCTATTATGCCAGCTGAGCTAGCTGATTTTTGGTTCTAAGGTAAAGCTGGACAAAGAAGGATAATTCCTGATATCTCTGCATTTTAATTACTTGTCAATCTCTACTACTTCATTTACAAGTGAGCTGTTCTGGTCTGAAATGGCTTCTTGAGCACCCCAACAATTGTTTTGTTTTTTCTCTCATACCTGATGTAATAAGCTCTGTGGTACTTTGGCTGAAAAGCTCCTTTAGTTTCATTACTCCGAGGAGAGAAAGTTGCTTTTAGCTTCGGTCCAGTGAAATTTATTACCTGGAGTCACTCAGGTATTGTGATTGAAATTTCCACTTCATGAGATCGTAACAGAAATCAAATTTGCAAACCCTGTCAGGGTAGTGGGATGTGAAAGTTGGATTAGGCAAAATCCTAATCTTATATGAGTTGGATTCCACTTTGCTGTCCTATTCCTATGCAGCAATCATTCAGTGTATTGGAGTGCCACGAGCGGTGGTTGAACACAGACAGAGCACGTGGAAAATGCTACCACAGGATTAGTCCAAAGCTATTTATGTTGAATGAATCAGCAATAATTCCTCTGCTATCATTGTTCATTCACTCCTTGTAAATATGTGTTTATGCATGCTTGAAACAGGAACAGCCTCTTAAATGCTATCCTATTTTTTTTCTCTTGTTGCATAATAAATACATTTTATAGCTATACATTAGTCATTTCCACGATAAAACATTATCAAGTCACAAAAAAAGATTTTTATTGTTCAACCCTTAAGCTCCCCATCGCAGTGGGAGGTGCAGAGTATCCTGGGGAGGAATAAAAAGGGGGGCACTGGAGAGATGGCTTAGCAAGGACTGCAGCAAGGGCAGGTGCCTGGTCTCTGGCCGCACAGGAAAGCGGCAGCTGGCTACCCAGTAATCCCAGAAAGCAGCAGAGACGAAGGTAAACGAACAAAGGATGCAGTACAAGGAGGATGGGCCCCTCCCGCGCAGCGAAAGAGTCTTTTGGAGAAGACCTGGCCAAAAGTAAGGGGCAATGAAAGGGAGGAGTGAAGAGCAAAGCCTGTATCAGCAAATGGTATCGGGGAGGGGAGGGACGCGGAGGAGAAGCCCTTGGGGACAGAGAGCCAGCCTAACACCCGCTGGTGACAGCCAGGCTGGGAACGCTTGCCAGAAGAAAGACCTGCAGAGCTTCACAGGAGTGAAGACATTGTCCATGCTCTCAGGGTGCTGAGGCAAGCTCTTCCAGAGATTGGGAATGCTGCTGTGGCTCGTGAGATGACTGTGCTGTGGTGATACTGTGCATTTGTCATTTGATCAAGTACCAGAATTGCGGCCCTGTTGTAGCAGAGAAAGCCTGCATCTGACTCAATACTTTCACAATACCGAAGACACACGAGAGCTCTTGCTGTTTGCTGCTGGATATGAAATCTTTTGTTGCTGATGAATCTCATGACATGCTTATTTCCCAGCAGCTTGAAAACACAGAAGCACCAGCCCTGTACTGTACTCCTGCGCTATTAGCCCTCAGCTGGAATTCAACCTTGCGTGCGGTAGGGTGCAAGCTTCAGTATCCATAATTATAGCTTTGACTTCCCCATAGATTCCTACAACAATATAAGCCCAAGCCATTCTTACGCTGATCTAAGGAGGAAGGGCACCTGGAGCTTTTGCTGCATAGCATTAATAATATTCTGGGGACTTCTCAAATTCTTTCTGAGTCATGTTTTGGACAACTGGGAATTACTGAACTGGCTGCTAGCTGCTGTCATCTTACCCATGTTCAGTCTTGGCTAAACTTGCTCTCCCAGCCGGCCA
This sequence comes from Aviceda cuculoides, assembly GCA_035590195.1. Classification (NCBI taxonomy): domain Eukaryota; kingdom Metazoa; phylum Chordata; class Aves; order Accipitriformes; family Accipitridae; genus Aviceda; species Aviceda cuculoides. The sequence continues at coordinate 19,953,131 of JAVJGG010000021.1, forward strand.
GAAAGGAGCCTAGCAAGAGCAACTGGGCTAGTGCTGTACCTTCTCCAGCTGAAGGGCATCTGCTTTGACTCAGAAATTTACTGTCTCTTCACATGCTGATCCTTCTTACTGTGTGAAATATAATCCTTTTATCACCTGCCCCTGCACACACTCCCACCCTCCCTCTTTCCTCTTCCCTCCTGTACAGGTTCTCCAGTTCCCCGGAGACATCACTGATTCTTGTTCAGTCACTTTTCCCCCCCGGTCACAATTGTGGCTAAAATCTATGATTTTTAATCCTATTTCTAACTCTTGCAAGTGTTTCATTAACTTGCCCTACTTTTCTTCTTTGGCCGTTTTAAAAATCTTTGAGGAGATACTACCGAGTGTTCAGCATCAGTGCTAAGTGCAAGTGAACATGCCTTACAAGCTAAATCTAGGCTGTTCTGGTGCTTTACGGGACACACCGTGCTCTGTCTTCTCTAGCTTCTGGGGGAGAAGCACAAACGAGACAGTATTTGCTAGAGGAGTGGAACAGCATTGTGATCCTGTCCTTTTAACCTAAGAGGTTTGTGCACCTCAAAGAATAACTTTTGTGCATTTTTTATTAAAAAAGAATGTGGCAAGTAAATTATGCATTTTTAATGGATTATTGTACTGGATAATCAAGTTGTGCTCTTTTGACTGTATCTGTATTCGTTAATGTCAGAGAGAAATTGGAGTTACTGACCGAGCAGACGAGGTTGGTTCCGTGATCTGACGATGCATTCGCACATTGTGTACGCAGTTCTCCTTCGTTCCCGCCTGAGCATCTAAGGGAATATCAGGGGAGGTGTGGCTGATCTTCATGGAGGACTCCGGATAGGCTGTAGGCTGGCCCAGATAATCCTCGCTGTAGTCATGGTCATTGGTCTCTGTATCTGTGTAGTTCAGTGATTCTTGTTTGTTGTCTTTGTTCCCAAACGGCAGACCACGCTCTCGCCAAGGGATCCAACAAAGCTTCCAGGATACGAACAGAGAGACACCAAACAGAGCAAGACCACAGGCTGTGACAACTAAGGAGAGCAAGCTTATTGAGATATCTGCGAACAAGAAAAACACATGCATGTCACATCTTTGTGCTCGTTGGAGCTCTGCATCTCCAAAGCACACGATATGTGAAGCAATCATCTCTGGATGGCAGATCTACAAAAATTAAATTCTGGTTCCTGCAACAGTCATTTAATAGAAACACATTAAACGTTCTCTTCTCCCCGCCCCCCAGCCCCGCAAGAGAAAAATTTAACCTTGTTTGGAATTCATTATAAGGCTTATCTTGACAGAACTTAGTTTGTATTTTTCCCGCCAAAAGATGGGTGGGATGAAGGGTCATTCTAAGTAAGAAAAACTTGTTCAGCCAACTTTCTACTGATGCAAGAGCAGTGCCTGCAGCACATTTTGTCTTTTATTTTCCTTTTATGTAGTGCACCTTCCTCCACCTCCTTTACCAGCTCTTACTATCTTCTCTTCCAGAGGCTGTATTATACTTAAACACCATGAAAATATGCATACATGCATGTACACGACATGGATTTTTTTAGTTATCCAAATGAAGTATCTTGTTTCATTATTTTAATTCCCTTCTAATCTTAGACTCATTCTTATGTTTGCAAATTATTTTGGGCTATAAATACATGGCTTGCTATTCATAATTTAGTTTAGGTACCGTTATCTCTTTGAAGCTGAGATTTTTCTGGTTTTTAACTCCAAAGGCTTTTTTTCTCTGTTTCCAAAATTCTGATATAAAAAAGAACGTAGAGATGAGTTTTCTGTTGTTTTCCCCCACATTCCTAGCATTATCCTACTCCATATGCATATCAGCACAAATAAGTTACAACTGGGAGAGGCTTTTTCTCTGTTTTGCTTTGGTTTAAGTTGCACGTTGGGAAAATGACTCAGTGGAACAGCTGTTTTTATGGTTACAGTGTTTTTGAAATTAGTTTCTCTGTGGATTACATAACACATCAAGCCCTCAACACAATTAGTAAGAATTTTATTTTACTGCCTCAAATCATAAACACAACCTGATCAAAGCAATTTTTCACACTACGTGAAGGTTCAGAATGTCAGGCTGCATCTCTCTAGCTAACAGCTAGCCTAAATTTTCAAAGGATGGCATGAGGTTGAAATGTACTGCTCCTGCTAGGACAATTATTTAAGAAGGACAATTCAGATGAAACAGCCTCAGCCAATTTGAAAAAAAAAAAAAAAAAAAAAAAGAACAAACACCAATATTTTAAAAACTGCACTCATGACAATTTGTTTATTTTTCTCTTTTTAGTGGACTTCATCAGAAAACTTTTGCAAGCATTAAAGGATTCAATTAACATTGTAAATACTCCAGTCACTTTGTGCTTGCACAGGTCTTTTATTGTGTGGGCAGTCTGTTCTGGGAAACGATCCCAAAGGCCCACCATAGATGTCCATTCTGTATTTAAAATATTAATGTTTTGTTGTATTGTCATGAGCAAGTTATGTTTAAAATAAGGTATATGGGGATGAAAAAGTAAATTGCAAATACAGGAGCAGAGAAAAGGAGTTTTGCATAATTCATTAAAAATTATTTTAAAATAAATCTCCTCAAATCCATCAGGCTTTGTATTTTGATATTCCTAAGAAACTAATGTAATTATGTTTTAGGTACTCTTAGGTAGCTGACATTTACGTAGTTTGGGAAGTATCATTGCATTATAGATTTCTCACAAGTTTTTATTGTAACAGCTGCCAATTTCCCATTTGTATATGGTACACTAAATTTATAGCAATGCATAGTAATTATTAAAAATGTTTTGTAAATCTGTAAGTTTGAATTGCCCTTGAGATGTCAAAGTTTAAAAATAATACAAAATCCTGTAAAATTAAGATCAGAGGCAATATCATTGTTCAGTTGTCACATAAAATTAGTATTATAGTGACTGAACTGGGACAGTGCTTAACATAGGTAACAGTGGTATCATCTGTCCTTAAATTTCATTCTCTCAAAAGAAAAATAATTGTATAATCATGGAGTTCATAGCACTTTGGAATGACTTATTTGGGAAATTAAATAATTGCGAGATGAGACTGCACTTAATGCTCTATTCAGAAAAAGAATGACTCATCACCCATTTGCTCCAAGGGTGAACTGAGCTTTGCAATAGTTGAGACTAATACAGCACAGCTCCCGAAACAAAGCAAATCCATTTGCTCTGGCACAAGTGGCAAATAAACTCCATCATTATAAGCAGATTTAACAACATTTGCTGAGCTGTTAACATTTTCATCCTTATTACTTTATAACTAGAGCTGGTCAGAGAGTGAAAACTTTTTTTTTTTCCCCCACAAACTTGCTAAATATTTGCTTGCTTTTAAAATTTCCTCTCTTTTAAGTTTCCTGACCTTCTCCATTTATTATGCACATCTCTAAGAGACCTATTATGAGTACAACTAAATACTGATGACTTCTCCAGAAAGAAACTGCTGGCAGCATTAAATGGCTTTGCTAATGTTAAGAAGCGAGAAGGGGAAAACTTGCTAAAAGTTTTGAAGCTACTCTTGATCTGAAGGCTTTAAAATTTGGCTTCATACTGATTTTTCTAATTCTTATGGATGAGAATGCTCAGTGTGGACTAAAGATATTTTAGGAGTTGAAGTGCTCTTACCTAAAAAGAGAAACTGGGAATTTAAAAGTGTTTCCATAGAGCACTTGTTCTCTAAGGAAAACTGGCTCACAGAGCTGGCACAGTTTTTTATTCTTCTGAACTGGAAATGTCTATATCTCCTATTACCCATTAAAAAATTGTATTCAGATATGCTCAGCTTTGATCAAATAAATTGTGAAATAATTTATCACATTTTTCCATGGTTTACAGTTAATAAAACGCTAACTTGATTTTCAAATAATTTTCTGTCTTCTTTCGTACACTGCTAAGAGCCTCAAAATCATTCAGCGACTTTTCCAGAAAATGCTTGTGCTATGGTCTAGTAAGACTGAAATATGTGTGAAGTATTGATTCCATGATTTCTTTAAAAACAGACAAATCTTTACAAGTTGGCTGAGTCCCACTTCACAGACATGTGCTGAATTAGAATATACATTGTCAAAAGAAGGTATTTTCTGTGGGATTTTTTTTTATTTCATACTGGTGGCAATGCCTGCATTTAATCATAAATTAGACACCTAACTGGTTCTTAAGTTTTAAGTTCCTACTGAAATGTTCTGCCTAAAATCGTTCTCTATAGAGGAAGTGGAGAGATCTCGGTTCCTCAGAGCTCCAGAGCTTCTCTCCTTCAAGGTCCTGGAGAGCAATTACTTCCAATCCTATACTTAGCAAGTAGTGGTTTTTCTTGAACTGTTGAGTTGCTAGTATTACACACTTTAAGTGGATTTATAATAAACAATTATGTAAGTTTATACTTATGAGTATGTAAATTGATAAAGATGCTGCATAGTGTCAAACCCTTCCCCAAGTCAGGCTTCATTTAGAACAGAATTTCCACAATCTTTGACCAGGGTTTGAAGAGTTAGTTGAACTCTTTCTGACCTTTTAATACGGTGAAGCATCTTGAAACTTGTTTAGTGAAGACTTTGTTGTTGTTGTTGTTCCAGTTTGTTGATGATTCATATGTCCTGTAGTTTGATATATTTGGTTTTAAGATTGACAGACGGATACTATCCATAGGTGATTTGTCTGGAATTGTCTTTGTGTACTTCGACACTTCTGATAAGTAAATGGGAACAGGCTAAATTCTGTAGAGCTATATGTTGTAAATGCATAAATAGGCATATGTTAAATCATATGCTGGATTTGCTCCATCTCAGTTGTTGCAACATTGTGATAGACCAATGGATTAATAAAGTATAACTTTATCTTGTTGTCTGGCTACAGGCTTTGTGTACCTGATCAATAAACTAACTGAGCTCAGTTGTTTCCATTGTTTCTTTCTTAAGGAAGCAAAGTTAACAAAAACAAGCTGGTAATTCATGAATTACAGATAAATATTCTCTGAACAAAACTTAAACTAAAACCAAACTGGATAAAAAGCGACAAATGCATTGCAGAAAAACCAACCAACCAAACCAACAAAACAATTCCCCCCCCCCCGCCAATCCACAAAAAAAGCAGAATTATATTGGATTACCAGTTTCTTGTACCCATACCTACAAGCTTCCCTTTCTTTGCTTTCTACTTCTGATGGAAGTTCACTTCCTAAATGAAATGGTAAAAGTAGCTTGTTACAGTCAGTCTTCATTTTCCCATATGTAATTTAATCTCCTTATTCCTAGTTTATATCCTTTGCATCCTCTAAACAATTCTATTCTCACTTGGGTATAATACTTTCTTCAGGTATTTGTAGATTTACTTACATCTTAGATAAACCACATATATATATATGCATCTCTCATCTGTTTTTCTCAAATAAATTCTGTCATTTTATTTTGAGCATGGTCTGCCTACCTAACTCTGTATGCCTGAAGTAGAATACATTTTGTCATGCAAATCACATGCACTTTTTGGAAGACTTATTTTTCTGTTCCATCATCTGTTACACAATGACAGACTCCTCTGGCCTCTTGATTGTCATACACTACTGAAATCTGCTGGAACTCATTTGCACTAATGTTGTTATGTACAAGAGAGCTGTTTACATCTAACCTAGTTACTGACTTCGTATCCAGTGGAGAGGAATCAAATTTTGCACAGGATGGCTCATCTCAGCCAAAGACAGGTACCTGCAGGTCAGATGAATAAACTGCTGGAAGGGCCCGTCGCGACCTACTGATGGTAAAAGGGTGTCCGTGGTGACCGGAGCAGGCTTAGACTTCTGAATTTAAAGTTTCTCAACTAAAGCCAGGTGAGACGGCCAACCTCGGTAACTTGCTGTGCCGAACAATCGGTGCTTGACTACAAACTGGAGGATTAGCTCAAGGAAGAGACCTGGGAGTCTGGAAACTGTAGCTCCGTTGCTCTAAATCAAGTATCACCTTCTTTGTACCTCAGTTCGTCCATCGGTTTTTGTTGTTGTTGTTGTTGTTATCCTTCAGCAGAGAAATTTGTATTAAAGGGAGACTTGCATACGGGGAAAGGAGGGTGGAAACAATAAGCCGAAAGGGAAAAAGCAAAAGAAAGGTACAAAGGGAATCATTGTGCACCACGTGAAAAGGAACATTAGAAAGCAACATAACCGGAGGTTTTGTATGAAAAGGAGCCGCTCTAAACCGTGGAGGTAAGGATGGAAGGGGAGTTCAGACCTCTCTTACTGATCGCGGTGAGGTTAGAGGGAACAGGTGAAGTGGAGGCGGTGCTATGATCATGGTGAGGATTTTTGTGAAAGTGTTCGAGCTACCCGCGAGGGGTACGCTGTAATATAAAGGCCAGAAGGAACAGCAGAGACAGAGAACTTCAAACACAGGCAAGCAAAATACAAGACCTGGTGTTTACCTACACGCGGAGAGGAGAAAATTTCGTCATAGACTCACGACTTCTCTGTCAGTTTTGGCAGCATCACAGGGAAGAAAGAAGAGACCAGACATTCTAGACTGCCTTTGATTCTTTGCTCTTCATTTCTATTTAAGTGTTTTTTCTGTCTTCAGCTGCCGTTTTGTAGTTTATTATTTGGTTTTGATTTTGAACTACACAAATCAATGGTAAAGGAGATCTCTCTGCGAGGCTGTGTACTTCCTTCCTCGGTTACTCCTTCCTTCCAACGTCGCAAGAATGCTCAATATGAAATAGAGCTGTAACAGACATAATTTTATTTGATGTGTGTTTTGATGAACTAAGAACTGGTGATGTGAGTATCACAAACCAAGTGATAGCATAAGCCAGCACTCGTCGTGCGCCGGGAGCTCGCACTGAACTCTTCTGGAGTCCTGGGCTCACCAAGTATATGAAACTATTTGATGTCTTGGAAGGATAAAGTACCAATACATTTTTTAACTGAAGCTTATTTATATGATTTATATAGAATAAAGACTAACCCATATGACTTCTTTATTCCCTATATCATCAATAGTGATTCCACCTTTAGGGAAGGATATGGCTAACATAGATGGTAGGAGAAACTCCCTGGTTTTTTAACCTGATCTGTAGTCAGTTCAGGAACCAGACAACCCTCACCCATAGCCAAAGCAAGTGAAACAGGGAAGAAATCTGAAAGCAAATGGAATTTCTGAAATCAAAAACTCTTGACAAATCTGATCTTTGGTGCATGAGGTCCTAGGTGTACTCACACACGCATAGATAACTGTACCAATTTAAATTATTATACTGACTTTAATGTGATGTGTCAGAAGGGTAATTCATTGCCATTGTGCTCACACTTGACCATTCATGCTACTGCATATTCTCAAAAGACTTCATAATTTTTAAAATAATTTTAAATAAGCATTTGGAAAGTTCGGAGATTTTCCTGCAATTGTTTGCTTCTGCTGCCTTTTGGCTTCAGTGCCACGTGATAACACACGTGTATTTAGTTGGCACTGGCAAAAATACGTAATGACTGTTGCCTACTCTATCTTCAAATAAGCTATGATCTGGTATGCTGTGATCCGCTTCAATATCAGGCTTAGTAATAAACTATAGTACAGATAAACTTTAATTTGGCTTGGCACTTCAAACTAAGAAGTTGTAAAATGTCTCTTTGGTTTTTAGTAGCTATGAAAAAAAATTGATCTCCAACTAGCAATGAAGTCATGACTGATGTCATTAGAGGTCTATATTTTCTGTCTGACAGATTTTAATGGTGTGTGTGGGGGGGGTTGTTGTGTTTTTTTTTTTAATGAGGTATAAGGTAAAACTCAGAAAAGCATCTCAATGGCTTTGCAGCCTAAGTATCACCGAAAGTCGATTTAACGTTATAAATTTCGAAAAAACAGCTTAGAGGAAACTTGTTTCTGTCTACTTTGCTGTAAAAAGATGTGGCGGGCAAACCTGCTCTCTGCTCCTTCGACCAGAAAAAAACGAGTTTGCTGAATGTAGCACTTCCCACTGTTTAATAAACTTAAAGGTGTTTAAATCAAAGCTTCCTACGATCTAAGGAGGTTAAGTACAATGAAACAGACTAAAGTAACACTATTCTTCTAACACCCCAGATGGAAAGCCCCCAAAACTCATTTTCCATACACATGACCATATGGTGAGTTTCGAAAGCTACGGGACCGGGATTGCTTCCGAGGGAGGATGGCTGAGATCCGCCTCGGAGCTGCTTGGGCAGAGAGCACACCTCCCAGCAGCCTTCTCTCTTTCCGAACGGAGGGGCACCGGCCCGGATCGCCCCGAGGGGCAGAGCCGCGGAAGCACCACCCGAAGGCCCGGGGGGTCCCGCGCGCCCGACCGTCCCCAGCTGTGCTGAGAACAGGGTGCTGTGACCTGCTGCGCCCGTAACCGGCAGAGAAGAAGGACTGCTCATGCGGTAAATTGAACCGGGGCGAATTATTAATAAAATACCGTAGTTCTACGCTTCCTTTTGTTTTGTTTGTTTGGTTGGTTGTCTGGTTTTTTTTGAAAAGGAGGACTTATGCCTTCGCTTTATCCCCACGGCCAGTCTGTAGGAAAGCTGATTGCCAATTAAACCTTGCGGTTCCACTGCCAGTCCTCTCTTGCTTCTGAAGTGTTTCACAGGTTTGCTAAAATCGCGCTGTTTTCCTGCTCCTACTCTTCCTCAGCAGGGGAGTTAGTCCTCAGGTACTTTATTCCCCGCCTCCCCAGAAAAACTACAGAGTAATTGCACATTGGCCACTGGCATTCTCTACATTTTCTTGTAAACACCCATAGTCCCTCAATTATCTGCGCACTGAGTGGGAATTGCATAAGGGCTGCCTGCGCGTGTCTTAGGATGTTGAAAGCATCACGGACCAAATTTTTATGCGATGGCTGTACAGCGCCTTCAGAACACTGTCCTGTGGAGGCCCATGCAGGGTTTTAGTCTCGATTTTTACCTTTCTTTGTTCCTTCGTCCTTCGCCACGAGAAAAAAAAAAAGAAGAGGGACAATTCCAAGCATCACAACGAAAAAGCCTGGAGACGAACAGCAGTGGGCGATTTACAAATGCGTTGTTGCAGCAGCCACCAATTTCATCAGGATGAACACCGAGTCAGTGGTCTTGGTGGTGAGGATTCCCCGTGGGGACGGCGGGTGACACGCCGTGCCGGCTGGCAGCCCCTTCGCTCCCGAGGTGCCGCCGCCAAAGTTCTGGCGGCTCGAGATGAGCGAAGCATCCTTCGCTCCCTCCCGTCACCCAGCCGTCTGCGTGTGCGGGGGGGGGGGAAATTCCTCGGTAAACACGACCTCCCGGTACACGAAGGCCCCGAGAATCTGTTGTCTTTACTCCAGCTGGAGCCACCCGGCGCCCTTTGGTGGGTAATGGGGGCCGGTGGGGAGCTGCTCCGTGGGGGGGGGGCATGTGCAGCACAATGTGAGGGACACCCCACAAACAGGCACCCCACAGACACCCGCCCCAGGGACACGCACCCCATGGACATGCACCACACGGACACCCACGCCATGGACGCCTGCCCCACGGACAGACACCCACCCCAGGGACATGAACCCCACGGACACCCACCCCACAGACACGCACCCCACGGACGCCTGCCCCACGGACACGCACCCCACGGACATGCACCCCACGGACATGCACTCCATGTACACGCACCCCATGGACGCCCGCCCCACAGACACGAACCCCATGTACATGCACCCCATGGAAACCCACCCCACGGACATCCACCCCAGGGACACGCACCCCACGGACACCCACCCCACAGACACCCGCCCCAGGGACACGCACCCCATGGACATGCACCACACTGA
>JAVJGG010000021.1:19963042-19985321 GCA_035590195.1 Aviceda cuculoides
GCAAATTTTAAAAAAAAAAAAAAAAAAAAAAAAGAATATTTTTCAAAAAAGTGGAAAAGTCAGTACCTTCTGCCCCTGCTGTGAGTCTCATTCTCACTAGCCAGACAGATTAAATTTCTGCAGAGGGGTGAGTGACACTACCATCAGTTTCACACCGGAGCTGTTCGGTTTGTTTTGCATGCTGAAAACCAATTTTAAACAATTTTAGCCAGCATGGCCCTTTCTGTCCTTCTTCCAGTCATATGAAGACAAAGCTCATTAACAGTGGGGAGAGCACAGCAGCTGTTTGGAATTATAGCAAAGAATTTCAGAACTGAAATTAATTAAAGAAATTTCTCCCATGCATAAAAGGCAATTTGGGAGAAAGCAGAATGGTGGTTCTTGATATTTTTGACGTATTTGCAGGTAAACAAGCCTGGCAGTGGAGGCAGAGCACAACCTCTCCATTTGATTAAAAAGCAGAGGAACTGGGATGCAGTAGTGAAAGAAGACCTTCAGAATAAAGCAATTTGTCTTGGATTCCCTGAAGGAGAAGGAAGATATACATCGGAGGTCTGCAAAAATGTCACTTTTTCAAAGAACTGAATCAAGTAAATGGTCCAGCATTGAAAGAAATGAGAAACTGGGAGTTGCCAGAACAAGCCAGAAGATTACAAGGTGAGAACTGGAGACTGCCTAATGCCAAGGATGTGTGAAGGTGAGGAACAACTGGAAAGGTAGACCAACATTCCCCTACCTTGAGGATGACTTCAGAAGAGGACGGAGTCATCTAGAGAACTGACATCATGAGAAAAAATACACGAGTGCAATACGAACTACTTTTCATTTGGGAGTTTGAAGGGCTTTAATAATGTACCTCTGCATTTAACAGCATAACATTGAGAACCCTTATCTCACAGCTTACTTTCAGAGAAGCTGGGTAATAAACAGTTCAGGCAAACTGCCAAGTCGCAGAATAAGAAGGGATTATTTTTCATTATCTTGGTTTTACTTCTTTCTCACTCCTTAGGAACGATTTTTGTATGAAGATTTTGTTTCTGTGAGTGGAAAAGGGACAATCATGTATCTGTCTTACTTCTATGAAAGACAGTGGGACTAAAGGGCAGTGCTCTAAACTGTTACCTTTTATTAGACAGTAATTTTCATACACTGCACACCCGGCTGGCAATTTTCAGCAACTGGGCAGGGCCAGTGTGAATAGCTGGGCTGAGTGCAGTCCCAAGTGAAGAGATTTTTGGCTGCATCCCGGAGCTGCCATTTGTAGTGTTACATACTGTATTTTTGGTATAGTTTTTACTCTGTCTTGCCAGATGTCTCAGTTATTCTAAGCCTATTTGTCTGTATTCCCGTGTGGTAGCACTACATATCTGATGCCAGTGATGTTCTCTGCTTTGTAATGAAAGCAGGGTCAGTCTTTGCTTGTTTGTCCTTACAAAAAATCAGAGATCCGCAGCACAGAAAGTGTTCCTAAAGATCCAGCTGCTTCTCAATTCACTCTGCTTTCGCAAGAATTAGAGCAGTGTGTTTTCCAGAGCAGTATCTGATCTAAGTCTACACTGCACCTGTGAATCGAAGCGCAGGCAAGCACTACAGGCAAGGCTGAGCAGTCCACAGGCAGGCACGGGCTTTGGGAGCGGTGAGGAAAGGTGCCGACTATTTCAGAAGGAAGGTTTTCTTTCAGTAGCACTGCAACATAGAAACTCAGTGTGCATGTTTTGCCACGTTTTTGATGATCATCTGTGCTCACTTCTAGCATCTGGCCAGTTCCTTAGTGGCTATCTAAAACACCTGCTCTCTGTACCTGCCCTGCATTGACAGGAGCTCTGGATGCTCTGCAGCGGAGACCCTCGTGAACAGAAGGAAGGCCCCTGTGCCACAGGTACCTGCCTTGACCTCTTTCCTGACGCAACCACGAAGCCAGCCAAGTGTCTTGAGGGGTTGATAGGAATACAAGTCCAAATTTCATAACTACGGCTTCTTGATCATGGCTGCAGAGTGACCTGAGCTCTCAAATTCCAGCAGGTCAGAATACCTGGGCAATATTATGTGCTGATAATGGGTAATTTGTTCCATAGAAAGTAAGCCCCAATTTTTTGTTAAAAACATGTTCTTTTAAAATGGGTTAAAGGAACCAGTCAATGCAACTGCATATACAAACAGTTCATTTCTGTAAGCACATCCTCTGCAATGTGCTTTCACATAGCAGTAGAGGCAGCCTTTTGATAGACAGAAAATAAGAAGACAGATCTTACGGGTGGTCCCAGATTAAATACTCATGAGACTAGGGAGCTTCATCTAATTCTTTGCCTATTAAGATTGTAACTTCATTGTTAGAGGACTTGGAAGACACTGCCTATATTTCCATGCAGTTGTAATAACGCAGGTACCCAGCTGTGGTTTGCAGTAAGGCCACAGACACATAGGCTCTCTGAATATCTTGCTCATGGCACGTCTTACAGATGTTCTGATGTACTAATCAATTTTTGACCAGGTTTTCATGTTTGAATCCTTTTTAATCTACTGACTTTCAAATTCTTATTAAACTCCTATACCTATCAGCATGATTAGTGCATTTGTTCATTTTTTGGTAGCAATCACGAGGTTAAAAACAATGCAGAAATAGTAAGTCAAATAATAGAATTTTCCACCTATGGATCACATCATCAATTATTATCACAGACTGGAGAGATCAGCATGGCCTTTGTCTCTGGGACAGATTTTATTACAATCAGTTTTATGACAGCTTTATCAAAAAGACCTAGTTTGGTTATTGAGTCATCGTTGGATCTTTTTAAAATTCTTTACTTACATTTTAAAGTAGACCTATTATACAAAAAAGAAAAATCCCACTATTTATGTCAAGAGACTGTATGATAGGAATATAAATTCTCTTGTCTTCAGACTACCCTATTAAAGAGAATCACAGAATCACTGGGGAAGGGACCCTCCGGATCATCTAGTTCAACACGCTGCTCAAGCAAGACCACCTAAAGTAGGCTGCCCAGGACCATGCCCAGGCAAAATCTCTCCAAAGATGGAAACTCCACAACCTCTGTGGGCAACCTATTCCAAAGTTTGACAACCCTCAAACAGGCTAATAACACAATTTTATTTTGGTAGGGATAAGATAGTAAGTGGGTAACATTTTTTTAGATCACAATACAAAAATATCAATGAAGCTCTAAGATATAGCTACACTTTTTAGATTATCTAGTAAAAAAAAAAAAATTATGCCTCTATTTACATTGCACAGGGTTTTAGTACAGATCTGCTGAACATAAGCTTTTCTATTGACTTTGAATGAAATCATAGATTGTTCCAAAAGAATTTTAGGTAGTGTTGAATTTATATTTACATACTGCACCTTTCTTGTTCAGTATTGGAAGTTGTAAGACCAAAGGTAAATGTATAATGATTCCATTCAAATTCCGACAGTACAAAACTGCAGGCCTGTGCCTTGATTTTTCTGCCACAAATGGTTGTGCCATACCCTGTAAAACTCCAATGTTGAAAAAACTTATGAAAAATTTAGACATGTGAAATACATAAATAATAGTGGTGGTTTTGACTGTTCATCTGTGAAACAAGGAATGAAATACATTTTTTTTCCTTCTTGTGTTTATTAAGTTACCATTTGGACTGCTAAATATTATACAAAATCCAATATCTAAGTTAGCCAACAATGGGAGAGATCAATACCTAACGCAGATCAATGCATGTGTGCAGCTATGCAGTTGGAGTTACAGAGTCAAAAGGCACAATCTAAACTATTTGGATTCATCTGACTCCAAAAGATGCAAATAAGAACAAACATATGAAGAGGAAAAAAATATCAGGAATTTCTGATCAACCAGGCATAGACAGGACATTTGATTAAAAGAACTGCTGATCATTAATATAATTATTTGGGTAATGAAGTTCTTGGTTGCCTGGATGTGATTGGTGTTCTATCAAATGAACTCCTTTCTCAACAAACTGGCTGCAATATGGTTTAACTTGAAGATGAAAGAGTTTTACCAGAAATCCTAACTGGGAGAGTTCTTTTAACAAGTTCTTATTGAAATAAAACAAGCTTTCTTCTCTATGCTTCTTTACTTTTCTATTAAAATAAGTATTCAGATATTCCAGCATTATTGTTATATACACATTGATTTATTAGGTAGAGTTTGGCTAGCAAGAAGTGAAAAAAAATTTAGCAATTTAAAATCCTGCAATAGAAGCAAACTTTTCTGATTTAAAACCCAATGAATTTCGAAAGGCATTCGATTAAAATGGTAAAATTGACTTGTTCTGAATAATCATGTTACTGATCTTTAGGATATATTGGGACAGATCACTCAATCTGTGAATATGATTCTGTCCAAATTCAATGGTAATTTCAAGCTGTTACTTCCTGAGGAAAAAAAAATGCTCCTCCTTTCATTAAGTTTTTGTTGCTTAGGGAGAGATTTTAAGGAATGGGAAGTGGTTAGACATGTAACTTCTTGAAAAACAATGGAAACATCAGTGCCTACTGTTTAAACCTTATCTGTGCTTTTGAAAAATCTAAATTGTCTTTCTTTTATGCACATACATCTAGGGGGAGTTAGCCATAATTCAGCTCAGTAATTGTACTGTAAGAGCAACTTTTTTTTTTAAACCTAGAAGTCTAAGACCCTAACTTTTCCAGAGGAGATGTGTTGTTAGGATGAAGCATCTGAAGTACTTACTGAAGCAGTTTTAACCTAATATTGCAGTGTAGTTTCATTTGTGCCTCACAAGTTTTTCTTAATTAACATAGCTGGCGCTTGTTCAGGATGAAAGGTGTCTCTTTGCAAAGACTCCTGAGACAAAGGAATAATTCTCAGCTAATATATTCTTCTCTGAAATATTCCTGAACACAGTTAATTATCATTAACACTGTGTTTAGAAACTTTCTGGAAAATTCTTTAAAGTTAGGCAGCTGAAAACCAAGGGTGTGAATCTCAGATTATATTAATTTTATTACCCATAAATACTCCAAGTCTTATCTGTCTGACCCTGAAATTTATGAATGTGGACCAACAAAACAGCCCCAAGTGAGATCAGTGACAAGGTTTCATATAGTAATAACATCTTCCATGATCTAAAATGTATTTGTAACTGGGCTTTACCGGTATTTGAAGCTGTTGTTAGCTTTTAGATACTTTTTTTTTCAAGTTATGTGTTCTACATCTTATAGGTAGGCCTTAGGGTATGTAAAGCTCTTGTGTTGGTTAAGACACTGTTCTAATTCTCTGAGTGACTTGCATAATTTTTTATTTAAAAATTTCAGTTTATCAGTGTATGCTTTCTCTTCATCTGCTTTGCTTGGGTTACAAATTTGTGTAATGTTTTTTCCAGGTCTTGCTTAAAATGAACTAAGTTTCATAAACGAACTAGATCAATGACATATAATCCTAAGACTTCACCAAGGTAACTATCAATTAGTTTGAATGTACATAAATTCCACAGCGCAATTTCAATATGAAATCAGAATTACTAAATGGCCATAAAAAATACTCACAACAAAAAGTGCATGAGCAATAGAGGTTTGTTTGCTCTGAATATTTTTCCGGCAGCAATTGCAGCAATGTAACTCAAAAGTGACACAAGATTGACATAATAGTTTATTGGTAAGATCACAAAATCAGAGCTTTAAGCAAAAAAAAAAAAAAATCAAAGCAAATTGTTCATGGACATTCATAAACAGGAAAAAAGGACTCAAAAGATAGCAAAACAGTCTTTTATTTTGTATCAGAAGAAAGATTTTAGTTTTGCTTATTAAGAAGGAAAGTTATGTAAGCAAAATGTTTTGTTTGTAATACAGGTGACTTCCTATTGAGATAGTTTATTAACTGCAATCGAAATTGTTTGTAAGCACAACACTCGAAAGTATACTTGCTGAAGAAAACTGATCAGTCTCTATGATAAAGCTTAACATCTGTAATCCAGTAAGTTAAACTTGTTATAAGAATTTCCTAGTTTGCACATCTATTTCCTCTTAATATATTTAGTCTGCATTAATGCACATTTCCTTGACAACTTAGCTGACATAATATTCTGCTACAGTTTGTAAGTGACAAAAAACGTCTTTACTAATCAGAGAGCTGACTGAATGAGCAGTGATTCTTAAAGACACAGTTGAGAGGAGTCATATGTTCAAGGGCTTGCATTTTTCTTTCTGACATCTTGCACTAGTATCTACTGACAAGGAATTACATCATTCCTCTTGTGAAAACTAAAGCTTCTGTTTCACAAGCAACATGGATACAAACAAAGCATAGTAGAAAACGAAATTTGTCGTGACTGCATATACACAACTTTAATCAGATTTATCCAGGTTCCCAGCCTGCAGCCTTGGTTCTTTTTGGTTATTACCACATTCTCTTTGAATACAAACTTCGCACGACTGATAATATATGCAAAATTACTGTATACATTTGGTCTTCTAATATCCGTTGAAAAATAGTATAATCTGGAAAAAATGCATAAACAGTAATATAAGAGAGGCCAGCAGTTTTAAAGATACCATACCCGACTGCCAGGTACTCTATGTGTAACGTGACATGGAGATGGCTTAAACGGCTCGATGTCATGCTGTCAGGCAGAATCAGCGAGGTGCTGCGTTTGCAGGACAGGACGTGTAGCTGGAGCAAATGAATATGGATCTCCTCAAAGCCATTTGGCATTGTTAGCTTGTTAGCTAACGGGAGAAGCTGGCGATCTGCTGAGTGGGAAAGACATTTTTGGAGTATACGTCTACCCTGCAAATTCGTATGACCATCAGGCCTGTTAGGTCCTTCGTGTTGCAAAAACTGAGTAGCTGTGCTTTTTAGGAGTTACAGTTCCCACGACTGTAATCAAGAGCTGTAATGCATATTTCCACCCACACACTTTCTCTGCTACTTCTTGGAATGCGTTAAATTGAATCTGATTAATTATTTGCTTGGAATAAATAATATGATATACTTAGACTTGTCTTTTTCTTGTAGGATCATTCACAAGGTGAACTGAGTTGCTAATTAATAATTTCCAAATGTTTATCCTGGTTTTTTTAGGGGATGAAAAACAGTAGTTCATAGGGTTATTGAAGAATTTAACTTCTCGTCTAGTTGTAGAAAGTGACTAGTCACTTTTGGCAAATAGCATATATGTTCCCTCCCTGGCAGAATGAAAGGTTTTAATAGAGAAATGAATGATGAAGAATGAATAAAGAACAACCATGCTTTCTAGTAGAACTTTTTGGACAAACTGTGTGTGTTAACAAGTATGAAACTTTCAAGATTTGTGAACATTTTCATGAATAAGCCATCAGAGCACACATTAATCTTGAATGCTATGACCCTATGAATAGTAATGAAGAGAAATTGCCATTTATTTCTTCAATATACAGCCAGTAGCAGGAAGTCCCCAGGTTATGAAGAAGAGCAAACAGCTTATTTGAACCGTGCCAATAAGCTTTAAACTCCATTATAGTCCTTGAAAGCCCAGTAAGTTGCAATAAATAGTAAAGAAGCATTTGAGAGCACTAAAAGAAGTGAGAGAAGCATTTCATTTCCCACTTGTATGTATCTGTACAATAATTTTTGTACTAAAGTGCTCAAAACAATAGTTACAGAGATATGTTATAAAAAATAATAACTAAGTAGCAACATTTTTTGCAAATTTTTAACAAATTCATTTTAATTTTGATCCCCTTTAGGGCACAATCTTTCTTGGGGAAAAACAACAACAAAGTACTTACCCAAATGTTTCATCGAATGACTTTCTTTTGGTGGGAAAAATCTGTGGAATTAAATGACTTTAAAGGACCATGGGAGATGTGGACAGACCACTAAAGTGTTTAAAGGTTTAGCAAAACTGAAGTTTCACATTAATATCTAAAGACATGTATATGTAAATATATATATACAAACACATCTATAATGTGATGAATATGATGTAATATGATGAAAAAATATTTTCACAGAACTAGCCGTAATGATTAATAGGAATTGCATCGCTCATATAGTTCTACAACAAATCTATAGAACATATTTTTCTTTCAATATTCCATTTTCTTTTCTATTGGAAGCACTGAATTTCATCTACCAATTGGCTACTTGTCCCTTTAATTTTCTTAAGCCCAGTACAAACCATTAGCCTTTCTAACTTTGAATAACCTAAAAAAAATTATCTATTTTTGAACCTTACTTTCTTCATTTTGGTTTTTTAGGAAGTAAGTATGTAAGAAATAAGGAGAGTATTACTCTTCTGGGCAATTTATGTGGAATAAAAGTGCAAGCTTCTCTTTCAAGTCAGATTGCTTGGAATGGAAATGAGGTCAATTATTTCATTAGCTTGCTTTTCAGAATCAAATACTCTAAGTCTATATTATGGGAGTTTGGCACATCACACTGGTTCAATATTTACCATCCTTCCTTTACATTTAAGGAAGAGCCAAAATTCATTTGCTTCCTGTATACTGGCAGATCATAAAAAGGTTGCCACAAGCGTTGAAACTTCACAAGGGACTTCAGGAAAGTTGCTTGCATAGACTGATGTGGATAAAGAGGAAATTTATTACTTATCTTGACCTTCATGAAGCTAATGAGATGTTTATATCTGTTTTTCTGTTTGCCTGGTCTTTACTTTTTTTTTCCTGAATGACTGCACTCTCAGCCCTAAGATAGTTTACAATATTCTCAAACTGCTCTGGTTAGGACTTCTTCATACTAACTGATTGTCCTGGACCTGTTACACATTATTCTTCCTGAAAAGTAAACTATCATAAACCACTAGCATCTTAAACTGATTACATAGCCTCATTTTTCCTTTAGGAGGGAGCTGTTGGCATAAGGAGAAATAAAGACAGCTTTGAAAGCATTCATCCTTCTCAGATGAGGAGCCAGATGCACTGAAATGCTCACATTGACTTTTTTTTCAAAGTATTTCAGAAAATCAGCCATGGTGAATGTATTATCTATCTGTTGTTCTTTGTGAACTTAGAGCTCCCATTTTATCAAATTAAGCTTTTTTGGTCTGATCCATATGTATTAGGGTGTAATGGAAGTCTTACTGACAGGGACAGGAAAGATAATGAATTAATAATTTACAATCAGATCAAGTTTACTATGAATTTACTGTTAGAAAAAAAAATATGGACTGTCCTTCTTTCCCATTCACACTCCTTTTCATCTCCAGAGAGCAAAAGAAACGAGTTCAAGGCTACTACAGACTTAGGAGTGGGTGGGTAATTCTGGAAATCCTGTCTGTCTAAAAGACTGTCTAAGAGAAAATTGTAGAACAGATATGAAAACAGAAAAATTGGGAGCAGAAAATCAAGAGAAATCTAAAGTGAAACAGCTTAAAAATGTAACAGCTAAAGAACAGAACTGAGAAACAGATTTGGTAAAAAATTATCGCTCAGACTGCTCTTCTGCTTTTTCATTCCTAGAAAATGTTTACTTTAAAGCTGAGATGCTCTTGGAAGCCTTCCTAATTTTGGCAAATCCAAATACAAAGGACAATTTCCACTTGCTTATTTTTGCAAAGTGTATCCTAAATAATGTATGCCTTGAGTAAGACTTGAACATATCTGGATTTCTGCTTTCCTGGGTGTAATTGTACAGTTGTGCAAGACACTCCTCATATTAAAAGGAATCTGTAAAAAGAACTAGTAGCAACAACTCTTTGAAGTTTTCTTCTGAACTACTCGATTTCATGTTGTACTTAGTTGTGAATGTAAAATTGAAACTGTACAGCTTGAGGGGTTTTTCTTCTTGTATTTAGCTACTGTTATGGAAAGGAAAGCTGATATACTGTAATTATGACCAACCAGGCAAATACTAAACACCGTGTAGTAGTGATAGATGCCCACCCATCCCAGATTAACAGACCCACCCTGATGAATACTTTTTACCAAGAAGAAAGCAGTAGAGTCTTATCCTGTTGTTGCAGTGAGTGTACCCAAACTGCACACTGGGTTACAGAAATGAATGCATTGAAGTTTGGGTATTGAGAAGGATGGTAATAATCTTCATGCCCAACAGTTACTTTCTGAGGCTTGTCAGTATTCTTACTCCACATCATGCAGGAGGCATCCAAATATGCGGCTTTCTCACTGAGTAGCAAACTGGCAGGCAGCTTGCTGTCCTATAGTCGAGTGTAGGGATAAATTCAGGGCTTTACTCTCTACAGCTGCTGAACTAAGCACTTTTATTGAGCTACAATAGATTAAAAAAAGAAAAAATCAAGAAGATAATAAATCAGAACCGTGCATTTTTAGCATCAGCAAAGTAACCGTGGGATTGCTACTCTCCAAAATCTAGATGTCAGAGTTTATAGATGTGACGCGAACTGCTGTCAGTGACTGGTGAAGATTAATGTATTAATGTGCCCTTAAATTCCTTGAATAAAATTGAGCAGAGTTATACCCAGAGAAACGTGGCCCTACCACGGTCAAAGGGGCACGCTCAACACACCAGTTACTGTGAAAGGTCAGGAGTTTCAGAGAACCTGTCGGATTCACAGGGAAAACAAATCTTTAGAAGGAGAGAGGTGGGGGACAAGGGACAAAGATGAAGGCTTGATATAACCCTATGTGCCGCTAACTTCTAAATTTGCCAATCCCTCTCGTACCTTTCTGTCAACAATACCCATAGCTGTGTACTATAGAAACAATCAGATTATAATAAAATATAAATGTCAAAGAACAGTAACAATAACTAGTTCATTAAGGCTGGAAATTCTGGCAACTGTCAAGATTAAGATGTTTCCCCTTTTATGGAAAACAGCTTATTTTTGCCCTTACACCTATGTGTAAAAACAGAGACATTTTCTAACAAACACAATCCTTCAGAAAGGCCTGCTGAATCACAAGTTAATTTGTTTTTCATTCGTCTTAACATAGAGGTCAAGATACCAACACTTCAGCATTTCAGGGTTTTAAGGCTGATAGTAACTTAACTGAATACATTAGCTTTGCATCTGTCTGGAGGTTTCAAAAGCTGCAAGGGGCCTCCCGGTGCATTTCACACCTAAGAAAAGCAGGAAATGTTTTTATTTTAGATGTTTAAGAAACACTGTGAGCCTTTTTGCACAAATAAGGCAACATCCACTTGTGAGCACCAGAGACTCTAAGGTCAGTGGAAGGATCAGGAGCTCTTACATTTCATACAAGAAGTCATTTATAGCGATGACTCCCTGTTGAACCCTATTTACCAGTATCAACCCCTGTGAAGAAGTGTGTTACTTCAATGCATCTCAAAATGTTCAGCAACTAAAAATTAACAGCTAATACTTTAAAAGTGTCCTGAAGATTTTGATCTACTTCCCTCGATGATAATGAACAGAAGCAGTTCATACACTCCGTTTTTCAAACGCTGCAGACTCAGGCAGATGGCTCCACACCGATTTACCATGTTTTGTGCGTTCCAAGGCTTCTCCTTTGCTTTCTGTTCTTCTCCCTCACTCCATCCCTCCCCTCATATACACACACTCACACATGTACATCCCAAGTCTAAGACATATCAGCGTGGGTGGAAAGCTAAGCTTCTGAAGTATACATTAAATTCACAGAAAGTGACCACTGACATAAGCTTAATAAATGATGTTGCCTCTAGGGCTTTGGTGTTTTAAAAAATTACTAAGTTCTGATGAGTAAAATAGATATTGAGGGGCACGACTCCTCTCGGATCTGTAAGGCTGGAGCCACAGTTTACTGTAGGGACCTCACTCCATTTTGACTGAGTTTTGATGAGCTGTATGAGAAAGCACTGCCAAATGCAAGCTTCCCTCCTTGATCATCCAGGTAGAGTCACCATCCCTGGAGGCATTTAAAAGACCTGTAGACATGGCGCTTAGGGACAGGGTTTAGTGGTGGACTTGGCAGTGTGGGGTTTATGGTTGGACTCGATGATCTTAAGGGTCTTTTCCAACCTAAATGATTCTATGAAAAAGCCATCAGTTGATGACTTACCACAGTGACCTCAGAATTACAAAAATAAATCCTCTGTGCACCTATGATACCCTGATTTTTACTACCAACTAGATACAGGCTTAGTGTGTGCCCAGGAGTATAAGTTTTCAGGAGTGATTAAGATAAGGGGTCGTCTGACACCGTTCTTGTCAAAGTCTTCAGCCTACCTCTCATGCATGATGTATTCATCATCCCTCTCCATTGACTAACAGTATGACTCCTGCCCTCTTGGATGATGACAAGAAGGTCCATTCAAAATAAATATTTTCCACTCATATGAATGGGAAAAGAAATGCAAATCCAGATTTTTAAGAGAAAGGTGTAATGTAAAAGATTAAGAGAAAGTTGCAAGCTATCTTTTTTTCAGATTTAGTCTTTATTTAACAGTTTACTGACCTCTGCTACATATCTGAGAAATAAATGACAGCCTTCTGTCCTTATTTAACTAATTGGTTATGTTGCCATTGTTGATACGATGAGTAATTTTTTATTTTTTTTTAAATCAAGGTTTATTCAGGAAAGCTGCTAGAAACCATTAAAATTTTGCATGTGTTCTCTCCAAGTGTCTGGACATACACAGTTAAAACCATTGGGAGTAAATCTGGATCTGACAAATGTTAATAGAATGTAAAGAGGGCAACAAATGGGTCTAGAAACCCTAATGGATATTTGAAGAATTGTTTACAGTGTTTTTCTATCCACATCACCAAGTAGCTTGTAGAACAAAGCTGTTAAATTATCACAAAGATTAACCTGTTTATCACTAAGTAGCTTTTTCGCTCCTTTTATACATGTCAAAGTTATTTAAATGCCTTTTTACAAATAGGGAATAGAAAGCAAGATGGAGCACAGTTGCTCAAGGTGAAATTGGGTAAATCAGTTGAAAAGTTAAAAATGGAACCCGGATCTTCTCACTTCTAATTTTGAGTCTAGCAACTTTCCAGTTGCTTCTAGTGAATCAGCATGCAACTAAATAGAAGGGATGCAGAGAGTTTAATAAGCATTGCTTAGCACACAAGCAAGACTTTGACCACTAAACAGATGGTATGGCTTTTTCAAATAATCTAGTTATAAATGAGTTAATTAAATAATTGAGTTCTGAGAAAGCTGTCATCTCTCCAAATGCACCTGCTTTCTGTGAGACAGTAGGCACACTGCCAACACGTGCAGTACCAACTGATACAATGAACAGACATTTGCAGAAAGAAAGTGGAACAGACAACTGAAACGCCATGTCACCATACTCTGCAGCATAAAGGGACTGCTAAGCATCAATTCTTAGGTTGTAAAACAAAAAGAATTTATTTTTTTTCAGAGTAGATCCCAGGAAGCCTGAAATACCACAAAAAGCAATTACAATCAACATCTGTAATAAAAAAATGAAACATAGGTTTTGATAAATGTAACAATGCTGGAAGATCTAAGCAGAAAATCCAAGCAATGGTATTTATGTACAATCCTAAACGATTCCTACAGTAAAGATTTGTAGTAGTCTTCTATACCCCATGTAATATATCACATCTTCTTTTGGTATATACATGTACATTTAATTGCTATGACAGTTAATAGCCCCTTTTAACTTGGAATTCTGCAGATTTCAGTCTTGCTATGCTTTCTTCTAAAGCAAACTGCTGTATTTCTTTTATAATCTTTTTTTATCAAAACACTATTTTACATATATAAGAACTTCAATCTGATAATTAATTGAATGGAGAATAGCAAAATAATTAACTGGATTAAAAGTAAGCTCTAAAATAGTTTGAATGTGCTGGAAATTAGTCCATGACATTTAGGCTTGTCTTTCCACTTGCCGTAGGTAAAAAAAATTCAATCAAATAGTCTCTGTTTTCATCCTGCATTCTGATAGAACGTATTTCTAATATTTTAGATGTACAATTATTATCATTATTTGTCACAGCCAGTCTCCTGGAGAGATTTTGTGCTTGCAGCAAGTAGAATCTACTCTCATTCTACTGGATTTGCATTTTCTTTAATTAAGTTAATTTAGCTAGATCTGTATCTTATCTCCTGAAATTATTTTCTCCAGAAAAATTAGAACAGCTAGTTTCTTAATATGAGGAACTAAAGAGTATCTTCTGCTTTAACAAGGACAGCAAGGAAACCTATGACTAGCTGTTCCTTGAACAATCCACTATGGAATGAAAAGAGCAGGTGCTGTCAGTCTAAACTTGAAAACCGGACCTGGGCTCCAACATCCAAACCCTGGGCGGTATCAGTGGGTGATGTAGCTCTCCATTCCTGCAAAGGCAAATTTTGCATGTTCCTGCCCTTTACCTGTACAAAGGGCTTCACCATTTTTACTGTCCCAGACTGCTTCTTGGCAGAGCTGTTTCTTTTATTGAGGTTTCTGGACGGTCCATGTGAATTCTGGAGCTTTGGCTGTTTAAATCGAAAATATTGCCAGGCTAAACTGGCAGATGAATTCACGTGAGCAATTCAGTGCTTCTTCCACCTTGTAACCCAGACTACGTGGAAGAGATATATTCCTTTCAAAAATTACTGCACAGTTCCACGCGCAGAAAACAACCGCCCTGTCTTACAGAGAGCCCAACAGTTTGTTTCAGCGTCTTGAGCTGGAGTCTTCCTGAATAACACGGGATGTGTCCACACGAGTGATTTCGCACCGGAGGAGGGAGGGGGAAGGATTCTTTTTGCTGCAGCTTTGCCTTGTATCTCAGCTGGGAGCCTGGCGGTACTCACCTGAGCGAGACACCCCACCGGTGGGTGCGTTTGAAGTAGTTTTCCTCCCGGTGGAGCCAAGGCTGAAGCTGGACTCCGGGCTTCGGCAAGGCGGACGCAGGGTCCTCCTGCCGTCGGCGTTCTAGGCTCGCCTGCTGGGTGCCTTGAACCGGCAGCTGGCTCAAGGGTCACTGCTGGGAGCAGCACAACGGGGACGTTCGGTCCTGTCACCAGGACGGCGTGCAGCAAACCAAACTCCTCTCGCTGTGCCACGCCAGTTGGTAACGTAGATCTACCTGTTGTGTCTTTGTGCGCCAGTTACCCTCCCTGCAGTCTGTGAGATTTCAAGTACAGGAGGACTATGAGTTTGGAACGTGAACTACGTCAAATTCTTCGTATTCTTCTGCTCTGAAAAAAAATACCTCACCACAAAGATCCCCTTATTTTGAATTGTGTTTTTGTAAGCAATTAACTCCCCAGTTTTGAGATCCAAACAACAAAATACTAATGTATTGTGCACTTTAGAATAAATACAGTATAACAATTACAGTTAATTGCATATGAGATTCTCAGTGAGTCCTAGGATGAAACAAAGGTGACAAGCAATTTACTAGACTGCACTTTCAGTGCCAAAATCAATTAGGACATTCCAAATCCTGTAAACATTAATAGTAATTAGTAAGCTATGTGTCAGTGTGCGTCTTTGATTGATGTCCAGCATGTACTGTTGTCTTGTGTTTAGCTACAGGGAAGAGTTACTAACAAATCTAAGAGACAGTCTACGGCATACATTTATAGCGGGAGAACAAAATATCCTCCTGTATATATACTACTGCTGCTGCTGCCAGTGGCTCGAGCACGTTTAGGCCAGCCTCTGGATGTCATTGATAGCATAAATATGGAATAATAATTAATTACTAGGCAATGCTAACTAAAACAGAATGAGGCTGAATATGAAGCTGTGTTCATAGCGCTGAGCTTATTATTCAATTTGGCTCACTATTAGATGATATTAGTACCAGGGGATTACAAATCGCTTCGGGGGTTATTCTGCAGTGAAATACCACCAGTTGCACAGTATCTTACTTCTTCTAAAACATAATTTCAAATGTATTAGGTTCACTCAAGCAATAAATAAGAGGATAAACAACCTTACCAGAGAGAGAAATTATAATCATGGTATATAGCATCGGGTTTTTTTAAGACTAGTTCAGTTATAATCAGTAATACACCCTCCATGTTATACACTAGTCTCTCCAGGTGGGTGTACATGAAAAAATGGGACCATCAAATTTGCAACATCTTCTTACAGACTCATGGCTGCTCTTCCTCAGGCCTGTTCCAAGGGGAGAATGACTGCTCTCCTTCCCCCCCCTCAGAATTACAAAGGGAGCGTAAAGCAGAAAATGTTGGCAGCAGCCCCTTCCTCCCAGAAACCATAATACCACAACAGTGGGATACTTCAGAAAACTGTGGAACACTGAGCCACAGCTTTTACATCTTCTCTCCTCCCCCAAGAACTGCTCAGCTGGATTGCTTTCAGATCTGGGGAATTCCTTGGATTTTGAAGAACTCCAAGAATTCTGCTGCTTTGAAGGGAAAAACAAACATACGCAACAGAGTAAACTGATGGTAAATTTCTAGCCACTGTTTTTTCATCTTCTCGTCTCTACATTTTTTATTCTTGCCCAGAAAAAAAATGCAACTAAAAATAGTAATGGGGGTTTCTTCTCAGCTCCACAGAGATAGCTACAACCCACTTTCCTCACCAACTGGAATGAGCTGGGGGGATTTGCTAATTTTTCAGCTACTTCAGCTGAGTCATTTTAGGATAATTTTTTTGAACACTTGGTGCTTTTTTCTTTGTCATCCAACATCCTTAAGGTGGGTAAGGCATCCACCAATTTCTACTGCTTATTCTGGTCCCACATGGCCCCCAAAATAAATAAAGAAAATGAGATTAAAAAGCAAAACAAAACAAAAATCACACTTCCAATAGTTTGACTATATTATGAAAAAAAATATACCTAAAACTATATTATGTGAACGTTATTTTAAATCTTCTCTTTAGAATCAGGTGCTTGTATACACCCTTCTCTCAGGAAGTGTCTGTGATCCTATTTCCTTTAAATTAACACTATTGCCACCATTGGGTTGGCATTTAACACCCTATATTTGCCTCACTAGGTTAACGAAGATTGCCTTTCACACTGTAAATTTCTAACCTTTGCTGACAGTGCATAGCATTGAGGGGAAAATTGATTACATTCTTATATTTTTAAGGAAGAAGTTGTTAATTCTTGTAATTATGCATTTATTATTCAAGTAAGACAAAATGGAATAAATGAGATGAGATGACATCATTCAAAATGGATCACTATAATGCTGGGTTAAGTATTTTGAACAGAAGCAGTCATTTCTCATTTCATGCAACCACAAACTATAAGGCTTGGATTTTAAAAAATACATGAAGGGCATATATATCAAATTCCCACTCAGTTTCAGTGGGGTACGAGTCGTTTCACTCATGTATATTTCTTTGAAAATTTTACTCTTGGAGATTATTTTGAGTGAAACTATTACTACAGAAGTCATGAGGCCAGATTTAGTGGCTTTGGTTTAGCAGCTTTTGAAATCTGACTGACAGCAGGATTGAGTTTTGCCCCAGAATTATAGAAACTCAGATGAATGTACTAAAAAGGAACAATTTTTTGCATGACTAACATGTGAATGTTAAGGGGGGGGGAAAGGAAGGGGGAAAGGAGGAAGAAGGGAAAAGGACCATGCACTCCAAAGAACTGCATGCTCCAAACTTCCAGACTTGTGAAACTTGGGCTGTTAGTGGGTTGCTGAGTAGAGTTACCTCACTGTTAAACAATTTCTATAGAGGACTGTTGTGTAAGGGGCGGGTGATTCATTTTATAAGTTTCCTAAACATGAGCAAAACATGCATGTTGAGGTATACTGAAATTAATAAACAAATATATCTCCTTAATAACAAGTAAATTGAGTCAGTAAACCCACACTGTTTAATCCCAAGTGTGTGTGTGTGCATGGGGGGCAAACTGGAGAATGGGGGCACATTAAAAAGGCCTCTCCCTCCAAGAAACATACTTTGTATTGTGCATTTACACTACAGTAACGCGAACAAGTTTACCATTATAGTAGTCCTTTCAGTGTCAGTCTCAAATGGTATCACGCTGAGATGTGTATTTGCAATCCAACCCAGGCCATGAAAGAAATGTTTGAAACTGCTATGCTGAAAAAGGGGCAGTAAATGGCAAAATGCTGGGATATGCAAAAGATAACTCAAAGTTACCCTGTTAGTACTGTTGCACAGTCAGATGCAGGCTAGAGCGCGTGGTGGGATTTAGGTCTGAAAACATAAATCCAAGCTTGCAAACAGATATTATGAATAAATTCCATAGCTAAACATTCAGATTAAGCCCAGTATAGAAACAGAGGTTTTGAAATCCTCCTTATGCTTTTATTTATTCCCCTTTGAATGTGTATTCCATCAAATCTCTGCCTCTCAATTATGGCTTCCTTGCTGATAAAAGAGGCACATTTCCATTTGCTAACCTACACAGGAGGAAAATATATTCTGTTTATTATTTATAAGAGTAAAGTGCTGAGAGGCCCCAACAAAGCACAGGCTCTGGTTGCCTGTTCACCGCGAAAACAGGGAGAGCCATATTGAGGAAGACTACTTTCCACCTAAGTCCTTGGTCCCTCTGTTTTCTCTTGGCTGCTTTTCAGGCAGTTTTCTGCTCAGTGCTTTACTGACATCACACTTGAGACGTGCCCTGTTTTCTCCACTGATTATAGACAGGGGATTAGCTGCAATTTTAACTGCGTATCAGTACTGAAAAGGCAACTGAAAGGTCAGGGAAAAAGCAGCACTGAGAGATTTCTCCAAGATAACACCCCAAGTGACTGGCACAGTTAAAAGCCTTCGTTTTCACAGTCCCCAACTAGTAATCTATTCCAGCCAGCTAAACCATACAGCTGTCTCTGAACAACATCCCTGAATCAAACAAGTTTGTATTAACATACTGTAGAGTAATGTTTCATTCACAGGATCTACAGCCTGACATCCACGCCATTTTGTATGTTCACATCCACTTATCTGGGGCTAAGTCCTCCCATTACCTTGAACCAAGTGTGTCAGCATCATTCTTTTCATTCAACTGCTGAGTCAGGAAATACTCTGTAAAAGCTTGGAGGTTTTTTTTCCCCTTCTTTTTTCCAAAGACTATCAGGTAAAAGAATAAACAACATTTGGGTTTTTAAACTCAACAATATTAATACGTATCTCAGATGTACTTAAGGATTTAGCATCTATTTGCTGTCATTTACTGTGAACAGTACTGCCTGAAACATTGTAAAAGGGGTCCTTTCTCATTAATGAAGGGCTAGTTATGCAACACTTCCGTATCTAACATTTTTTCTGCTCCTGTTCTAAGAAAACTATTTTTATTTATTAGCAACATTTCCAGATTTAATAACCCTGCCACGTGCTATACTACTTACAATGAATCCAAGATCTTATGTGAAAACCCACTTTGAGGTGATATTTCTTTTAACATCAATGATGTTATGATTGCAATAAATACACTGGGATGGCTGCCAACCATGTTTCAAACTGCTGGGACTGCTACAGAAAAGTAAGAATTGCTCCTCTTTTAGAGCTTTGGAGGTTTTATACTGTTGGAGTCCAAGGACTTGTGTATTTCTCAGATGCAGCTGGCTGTTCTTGCTGTCATGCATTCCACTACACTCCATTACTGATTGCTTTATCACATCTCGTTTGCTCATGTAACTTTGAGGTACCATTTTAAGGCACTAGTTTTACAGCTTTCTGATCTGTTTTGCTTACTGAGAAAATAAAAAGGGATTTTTACATGGAAAACATACTAGGTCTTGATGCAGCAGTGATGATTTGAGAAAGGAAAACAGCAGAGGACGGAGGGACTACACAGCTTCTGCGCTCCTCCATCTCCTATACAGCATACGTCATACGAAATACTGTTAACAGGGTTGGGGAGAAGGAACAGAGGATGAAGAAAGAAAAGCAAAGGGAAGAGATGGGGCTGAACTCCTCTCTGTACACCGTTATAGTTACCCTTGGCAAAAACATCTCACAAAGTCAGCAAGACTGTCCTGAGAGGAAATCCAGTGTGGGAGACAATGAGGGATGCTGCTCAAGAGAAAAAGGCCTGGTGAAATAAAAGGCAGTAGTGATTTGGGGGTTTGAATTCCCTAATTCCCCTCCCCTCCTCCCTGGCTCTCATGATTTTGAATGAAACATTAATACTGCTTCAGATGCTTCTTCCCTCCAAGGCCAATCAGCTGCTCGGCAGGGCGTGAAGCGGTTGTTCATATGAACAGCTAACGAGGGAGTGGAAGGACAGAGCTAATTCTAAGGCTTTTCCAGCCCTGCCGAAGCTCACATTTGCCTTGACACACAGGGAATGACCTGAAGAGCCTCTCTCCACTTCGGAATAAGAGAAGTGGTGCTGTATTAATTCTGCGTAAACAAGCCTGGCTTGTCAGAAGAGATCATTTTTCACAATACGGCCATACACATAGTTTTAAGATTGGAGTAGACACCTTGTCCTGCTTAGTACCATGGCAACAACTACCAGTGGAAATCTTCCTCATAAAGAGGGGTACAGAAAAAAAGTAGGTGAAACAGCCAAACCACTGAAAACGTCAAATCCCAAGACTCCCATTTTAACAAAATTTCTGTTCCGTCTTCTCTCGGTGCACAGAGCCT
Source organism: Aviceda cuculoides (assembly GCA_035590195.1). NCBI lineage: Eukaryota > Metazoa > Chordata > Aves > Accipitriformes > Accipitridae > Aviceda > Aviceda cuculoides. The sequence continues at coordinate 19,983,481 of JAVJGG010000021.1, forward strand.
TTAGGATGAGAAATGAATCCTGAGACTGAATTTTAGATGTTCTTGAAGGTGAAAAATTGCTTCCCCCCAATTTGCGAAGGAAAAAAAAAAAGTTGAGGTGGCTGAAGGTGTTGCTGGTTTTGTTGCTATTAAAGTCTGTTCTGGTTTCCAGCTCCCAAGAAAAACAGAAAAGAAGGAAGAAAAATACATCAAAGGAAGAAAGACCAGTTTTTGTTCACAGTGCTGTGCCTCGCTTGTAACACTATACCACAGAAGGACAGATACAGTAATTACTATCAAATCACTCTGGCAAACCTATACCTGTGCACTGCTATTTTGGGCACTGCTTTTAGCAATTTTGTCGTCACTGGCTCATAGGAGCAGTATGAAAGAAATCTTGACTAGTCAAATCACTCTTTATAACATAACGACCACAGAACAAGAGACAGAGAATGAATAAGGTAGGCAGGAACAAGACATTAACTCAAGAGTGAAAGCAGAGATGAAAACATTACACCTTCTGCAGCTCACAGAAGCTGGCAGGAACGCCGATGCTGCTGCATAGGAAAGAGCCGAGGTGACAGGTTTCCCTTGTGAGATGAAGCCACGATGGCCAAGCTTTCTCTTTCCTGCTTAGCCACAGCCCTAATGTCGGTGTCAAATCATGCGTTCTCACACATGCTCACCAAACTATGAACCCTCAAACCCTCCCCCCCAACAAACAAACAAAAAAGCAATGAGCATCTGATGGGACCCCTAGACAGCCAAAGCATTTGGACACATCTGCTTTTATCCTTTTCTACAGTGAACTCCCCAAAGAAGCTCAAAAGCCTTTTAAACTCAGAAGAAAGGGCAAATTTTAGTGTAGTATAAAACAGAAATATAACTTCTTACAAGAGAGGTATAACAAGGTATATCCACAACTTTTCCTGTCTACTATGTCCCTGTAGGCAGGTCCTCAAAATCCCAGGCTTCAACTCAGTTAACACTAATTTCCGAGCGACAGCAAATCTGCTTGGTGCTCTCTGGTCCCTTAGGAACATGAGTGAGGTCTCCCTCTTCAGAGGCTGGGCCGCCTGTTCTGCTCCTCACGTCCATCTCCTCAGCAGCACAGGCGGCAGGCTTCATGCTCGTGCCTGCTGCACCACCAGGTTTCACCCCTCTTTCTTTGCGGGACAGCTATAAGTTTAGCACAAACAAATCAAATAAAAAAAAAATAGGGCAACCCCTCACCTTTCTGTTTACCAGTTAAGCCCAATTTCTGGTCTCCTTTTTTTTTTTTTTTTGACTCATTAATCATCATTAATATTTATCAATTAAAAAAAAAAAAAAAGTTTAAGTTAGACTTTCGTTACCATGGATGACTTAGTGGCACCTGCACAAATAGGAGCCTTTCCTGATTGTATGATCTACTGCAGAAGAGAGGACAATCATAGAATTAAACAAAAATGGAGCTATTAGTTTAGATTTGTGTCTTGTATTACCCCAAGCAAATTGGTTAAGCTTACAAAAAATAGTACTGATAAGAGAATTTTCTCTTCAGAGCTTTCTGTATTTTTTTTAATACCAGATCTGTTTTCTCTTGTATTTGGTTGCTAATGGACCTAAAAGCTCTTTTCAGCAGGTAAGAATTGCCATAATGCCACTGCTACATATCCTACATCAGCCCTACTACTGGGAATAGAATGGCACTCAGCGAGAACCAACTCAGTACCTGCTTTATTTCCCTGTAGCCAGACTGAAGAAACATTCTCTTCCTTTATGCTGTGCAGAGAGACCTTAGCATAATGAATACTTAAGATCACCCTATTTATGGTAGGCTTCCCCCAAAAAGATAGAATAACTAGGCATTAATTTATCCA
>JAVJGG010000021.1:20000637-20018986 GCA_035590195.1 Aviceda cuculoides
GGGAGTTTGGTTGGTTTTTTTCCCACGTTGCCATTGGACAAAGCTGTACTGCCTAGGGAAGGGAAACAGATGCAAGCTCAGAGCAGAACATACTGCCCAGGAGACTGTGAACAGTGTAACATTTCAAGATGATGGATCACTTTCATGACCTCTTTATAGCAGATAACCATTTTTTTTCTTGATCTTCATACCCCCCATGTTGTAAATAGAGAGGATTCTCGGTGCTGTAGCTTGTCATCTGCTATTTTCATCTATCTTAAGCAAGCTTCCTCAAAACTAGAGAAAGAGGGAGGAAAACACGTCTTCTCTTCTGACTTGACTTTGATTCTAATTTGACAATCTCTTCCTTGACAGCTTTTGCAAACACTACTGGGGGGAGAAAAAAAAAAAAAGTTTACTGAATAATTCAGTCCTGAGAGTGAATTGAGCTTGAGGAGAATTATTGAATTGCCAAGTCTGTGGTCTGTGGGTTTTGTTATTGACTGCTCACATGGATTTAAAGTCCTCTCTCTGTAGTCAGTGTTTTTTATCTCCCCTTCGGATGGCACAATTTTGTCTAGCTTTCCATCCCTTAAAGCCAGCTCTCTGATCTTGCGGATAAACCTATAAAGACCTGTCGAAGGACCTTCCTGCTACCAAGGGGAGCCGTAGCCATCATGCCACACCGAGCTCCTTTCTAGCTGCAGTTCTGCATATATCTATGCAACTATAAGTCAGAATTTGACCATGGACCTGAATGTTGGAGAGAGCCCAATGAAAATTGCTGGAGTCAGCATGCTGAGTATGAACCCATCTTTGTCTGACTTCTGAAGTCTGGTGGGTTTTTTCCTGTTCTGTGGGGTATTATTTATGACACTTTCCCTTAATGTTTGCCTGTTAGTTGATGCTGCTTTTATTCTTCAAGTTTTAATCTTACAGATACACATGAAGGCATGGTGTGAAAGGAGGAAATTGATGTCCCAGGCATAAACAATCAAATGAACACTTTAGTTTTACCTTGCAAGAAAAGGATGGTCCAATAACCAAATCGTCACCTGTGATGTCTTTCTTTTACTGCTAAAGTGTGTTCCCTAAACTGCACTATAACCGTAGCTAGGTTGGAGGCACAACACCGTCTTGCTCTCTAATAGCTGGAGTTATTCTTGGATAAAGAGCAAAAGTGTTGACCTTTACATTCCTTGGTGGATTATTGTTTAGAAAAAAGGGAATATGCTGAAGAGTGTTCCTACATTAACCCGGACAACCTGAAACAAAGCCTTCTTTTCTGAGGCACTGTTCCTCGTATCCTCCCCTCGTGTGCTGAAGCATCCCAATCCTTAGTGAAGATGGATGCTTGATATCAGAAAAGAATCTCCTGAGGATGGGGTGTCTTACTCATTCCAGATACGTACTCATTCCATGAAGTTTGTTATTTATATTAAGATGCTAATGGGAGCTCAGACAATAACAAGATGAGAGTTGGTCCTGTACTTTATGCACCTACAGTCAATAAGTAACAAAAAGAATAATCTTTATATCATTTGACTATTTGTAAATGTGTAAAAAATAGAGATAATTTTCTGCAAGGTGGAATGATGATGTGATAAATGTCACTGAAAGTAGCTTGTCCAGGAAACAAAAAAAATGATAAGAGTCTAGCTAATATTCAGGACTGTATATAAAACCTGAACCAGTCTTAGCAAACCTTGAAGCCAGTGAATAAAGTAAATCTTATTACCGCTAAAGCATTTTTTTTAATGTAGTTCAAGAAGCAGAATCATCAGTGACAAAAATGAGTCTGAAAAGTGATATCATACTGCCTCGTAGAACCTTTATATAATTAACTCTTATTGATGGTCTTACTCAGTGGTACAGTTCATATGAGTAAATATATAAGAGCTCAATTATAATGTGAACTGTAGGAACGCTCTGCTAATGTATTTCCACTCAGCTGCTTACAGCTACATGTTACTATTTCCTAACCAAATGAAGGTATAAAAATGTTTTGTGGTTTTATGGCTTATAGCTTGATGAAATTTGTAAGAGAATGCTAAGCAAGTAGCTTTTGGTGAGGAGGATATCATCCCTTTTCTTTGAACCTTAAAAGGTTACAGAACCTTCAACTAAACAAGAAGAAAAAAAACCCAAACACCCGAAAGAAAACCCTTTTTTGATTTCTGGTAATTTAATGCTTTTTAAATTATGGATATGACTAGTGTTTCTGTAGTCATGGCCTTCTTTGAAAGGTAGTTAGATCTAGAAAACATTTTTAATTAAGTGATAGATCACATGGGATCTGCTTGCAAGTAAAATAAATCCACAAGTCCCTTGATGAAAAATTTTATTCCTTTTAGATTTAACTTTAGTTCTGGTTAACATATAATCAGATAAGCTAGAGTCCATTGAGAAGTCAGTATTGGTTAAAAATAGTCAATTAATTGCATCAAGAATATGCTTTCTGCTAGTTATTCTTGAAGTAGGATGTGTAGACACAGTAACTGAAATAATAGAATAAATGAATTAATACTAGTGTGTTTTTGAGGATTCACTTGGACAGAAAGTTCAACTGTTGCACTACAAGAATCTGAAAAGTCCAGGTACCCTCATTTAGTGTGTTCTGTTTCAGATCCATGCTCCCTAGCTGATACACTCGTGAGCAGACGTGGGCTGATGTAATCTCTGGTAAAGAAAATACAGGGAATGAGAGGGTGAGTGTTGATCCATTCCTCTTCAGGTCTGTTGAGAGCAGCATTTTCTTGCTCAAGTTGTTCCTGTGGCTTTATTTTAAACAGGAAAACTTGATGATGATTTATTTTCAGTCTCATTGGAGTTAATTTTTTTTTTTTTTGACACGCATTTGCTGCTTTCTTTCTATATTGTATTTGACATACCTAAAAAGGGAAAATCTGGAAAAAGAAGAGAAAAGGAGAGGAAGTTATGAATTTGGGTTCTGGCAGTAAATACCTATGTAACACTTGTACCTATTATTTTTATATGCTAACTAAATTTTGGGGAATATGTGAACACAGCAGTAATGTTGCCGCAACTGTGGTGTTCCAGCAGGCATGTCGGCCCTTTGGGATCAGGCCCTTACGTCGGAGGTCAGGGATAATCAGCTGGTTTCTTGGAAAGGTTACTCAATACTCTTTCATAATAACAGACCAATATAAAACAGAGCAGCAACATGGCTTTTGGCCACAATATAGATGGTATTGAATGCAAGCAAACATCTTATCTTCTTGAGAACCGCTCTCAACTGTTCTAAGGGTAATGATGTTGGCCACGGCTTTCACAACAGAGGACAGAAGTTGGTGTGTGGGGGTGTTTCAGAAAGGGGGGTGTTCTGCACCAGGGTGAGGAGGGAGCAAGAGGCTGCAGGGCACTTTCTGGATCTCCCTAAGAAATGACCAACAACCAATGGCTTAATAGGATAACCGCTTTAATAAGACAGAATCAGAAGAGGGATATAGATAGTACATCTTAGATCCCTTTGTGCTGCAGTGGATGGATGTTCCTGCGGCGTGCTGCGCAGAGCAGAGCAGCTCCTGTCCGTGCAGAGCAGCTCTCCCTTTTGGTCGTCTGAGCTATTATAGGATTTCCTGGCAAGGAAACAACTCTATCCCTAAAGGACGCTCCGGTGAGAAGTTGCTGCTGTGCCAAGCGGGCGGCAGGGTCGCCGGCGCTGAGCGGGAGCTGCCCAAGTCTCCTCCGCCGCCGCCAGCTGGCCGAGCCCGCGGGGCGGCCCGATGGACTGCTCTACCTGCTGCCTCGCGCTGCCCAGCGCCGGCCTGGCACGCTCCCGTTAGCTGCGGGGTGCGTCGCTGGCTCCGCGCCTGCGACGGTCTCTGGGTCAGGATGGGGAACGTGCTGCCCCTCTCCCCCTGCGTCTAACTGAAGCATGCGGATTATTAAATTGCGACCGTGTCTGGTAGGGAGTGGTATTTAGTTAAACTTTCCCTTTCTCCTGGGTCTTCAATGAATGTTTTCAAAGCGTGTGTGGCCCGTGAGCTGATGGCGTGTGTGGAAGCGTAGGGACTTAAAAACCTCTTTTCACTTTTGATGCAACGTTATGCTGGTTTTTAGGAAAGGTTTCGTCTTATATGTCCAGTTTTCTTCTTTCGGGAAGTTTCCTTGGCGTGACTTTTTTTGTAATACCTCTGGAGCACGTGTCACGTCCTTCGCTGTTTTGGGCTCAAGGCAGAGTTTGGGTGTGTAATCCCTTTTCCCACAAGGGTGAATTCAAATCGGAGTTGAAGCACATGCATGTACATTGCTTCAAGCACCAGAATACCTCTGGTTTTAACTAAATGGGACAATCCATGTCCCTAAAGTTAGCCGCTTCCCAACTATCACTCTGAATCAGGACCGCCTATGGTAATGCTCCCGGACAGAAATAATGTTGTTCAATTTCCTCTTCTCTTTTGCTTAACTCGCTTGAAGAAGGAGATGAAGGAATCCCAGCCGAACATGACGTTTTGGCCACAGTGTAACCTGTGGTACCTCAGTGCGACGGCTGCTGGCCTTCTGTTCTCGGGCAATCGCAGGACCCAGTGCTCGGCGTAGGTCTGACAGTGAGAGTTTTGTGAGTAGCTTGGACATCTCCCTTCCCAACAGACTAACAACTTCTTTCTTCTATTGCAGTTGAAACATCGGGTGAATAAATGAGCTGTGCTGCTGTATGAGATGCTTTTGAGGGCAAACCAGGTAAGCTGTTTCTTTGGCACAGGCATAACTTAAACTTATGACTGAGGCCCCATGTGTAAATGAGTTTCTTCGAGACTTACTGGTAACACGGTGATAATCACTTTGATTAGAAGACTAGTGGGTTTTTTTATATATATATCTCTTTGTGGTGCTGAGGCAATAGGCTCTGCAGTTTGCTTTATTGGTTGTAATAATTACAACCTATACCTTAGAACAGTTTTTCTTCCACTCGCCAATCATCTCCCCAAACAGTTAAGAGCTATTTTTCCTTCTCTGAGGATGTTCTGATGAAGTTGATGCTATGTGGTAGCTCCTGGCCACCTGCTTTGCTTGCTCATGTGAATGCTTTCTTGAGTCATACTCCCAAAATATATTGTTGCCTAAATCTAGGGAAGACTGGCAATTGGTAGCAGCTGAACTTTCATATTACACCAGAGTTTATGTTAAAAATAAACTCTTACATATGACCAGCGTCTGGAAAACATATGGGTTGTTTGCTAAGAAACAAAGGGTGGTAAGCACCTAGTTTTCTGTGTGAGAAGGGTGTTCTCTTGCTATTAATTACTCCAGGAAGAAAAATCCACAGTAGACCACTACATAGGAAATTGAGATTTGTTGTTCCATACTTTTCTTGTTAAATATTGAAGCTGTCACAGAAATGTTCCCCATCCTGTGTCAGCTACTGTTAGCTTTAAGAGCCATGTTCATTCTTCTTCAGGCACTGTGCATTTTCAGTTCTTTTCGACAGAGTGGAAAAGTATCTTTTCAGCCAGAAGGGTTAAGGTTGCTTTAGCAAGGCAGAGGGCACAGGCCATCTGTAACTGGGCTGGTAAGTTGTTCTATGAGCCAGAACCTGTGGGCAAAAATCTCTTCTGCAAAGAATTGACTCCTGGTATTGCCTCTTTGGAATGTGATCCAAGCGAGATGCTGTTATACTGAGGTAGGTCCCGTCATTTTGTCTACTGTGTCTTTTGATTTTAACCTCCTGGAAGAGTGTCTGTCTTTGGGAGAGGATTCTAAATGGTATTCCAGGCGCATGATGGGGACAGCCTTTCAGTTGGGAGGAAACAGGGGGAAAATGTAAAATATTGTGCTGGTCCCAGCATTCCCATGGGCTGTCTCTGCAGTGGTACTTGGAGTGCACTGACTCCAGCAAGCTCCTTGGTCAGTAACTGAGCTATTTTGAATTTTGTTGAGGCGTGTGCCTGTTCCCATGGATTATGTGTAAAAGTAGACGGACCCTTTCCCCCATATTAGAAAGTGGAAAGTGAAGAATGCATGACCCACCCTGTACTTGTGCTGTTTACAATAACTGACTACAGCAGGACTTGGAAAACAAATTTAGGGTCATAGGGAAAAACAAATAGAGTGAGTCAACAATGTGAAGCTATTGCAAAAAGGGGCAAATGTGATTTGCAGTTTATGATCAGGAATATTACGTGGAGGACAAGGGACATAATTATCCTGTTTTGCAATTGCTGTGTCCTCATCTAATGCAAGTTTTGGATACTGCAATTTCAGATATAGACAAGCTGAAGAATCTTCAGAAAAGAAAAACAAAAAAAAGTCTTAGAAAACAATGTTTTGTAAACATGACCTGTGAGCAAATCCTAAAAGAAATAGTAGTTTTTATAAGCTTTTCTAAAGAAAGAGAATGATCTTTTGACTGTGGAAAAGTTTGTTATATTTTCTGGCTTCTTTAAATAGAAGATGAGTATGATTACATAGAAAGGTGGGACAAAACATAATCGACTCGACAAACAGTAAAGAAAATGCAGTTTTCTGTGCAATAGAAGGCTATCTAGCTGGATAAGGAAGAAATTCAAGTGAGCAATGAATTTTTGTCTTTAATGCAAATCATGCAAAAGCATTTTTTCTTGATATCTTAGAAGTGGTTTAGTTTAGCAAAAATTTACTTTGATTTAAAATATTTTTTCTTGAGTAAATAAGCATACCTTTGCAGTTGGTGTTGAATATATATTAAGCTTAGACAAAACATAAAAGCTTGTCTTAATTGTTTTAAAAGCAGTCCATCTCAGACCATTTAACATCCAGTGCAATTCCTACCAAATTCATTGTGAAGACTACAGTGACTACCTTTACACTGTATAACAGCCTTTACTCATAAGGTAAAACTAAAGTAATCTGTATGGGTGCCTGTATTTGATGTTATTTGGTGCAGTAGGAACATTTCAGTAGGTTGCAGCAGTCAGTTCTGAGATTTGTTTGTCTGTGTGTGGTCTGGTGATTTTAGTTCAAGATGGATCTCATTTAGTCCTCTGGACCATAGGTTTCCATTTGTAAATGCAGTCCAAAGCTGACCAATGAACTACTCATGGTTTCAAACTCCCACTGGGGGTGGAGAGCGTTTAGTGAGTAGCTGGAGCATATTTCACTTCCCTCAGAAACAAATTTTTCATTCACATCAACTTTGAACTGTCCTGGTATACAGTAAGCATGGATAATTAGGAGATTCACTTCAGTACTGTGCTGTTGCATTGAACCAAAGGATTAGGAGATGAAACCTTTACAGTTCCTCCTTCTGAATCACACAGTGGATATTCTTAATAACATTCTTAACTCTTTTGTTTTTACTTCAAAAATACAAATTATTAAACCAGACAGATGTGCCTACTTTTCAGTGTAGTATGTGGTATGTAGCCACACAGCAAGTAGTGGTATGATTTTTTTATTGGTAGATCTTCTCAGTGAACTGTCAAAGGGGACTTAAATTTCTCTACTTTACTTAACAAAGAGGTTATTGGTAATAACTTTGCTTTTTCTTCGCAGACATGCCAAATATCAAGGGTACAGAAATTTAATCTCATTATTGATAGCATCTAGACGTTTTTAAGATATTCATTAAAAGGATCTTTGAACTTTTTCTTCTATTGAACAACTTGATACTCATAAAACAAGGAGAAATTCTGATAAAATGTGAGCACCATCTTTTTTCCAGGTGCACATCTGTCTGTCACAGGAGTTCTTTAACATTTGATCAAAGTACCTAAAATCATATGGTGAAGACCTCAGTAATTACCAGGTCAAGATTTGCATTCAGTTATGTCTCACAACATAAGCTGTATTTCTGTGAATGTAGGAACAGAGTCTTCTGACTCGATTTGCTGCTTCTCATGCTGGGAACTAACATTGCTTAATAAATGTTAATTAACTTACTGTAGCCTTACATCATCGGAGTGTAACTTCTTAAGTTGACAGTTTCTGACCTTAAAGTTGCATTTATAGTTTGTATCTGAATCCAAACTTTCCTCTGTTCATTATGGTACAACCAGAGTTGGATGAGAAATGTCTTTCCAATTTTTTGAAATTTTGTGGAATTTCATGATGACTTGTGTTCCAGTGTGGGCAGAAAACATGCTTTTTTCAGAGTGTTTTGGCTTTTTTCAGAGTGTTTTGCTAATAGAAATGGGACTGTCTTCATTTAGCCAAAGGCGTTGGTGGGTGGAACACATCTTGGGAAGAGAGCACCCTGAATCAGATGCCTGATATCTCCTTCTGTGTGAGTTTCCTCACAGCTAGTATTGTTATATCAGCTGAGAGGAAGGAAGGAAAACCTACCTTCTACGTTTTTTTCTTCCTCACTCCCTCAGAAAGTTTATTTTTCTTATTAACATTCCTACACCAGACAAACAAATTGACATACCCTTACAGAAACTTGTTCGGTTAAAGCGTTCCTGGTGATTCGTGTTGCAGTCTCTCAAAGGCTTTGGCAGAGTAAGAGGTGAGTGGGGCTTCTCTGCTCTAGTCCCAGCTGCTGGATTTGGGTTGACTAGCAAGATTCTTCTTCCTCCCTTGAGACCTAAGATGATGTCCCATTTCTCTGTCTTTTTTGTTGTTGTTTTGTGTTTTGGGGTTTTTCGTTTGTTTGTTTGTTTGTTTTCTCTTGTGCAGCTCATGAGGGTTGGTTATCTGCTCTCCCCAGAAGTTTCAGCTCTTCAGTCCTAGGCTCCTTGTTGCCACTAGGTCTGCAGGGCTGGTATGAGCTTGCTTACTGCAGATTGGCTTCACCCAGTGCATCCAGCTATTTTTCCCTCAAACCATGTGGAGAAGGAGAAATGATCCATAGCCAGCTATAGTCTTTGTTTTTTCCCTGCTGCTGTGTTTCTGTTCATACAGAAGCTTTTCAATTCCATGAAGCCAGCTTTACATGAAAGATGAAAAGTAATTGCATCCTCCTGAGTAAAATGGACAATTTCTGTGCCAACTGTGTTTTTAACTAAAAAGATTACAGCATTCACTCTGCTGCCTGCTTTCTTTGCCGATGAATCCCTTTGCTGATGTAAAGGGATTAAATAGTCAAAAACACCAGCCAGACCAATTCTTTATAATTCCATAAGTGCACAGAATAACACCTTCGTTATTTTTGTCAGGGGATGAAGTAAAACATAACAGGTGGGCCTCTTCCAATACACTTTGTTTTACTTTACCAAATACTAGTGAGGATTCAGTTCAGTATACATCATGCTTACTGTTCCTCTCAGCTTCCATGTTCTCAACAGTTCCATTTTCTTACCTTAATTTCCTTGTGGAATTTGTGGCTTTTTGATATTCCTTGTAGATCTAAGGCAACATAATAAATATTGTGCACTTTGCAGATTTTTTGTTTATTTGTTTGTTTTAAACTGAAGACCTTAAGTGTGATAATATTTGTTTATGTCATGGAAAAAAGTTTTTAATAAGGGTACATGGTTGCACACAGAGCAGTTTCAAATATATTTTTCCTCCCTTTTTTATAGTTTGTAGCATTCTTTGTATCGTTCATAATACCTTTACAGGGCCTTAGGAAATGGGTGGCTTTTTCAGAGTTGAATTTAGATACAGTGTTTTGTTTTTCATTGATCGCATTTTGTAAGATTTCCAGGCTTACTCATGCATTTTATGCTTGCCTATGGACAGTCATGAAATATTTTACTTATGTTGTGATCATAACAATACCAATATATCTCACTTTCTTTGAGTAGTGTACAGACTTCTCTTTTGTTGCAGACTTACCTGAAAAAATACTTGATAGCAGGATTATGCAGTGTAGTTCTTGTTCCCCAAAATGTGCTTCTCCATCTCAAGTCTGCGCAATCCTTCCCTTAACATTGGAATTTATTCTTTGAAAGCCATCTCTGATATCCCCCAGATTGGTTCAAACCAGCTCAATGAATAGATGTTAGGAAAAATGGTACTCTAGCTGTTTTGAAAAAGGTTGTATTTGCAAAAGTGGGAGAGGTTCCTAAACTCGTGATGACCTGAACTCAAGAGGCTGGGCTATCTGGGGTAAAATAGTTCTACTTTGGGCACAGCTAATTGGAAGTATAGTTAAACTGTAAGACTTGTAGTCTCCTTCAGGAGGTGCCGAAGGGCTAATTCCAGTTAATGTCCAGTTCAGCAGATTCAGCAGATGTTCCGTATCATGGGATGAAGGGGCCGACAAGCTGCTTCTCCTTCAGTTATTGTCACAGCTACATCCATCCTAGCTACTGATTACAGCTCCTGCAGGAGAGACTCAGTGGTGCCACATCGTTGAGTTTTTGGGCACGGTATGTTCATCTCAACCAAGGAACACAGCAATAACCAGACAAGCCCTAAGGAAGTATTAGAGCCTATGTCTATAAAATAAGATTATGTTCTGAAAGTTGTTGAGCATCAACTCTGAATACAATCAGTAAGAACAGAGAGTGTGCAGGGCAACACAAAGCAATGCAGAGGAAGCACCGTTAGTCTAAGAGCATTGGAAGTATGAAAGAAGCTGTTATGAAATTAAAAACAGTGAGCTGTATGTAACTAAACTCCATTAGACTGTATTATAAACCAATGTGAGCACTGGTACTTAGAGGCTTGGGAGAGGAAAAGGTGGGTAGATCAGAAGAACTGTAATTGCCAAGAGAAAAGACTAAAACATCGTAATACTGTAATATCATCATGTGGGGTCAGATAAAAGAATGAAACTTTACAATGGGAATTGTCACCTGTGTATCTGCTTCTGTATGTGGAAATCTAATGGATTCTGAAAGACTTCTTAATGTGTGCTTTTTGAGGAGTTTCTTTAGCTCCTATTTCTTCCCCACTAAGAATAATAGAAATTTACTTGCTGAGATGTCAGGTGCTACAAGTGCTGTGCTTTTTTTTTTTTTTTTTTCCTCCTTATTAGGAAGCACAAAAAAAGGTCTATAGTGCATTTTCAGAGAACAGGTGGGTCTTTATAGTATGTTTTCTTACTGTTAACTTTACTAAATCATGAGGAATGTAACCATAACCACTAACCTGATTTTAGCCAAATTAAAGCTAACTTACTCTTCAGTCTCTATCCGAACAAAAGCATTCATCGGTTGTCTTCATGAGTTCACAGAATCCTAAGATTACAGGCAATTCTCATGTATTGTATAACCATCTGCAGATCTTAATGCCAGCCATCTTTTGGCAGTGTCTTCTGCCCCAAAGGAAAAATGGTTCAAAGCTGTTGTGGGAGAGGATGGAGTATTTTCTCCCTTCTAAGGCAAAACTTGCCATTCTCCCTTCTTAGCACAAGTCTGTAACTATTTCAACCTCACAAAGTCTGCCTTTCAAGAGATGCTTACAAATTATAGAGAGGTAGTACTTGAAATCTGAGGCCAATGTTTTTTCTACCATCTACACTACTAAAGATGTATTAAGTCATTTGTTAAATGGTAAAAGCAAGAGCACTTTATGAAGGCTATTAATGATTACTTGCTTTTTGAAGCACTGATTTTTTTTGTGATGCTCATGTATAGCATTACTTGAGTCTAAAGTTTCAGTCTTTTATGGCAGATGTTTCTGCCAGGCCTTTAGACCTTTCCCAGTCTAGTTGATCTTTGAGAAGGCAGAGCCTATGCTGTTGGACAAATGCTACCGAACCAGCCCTGAGCCTTGCTTAGCCCTTGAGGAGCAATATCAGCACTCTGTGGGCTCTTATTTCCCAAGACTGAATCCTACTCTAAATCCAGTCTTATCCCTGGCATAAGCTGGTGTCTGTCTTATAAAGAGCAGTAGCTTAATTCCCTCTGCTTCCTCCAGCCCTCATTTTATCCCGGTGAGGTTTTAAAGAGTCACCATTAATTTCAGCTTTCCAGCTATCCATTCCCAACTATAAACCAGCCTAACCTCTCCTCTGGATTGTTGCCAGAGGCTCTGTACCTGCTTTAGCAGGAGTAGTAACTCCTTTACATTTTTTAACATGTGTCTTCACTTTAAATTATTCACAATTCATGACTAGTTTCACCTCTAGCGTTTCTTTTTTCCTGACCAGTCACAGCCTAAGCTGTATCCGTGCGTCTCATATCTGCTTTAGGAGTGACATTACATTTCTTCCTGTTTCTTCAAGCTCTTATTTTAGCCGTGTGAGCATGTCAAGATCTATCATTCAACTTCATATGCTCTTTTTTTTTCAAGCTCTACCCTTAACCTAAATCCCATCTTTCAGCAATGTAACAGGACTTGACCTACCTTACAGCCAGTGGCAGCATGTTTACAGCGCTGTCCCGCAGTCGCCACATCACCCTGAAGGCTCTCAGCCTGCAGCATTCATCTCATTCCTGCTTCCCTACTTCCCTGAAATCTAACTCTAAGTGTAGTCGTCGGGCTAGTTAGTACTTGCCTTAACTGGAGTGCCACTCATTTAGCCCTGCCTTCTCCAACTCTCATTTTGGGAGCATCTGCCTGACTGAAGGTAGTGCTGAGTCTTGAAGGGCTTGTAGGGCTGAAGTGGGTGCTGTGGGCAGGAGAGGAAGATACAGTCCAATTTGCAGGATTTGGGGGAGGGTGAAATGCATGCTGGATTTTTGAAGACCTACAGGGCTAAAATGGGCTAGGTATAAGTCGTATGTCTGGTATAGCTTCTGACCTTACTAATACATTTTTATCATTCTTTTACCTGTGGTCTCGCTTGTCTTTAGTGATCTAATGCCACTTCAGCTTCACAGGCTCTCCTTTCCTGAGCAGTCCCTTACTACAGTCCAAGCCATGACTGTTGGGCTGTTATTGTTTTCCCATGCTAGAAACTCTTTTGAAGATCTAGTGTTAAAGACTTTTTTCCCCTCATCCCTGAATATATCCCTGGCCATATGACTCGCACATCCCATTTAAATTATAAATCATTAACTTGTGCTTTCACTGTAAGTGTATCAAATGGAAGAAAGCTATCTCTCTTACTCAGGTTGGAACTGGAATTAGAGTTACTTTTTGTAATATTGTTCTCTGGAAGATGTCCAGCTGCAGCAGTGACCCTAGATTAAACATACACCAAATTCCTATACAAAGATAGCTTTTTTCTCATTTATCATTGGTAGCATCAATCATCATCTTAGATCTTTAGCCCTTGCCTTCCTGATCCCTGTTCATAGCTTGGTCTGAGCCTTATTCCAAGTAATAAACCTAGGCCAGTGATACCAACCTGATTCTCTAGGTAGTCAGCCAAATAATTTTTGTCCAAAATAGAGGACTAATCCAATAATAATTCTAGGTTTACAGCCCCTCCCATGCTGATCCATAACCTTGGTACTCATTAGTCTAGCTGCTCCTGTCCTCTTCCTAACTTTGAGGCAGTTGTGTATGGAGTACTGAATTTAGTTCTTTAATATGTTTTCTGGAACTCAAACCTTCTCCTTGATTTTCTAGCCTAGCCATATATAACTGTTACTTTCTACACTGTGTTTACTTTGGTAAATAAATACATTGAGCTTATAACTAAGCAGTACAAATCATAACTAAAATTTTAATTGAAAAGCATGCAGAAATAATGTATTTATATAAACTCAATATACATATACACATTTTTATGCTTAGGGATTACTATCTCTTTTACAGAAAGCTATCATTTATACTAATAGGACTAATAAAAAGAAATAATTTTTTGTGCGTAGCCTATCCCTGTGCAATTATGTTACATTTTCAGAGCACAAGGAAAAGGCTTAAACCCTCCACCCCCTCCCTTCCCTTAGGGCTAGATTTTTCTGAGAAGCTCCTCTCTTTAGGAGGAACACAGGGAGTACTTTGTGTGCTGTGCTCTCTTGAAAAATATGTCAACCTGCTATGATCTCTACATGGCAGCTGATCTCTTTGAAAATCTGGCTTTCATCCAAGTGAACCAGCATATATATATGTAGTACAGCCTTCCTCAGTGGACACATGATGAGCTTATTAAAAAAGCTGTATCCATACCGTGATTCTTCATATAGATTGAATTCAGTCTAAGCACATTTTCACTGATGCATTCAAAAATACTTCTCAAGAAGGGATGTTTCTAGGCAGCTGCACAAGAATGTTTTTTCAACCATTTGAATTGTAGAATTTATAAAATATCTAACCCTTTTGATGATGAACTGTATTTATAAAATATAATGCATCTTGCAAAAACTAAGATTACTAACTTTGCAAAGGACTCGCTGTGAATTAAGTGCAATATCCAAGCTGTAAACAGAATTTAGCTGGGAAGGTTAATGTTCTCAGAATAGATTAGGAGCAGAAAACCCAGATTAGAATTAATCTATAAACACAGTTTGTTAATACAACTTCTGTAACGGGAAATCAGTTTTCAGATCTTGAGTTTTCAGACCGAATGAGATGTTAGCACACTTTAATGATGTACTGTTAGATTAGATTCGTTTTATGAAGAGATTTCAATAAATGATCTAAATCAAGTGAGCATACACGAGGCTAACTGCACACACATGGTTATTGTCAATTTTTAACTCTTTTCTAAAGGGAATGGTGAGAAGCATAAAAGAAGACTGGCAATACCTAAGCTTCCTGGAGTGCTACAGATGTTCTGATTGCTAAGGTCTTGCCAGCATCCTGCTGTCTTTAAAGATCATGAGGCTGGTGGCCGAAGTCAATGATGTTCAGTGATGTTAAGCTAAGGAGTTGCACCCAGCAGCTGTGAATCCCTGCATTGGGTTTGTGTGGCAAGGTTTTGGCAGAAGGGGCGGTTACAGGGGTGGCTTCTGTGAGAAGCTGCTGGAAGCTTCCCCCATGTCCGACAGAGCCAATGCCAGCCAGCTCCAAGACGGACCCACCACTGGCCAAGACTGAGCACATCAGTGGTGGTGGTAGCGCCTCTGGGAGAACAGATTTAAGAAGGGGGAAGAAAACCCTGCGCAACAGAAACTGCAGCCAGAGAGAGGAGTGAGAATTTGTGAGAGAAAGAACCCTGCAGCCCCCCAGGTGAGTGCAGAAGGAGGAGGAGATGCTCCAGGCGCCGGAGCAGAGATTCCCCTGCAGCCCATGGCGATGAAGACCCTGGTGAGGAAGGCTGTCCCCCTGCAGCCCAGGGAGGTCCATGAAGTGGTTCATGAAGAACTACAGCCCATGGGAAGGATCCATGCCGGAGGAATTTGTGGAGGGCTGTTTCCCGTGGCAGGGACCCCACGCTGGAGCAGGGAAAGAATGTGAAGAGTCCTCCCCCTGTGGAGGAAGGAGCAGCAGAGACATGTGATGAACTGATTGCAACTGCCATTCCCTGTCTCCCTGTGCCACTTAGGGAGGGTAGGTAGAAAATCTGGAAGTGAAGCAGTGCCCGGGAAGAAGGGAGGGGTGGGGGGAAGGTGTTTTAAGATTTGGTTTTATTTCTCATTATCTTACTCTGATTAGATTGGTAATAAATTAGACTAATTTCCTGAAGTCTGTTTTGCCCATGATAGTAATTGCTAAGTGATCTCTCCCTGTCCTTATTTTGACCAACAAGAGCCTTTCGCTATGTTTTCTCTCCCCTGTCCAGTTGAGGAGGGGAGCGATAGTGCAGCTTTGGTGGGCACCTGGCATCCAGCCAGGGTCAAAACACCACAGTATGACACAATGTTCTGTAGGTAAATGCCAGGACTCATATCTCTGCAATTGATGTGATGGATGGAGAGCAAAACTACAGAGCAAAGCAGGATGCCTCTCAAAGAATAGCACTGTCCATAATGTCTCCCATGGACTGTATTAAAGCCAGTTTCCATTTTCACTGTTTTTCAAAAGAGAAGAGACAAACTCCGATACAAGATTGAATTGGTAACTTCAGTGCTTTTGTTTTGAGCTTTAAATCATTTAATATGGCTCAAAGAATAGCAAGAGGGTTTCAACCCTAAAAGGCTACATAGGTAACAGACATTTTCTAGTAGCAACTGCACTAGCATATTCATGTCATATCTTAGGACAGAAAAGTAATTTTCATGTGCTACCTATGGTGGCCCTTTCAATGCACTGGGCAGTTGCTTCCTGGCCTCTCCATTCCTTGTAATGAATTTTCATCTTTCTTTGCTCACGTATTCTGTCCTCCTTGGTAGCCAGAGGTGAAAAGCTAATATTTTTATCATTATTTTTTCCATTCAAACTCTATTGCCTAATGCAATTCCTTTCATATATT
Source organism: Aviceda cuculoides (assembly GCA_035590195.1). Taxonomy (NCBI): domain Eukaryota; kingdom Metazoa; phylum Chordata; class Aves; order Accipitriformes; family Accipitridae; genus Aviceda; species Aviceda cuculoides. The sequence goes on from JAVJGG010000021.1 coordinate 20,016,692, forward strand.
TATGTTCCGTAATGTGTCATTCTCAGCAGTCGGAATTAGTTTTGTGACCATTGGCCATCCAATACCCATTAGTTCCAGAGAGGAAATATAAAAAGTGCATGGGGAATACATTGATGGTGTGAGCACCTATATAGGGAATATCTCCACTGGAGACTTATCTGAGCTAATTAGTCGTGGGATCAGAGTGTTCCATTTAACCTAACCTGCGTGTAAGTATTCCCACAGCAAGGCCTTCTGTGTGCTGCTCTCCCCGAACCAACGTCTGTGTGTGCCTGGGGGAGCTTACCCCTGCTGCTTTGTGCCGTAGTGCTCTGGGATTTGTTCCTGTGCAGCTGAGCCAACTGTGAGAAAATGTCTTGCCTTTAGAAAGGGTTGTTAGGACAGTGCTAGGGCATTCACCACATTTCTTTTGTATCCGAAGACAGGTCCTGGGCTAAGCTAAAGCACAGAATAGGCATTAGTTCATATATATATAGCTGAAAGCAAGTGTGCCTGGGGTGAAATAACCATGTAGTGAAGTTGTTAACAGGTAAAAAAACAAGGGTTGAGTGAAAAACACTTGTAAGACTAAAACCTAAGTCTGTAGTGGATAAATATTCCCGTTTAACTGGAGCCTGTATCGGGCATAACTTTTTGTCAGTCGGGAGTTGTCTGTCTGAAGAACTGTGAGCAGAAATGAAGGAAGAAATGATACCTGTGTAATGGAAAAACGACATGGGTAAAAGTTGCCTGAAAGGCCTCCTGATAATAAAGAGAAAATGAGATTTGCTATCATGAAAGAAAAACTAGATAGGAGCTGCTAGTTATTATCCTATGAGAAATGGATACCATTGAAACTAAAAGCTGGTGAGATGGTGGAAACATTGGCAGCACAGTGCCTTTAATGCCAAAGGCAACAACTTTTAATTCTAACTGCTTACTATTAAAATAAAATAAAATAGAATTCTGAAGGAGAAGCAAACTGCCATGCTTCTATAGCTTCCTTGCAAAGTGCTGTTCAATACAATACATGTAACTTTTTTGCAGTTGACAATGTAGGTATTAAACATTCTCTGAAATCTGCAGATGACTTCTGATCCGGTTTGAAATCGGCATGTTTGGTAATAGAAAGATTGCTGAGAGGCTTCTGTGCTTGGAACAGGAGCCTGCTCCTGACAGGGACGTGAATGGCTCTAGGCAGAGGTCTGTATTCCCAAGCCCCCATACACTGGGGCAGGCAGGCCCTCAGTGTGGGTATGACTCTCTGCTCTTTAAATAGCAATGATGTTCAGCTAGAAGACTTAATTATAAAGATTATGTCTTTGGGTTATTTGTAAATGAATTTAAAATGGTATAAAGTTCCTCACAATATTACAACCAAATGTCCAGTTAGTTTAGGATTCAACCTGACATTAGAAGGCAATGCAATTAAAGTCTAAAATAGATCTAAAATTTTCTACCACCCCCTGACTGTATTATATTCAGTATTTAAATTAAAGTTTCATTTATGGTTCTGCAGTTAGGTGCAGTATAAAGAAGAATTGAAGTTAAGTATATATTCTTGCAAATGTCACTTACTTGTGGATTTATACAATAACCAAAACTTACGACAGCTTAAAGTAAAATGAAGCGACTTGTAAAAAATATATTTCTATCTAACTAAAATTGCATTTAAGAAAAACATGGTTTAAGGCAGGGTACTCCAAACATATCTCTTCTGAGAATGATATATGGTGAATTTCTTTGGAGTCACTAATCAATAACAGGTGTGTAAAATTCAACATTCTTGTTCTTTGGACCAAAGCAAGGCTGGAAAAAAACCCCATATATTCACATATTTTCTGCGTTTAAGAAAAAAAAGAAAACAGTGGATCTTGCTATTTGTCCCAGTCCATCTGAGAACTTGACATCCTCAGACTGAGATGAGTGAAAAAGGGAAAAGTAGTGGAAACTAGGAGGAAAGAAAATGTTGCCTGGAAGGAAAAGAGTGCATGTCAATAACTAATTCAAAGTTTTTCCTTAGTCTGCAAAATTCACAATGTAAAAAATTAATTATCACATTACACATTGCGCGTAGATTACATATGCATTATGCACATTATTATGTATAACATAATAATGTAATATTTATTCTAAAAACAAAATATTGAAAATAAAATATTTATTTACACAGCGGTGAAAAGATTAGATTTTATTATGGGTTTTATAGCTATATAATAAACCACAACACTAAACTAGTTTCTTCAAATGTAAATGTGTTGTGTTTCTTAAGTGGTTCTTCATAACTTGTAACAGTTTATGGATTTTTTCTTTAGA
>JAVJGG010000021.1:20019086-20034739 GCA_035590195.1 Aviceda cuculoides
TTGGTGAGTGATCTCTCCTGTCCTTATCTCGACCCACAAGCCCTTTGTTATATTTTCTCTCCCCTGTCCAGCTGAGGGGGGGGAAGTGATAGAGCAGCTTTGGTGGGCACCTTGTGTCCAGCCAGGGTCAACCCACCACAAAGACTTTCTGCTACAGGGATCCTGTACTACCCTGGGATAAATTAGAGATAACATAGCAAATTCCATAATATAGTTTACTGCAGGCAAAGAAGGTCTTTACTTCCCTTGGATTGAGATTGACATGTGGTTGCAAACATACCTCACCTGTTTATTGGTAAATCATAAAGGGCATGAACCTAAAGAGCTTTGACTTTAGTCAAGAAAAAACCTCCCTCTTAGCCAAATTATACTGCAGCTTTTTGATTTATAGCTTTATAGCATACTTGTGGTTTTGAATCTGTTACCGTGCTTTTAGTTTGAGGACTTTTGAACACAGACAGATGCTTTGTTGCTTACCAGTAGGAAAGAGAAGACCCTTTTGTAAAAGCAGCAGTTTTAGCGAGAATTCCGTGGCTAAGGTTCATACTGGTCTGACCTTTCTTTAAACTGTATGCAGCAGTCTTCTTTTTATTTTTTATGAGATGAAAAGGATTGATAACCTTGCTTAGCCTTGCTTCATGCTATGCGATTCACCTTAATAAAACACCATTTTGCCTTGGGCTTTCTGCTGACTGTGCTGTAAGACTTGTACCCCAAAATGTATTTGTCAGTATTTGTCACATCTCTTTTTATCTAGCTTGGCCTATCTGCCTATTTATGTAACCTTCTGTATCATCAAACACTTATCAACACAGGAATTCTGGAAAATGCCCTGTCACAGAGACAGTAGTGCAAGAATCCTGTGTTTCTCATCTTGTTTCTGTAATGATGCTGCACACCTGTGTCAGGTTGTACCATTCAGCTGTGGGTGCTAAGGATCTCGTAATTAGGTGAGGCTGTGCTTCTAAGGAGAATTAAGAGTGAGCACAAGACTGTAAACACTCAACATCTTATTTCTGATTTGCTTCATTTTCCTTTCTCTCTGTGTAATAAGAGAGCTCACAGTTGCAGGGAGATGCTATATAAATTTCTTAGAGTGCCTTGAGGATAAGGAAAAACAACAGTGGTAACTTCAGTGCTTTTTCTCTAAAAATAAATTTCTGTGAGTAGTGACTATTTGTCTGTCCTATACAAAGTGAAAGAGTATCCTTTATGCAAAAAATTGGAAAGGAGAGAATTACAAACCAAGTAAAAGTGTAAGGCATGCTTGACTGGTCAAGAGGTAGAATCGGGTACAGCAGTATGTATATGCCATCAAAAGGGTGTAAAAATGTGGAATTCTATAGTGGAAAGAAGTCTAGTTAGAGCTGGCTGTCCGTAAAACTCATCACGAATAGCAGGAAGTATGTGATCCAAGTAGCTGGTGAGTAAAAGAACTTAAGTGATAATTCTGCTGTTGAGTTTGTAGTGTGTCAAAGCCCTGCTCGACGGCAAAGGCACTGTAAGCATTCGCCAGGCCACTTTAGTGTGTTCTGGGCTTTTTCTGTTACCTTCTTTTGTGTTTGTTTTGTCAGCTGTGGGATCAAAGGGAATAGATTAACTAGGTATCTTTTTCGGTAAGATATCTTTATGATTGTCTATGTTGGGTTTTTGTGATTTTTTTTTTTTTAAAAAAACCCTCTTTTCTTTATTCTGTTTCATCATGAATTGTGCTTAATATCTGATCATTAGTCTTCTTTGGAGATTAAACAAAACACGTATTTAATGTGTTTGGGGTTTTTGCATTTTTTATTTTGCTTATTGGGGAAATCCTGGACTTGCATTTTCTAGTTTTTTTTTTTTAACATTTCTTATTGCTGTTTTTGTCTCTTTTGTAATCCATTTTGCGCTGCAACCCCTGATTCTGGAATTACATGCTTATGTCTTTCTCCTGTGTTTGTTAGCATTGCACTTGGTTTAATGCATCTGTGAGCTTGACCTATAGCTCTCTTGTTGCTTTTCAGCTTCTCTCACTTTTTATTTTCCTCAGAATCTAGGGCTTTGCCTCTCATGATCTCATTCATAACACCTTCACACATTTATATTCTCAAATGCTTTATTAGTCAGGTCCAAAATAACTGTCTCTTCCAGCTTTTTTTCTATCTCCTGAAACAAAACTTTCTCAGCACATTTCGTGAATTTTCTGCTTAGCCTGTGGCCAGGTATATGTTTAGGATGCAGGATTTATCATCAACAGTTGTGAGTCTTTTAAAGCTACTTTCCCCATCCTACCACACAGGTAGTGTATGGCTCTAAAGCTAATCTTGGAAACACCACAAAGAACCTCTTCATCTACTACACAATTACAAAGTAGAACTGGTATCTAGGGCTTTCATGTATTTTGATGATCTCTTGGTTTCCTTTTATTACTGTCAGCTGAGAGAGATAAGGACAGGCTGAAATTAGTCCTAACTTAGCCCAGGTTTGCTGTTTGCATGCTGTTTTCTCACAGCAGCACACTGGAGTCCTGCAGCTCACCATCTCCGTGTTGACTGTAGCATTCTGCCTGAAATGAATAGGTGGGAGAAAGAGAGCAAGAAAATGAGGGTGAGGGACACAAGGAGGTTAAAATGTGTGCAGATGCCTGGGAATGGGCGGTAAACTTTAAGTGGAGAAACTTGAAGCAGTTTCTCCAAGAAAAAGCTAGGTCAGTTTTTACCTATTACGTTGTGAATGTGTGAGTGATACTCAATAGGGAAGTGGGGGAAGACGGTGAATCTCTTTAACTGTATGCTTTGCCAAAATAAATCTGCTTTTTGTAGATTAGGAGGGTATTGAAAATATGATTATATGTACTGTGGGCTCCAGTAAGTTTCCTGAGCTTGGCTGAGGAAGAAAGCAGAATCCTCCTGAGATTCTGCAAGACTAAAATAGAGAATTGCTGATACAATGTAAACGTTTGCTTCAAAGACTTGCTGATGGACCGAGAATGGATGGATTCCAGATCACAGGAAGTTTTGCCCCATGTGTGCTAAAGTTAGATTACTGCCCCGATCATTTGTTAGTTTTAGTATACTATCTGTGCTTCCATATTGGAGCTTCTCTTGCCTGTGTTTTCCCATCTTTAAAACAAAGATTGGCAATATCTATTACAATGAATGATCTGTTAAAAGGAAGCTTGTGAACTGACGCCAGTAGTGAAGCTGTATTGGTAAACACACTACCCAAGCTGTTATGCTTCAGACTAACTTCAGTTTTGAGGAGCTGGTTGCCTCTGTAGCATTGAGTTTCTTTCCTATGGTTTTTATGGCTTTACTTCTGTGATATGACTTTGATATGCTTGTTAGGAGAAGCGTATAGAGGTCACTTGTCTCCCTGGAAACCAGAAGATAAAATTACTCTAGTTGTATCTGTTGCCTGTATTTTGATATAAATAATTTTTTGTTTCCCAAAGGATAGCTGCCTAGACACTGAGGCATTAACCGTTTTGTAATGACTTTCTGTCTTCTGCTAAGGCAAGGGGGTCTTACAGTGGAAGAACAGTAACAGCACTCTTAATTGACCAGCTCAGATATGCTGCTTGCCTCAAGCAGCTGGCATTCTAATTAGAAATCAAAGCATTACAAGGTGTTCCCTTCGCCTCCTGACAGTTTGTGGAGTGTCTCTGCCTTTCGTCCAGGCTTCTCTTCAGTGCAAGGTTGTTTCTATACAGATACTTTAAACAAAAGCCTTGTAGAATATGTTCTTTCTATAAAACTTAGACTGCTAATGGTAAAGAGCTCATTTATAATATATGTCACTGAGGTAGTTGTTATTCCCATGGAGATACTAATGCTGCACTGCAAGGAGAATGAACACGGGAAGGTGCTAAGAGTCTGATAACTGTGGGTCAGAAACACTTTAGCAGGTGTGAAAGAAGAGCTATGTTCTCTGTAAAAGATAGATACGGTGTGACAAGGGATGTTTACTAATAGCACTATGGTAACAAGCGGCAACTAGACAGGTGTGGTCTTGGGAGTTTTTTGTCTCTAAGCATCTTTATTTACTAGAATATTTCTTGTACACTGCAATGTTTGACACGGGGAAAAATGACCACCTGCAGTGGGCCTGTTTGGGTTTGAACTGTATCACAACCACTGACCTCGTGACTTGTTTTTAGGCATTAGAAAGATAATAGTGTACTAGGCAAGTTCTCCAGTATAATATGTATGTATACATACAGTGTAATAGATGTACTCTAAGATAATAAAATTGTTCCTGCAATACAGAAAAAAACATTATTTCACCCTTCGATCTATCTTTGATTCCTTTCCAGATGCTACCTATGATGTGTTACTTAAGTAACAGCAAAGACCTGAGCTTCTTAACTCCTAATGTCCTTTATATCATCCTTTGCTTACAAAGGGAAACTACAAGGTTTGCTTCAGTGCTAGACTTTTAAGGGAACTAGAACAAATCCATTTCCAAGACTGAACGGAGCAGTGTGTTGATACGGGTTTTGACTTGTGAAAATTCCAGGTGAACAAAAATCTAATTTAAGTTGGTCAGAGGAATTGTATGCTAAGACAGTCTGAAAGTCCTCTGGCTGAACAAAATAGCACTGAACGTTTGTATCTCTGTGGAGGAGGATCTTGTTTTTTCTTCAAACAAATTGCTAAACATTTTCTATAGGAACAGCTAGTTTCATTGCCAGGAGTGTGTTGCGCTGTTCTAGAACAGCGGCTGTGTTTATGCTGTCCCTTGTGCCTCTAGAGCTGACTTTATTTCACATGTTGCATTTTATTGTGGGCTAAGGCTGTCCAACTGGCAGATCATTCCTCTAGTACTATTAACACTTTTGTAATTACTATAGCATGACAATCCATATTGTCTCTTGTGGAACATGCAGTCTCCAAGGCTGCTATATTCTGTTAAATTTCCAAGCTACTAAAAAATTAGGAAGGATTGCCCTGATGGCAAAATGGGCATTTCCTTTCCGCTCCTTGTTGCGTGCCCTAGTTTTTATTGGGTTCTCGGAGGCTGTCGGTGATGATGGAGTTGGAGCACACCGCTTCCAGAAGCGTTCTGACTCTCTTTCTGGACTTTTCCCGGTCAGCAGACTTTCTCCTACAACCATGCCAAACAACTGCAGGTCGTCACCAAAGATCTTGTGACTGTGTCCACTGAGTGATGATTTTGGAAGTTCAGATTTTGCATTGTTGGGTTCTGCTTTGGGCAGGTAGCTGTAGAGCTAGAAGTGGTTTGGCTGAAAACAGGCGGTGGATCTGAAAGTGAAGTTGGGTGTTTGGGTGAGTTGTGTGGCAGATGTTAGGTGGCAAGAAATTGTAATGGCATTGGAATAGTTTGCACACACGTTGTTTCTGTGACTTTCCAGCTCACGACCTGATTTCTGGTTACTTTCGTGTTCCTATGTCCTGATCAGCAATGTCTGGAGCCTAGCTTTCAGTGCTATGTTGATAGTCCTGAAGGGAAGCTTATTGTAATCCGAAACAAAAATATGAAGTAAACTACTTGGTGTCAGTGCAAAGTTTGTTAAGGGGTTCAAATTAAGTTATCTATGGAGAAATGGACAGCAGTCCCTATTAGCATTTAATGTTTTGCAGTACTTTTCTGTGGTTAACCATTAGTGACTTTGAAAGTGACAGCAATGTGCATGATGACTAAATTGTGCACAGTGGTGGTCTTTCATCACTTATAAGAAAAAGTTACTACTGTTTCTTTTTTCTGACTGCTAATATAACAAGGAATAACAAATTGTGTAGCACTAAATGTAGAAAAACATATGCCTGTCTAAACTATTTCTTAATTTTTATTCTTCTAGCCTCATATGACTAGGAGTTTTTTTTAGGGGGCTCTGACATTAAAACTTGCCTGTTTGTACTGTTCTTTGATGTCTTACTGGGTTTTGTACTGGGAATCTTGGAAATCTATTTTATTGAAACATGGCTGTTGGAAACACAACCACAGGAAACCTTAGGTGTAAGGATGCAGTCCTGGTAATAGTGTCAGTGTTTAGCTTAGTTTCTTTAGCTAAAAAAAAAAAAATTAAAAAAAAAATCCTTAAGAGTTAAGTCTAAGGGAGTCTGGAGGTATGAGTGTTTTGGAGTAATGTGACGGTTTTAGTATGACAGGGAGCCTCAAAGTAAAATGATCCTGCATTATGAATGATTGCAGAAGATATCTACAAACTTTACTCATTGTCTGTATTGCAATTCCCATTCATTTAAAGTTTTTTCTGACTCTATCACAAGCTTGTAACACTCACCAAACAAAAAACAGTTTGATGAGAAAAGCAGTTAATCTCTGTTTGAGGGCTAATATAGCTTAATGTTTGTAATATCAATTACAAACTTAATATTATATTGTAATGCAGCTAGCCAGCAGTAACTAAAAAACTCAGAACAATTCACCATTTCAGAGAATTACGTTCTAATAAATGTAAGGTTGATATGACTACTGTGGAACAAAATCTCAAATCACTGTGTAAATTTCTGTTTGAAATGTGGATTTGACTTTCAGTGAATTAATGACAAATATAGCAGTGTATTAGACAGACAAAACTGAAATAAGAAACAGAATTATCCAGATCAAAATTCTTGCATTTCTGGGTGACTAATCATAGTGTATATTTCTGATGTAGCTTTGATAAGCATCTTCTATTGGCTAATCTGTTTAATGTGGTAATAAAAGGCCCAGTTATATATGGGTAAACTTGGATGAAAATTAACAGGCAGACTGTCATTGGACCTTAGCTTATTCCATGCCTTATTAGTGCCATCTGTGAGCTATTTTTTTTCTGTTCTGTAAGCTGGTCTGTATTTAGCTACTGTAAGTATTTTTTTTAGGAAAACCACTAAAATTTTGACATACAGCTGTCCTGGTTTCAGCTGGGATAGAGTTAATTTTCTTCCTAGTAGCTGGTACAGTGTGTTTTGGATTTAGTGTGAGAATGATGTTGGTAACACACTGATGTTTTAGCTGTTGCTAAGTAGCGCTTATCCCAAGCTAGGGATTTTTCGGTTTCCCATGCTCTGCCAGCCAGCCGGTGTACAAGAGGCTGGGAGGGAGCACAGCCGGGACAGCTGACCTGACCTAGCTGAAGGGATATCCCGTACCATAGAACATCATGCTCAGTGTGTAAACTGGGGGAGTTGGCCGGGGGGGCTGATCCCTGCTTGGGCATCGGTCAGCAGGTGGTGAGCAATGGCATTGTGCATCACTTGTCTTTTCTTGGGTTTTATTTCTCTCTCTTTTTGCTATATTGCATTTTAGTACAATTGTTGTTGTTGTTATATTTCTACTATTATTACTATATTTTATTTTAGTTATTTAACTGTTCTTATCTCAACCCACGAGTTTTACTTTTTTTTCCCCCAATTCTCCTCCCCATCCCATCGGGAGGGGGGAGAAGTGAGAGAGCAAGCAGCTGTGTGGTGCTTAATTGCTGGCTGGGGTTAAACCACGACAACAGCACAACACTCTAAAAAGCATATGAAATTATCTAGAAGCAGAAAAATAGGACATATATTTGAAAGTCAAAGCTGCTTTCCAAAAGGCACCTGAATTCAAACCAGAAGAGAGATTGTCATGTCTTCAGGTGAAAACAAACAAAATTTGAGAAGCTTAATTTTATTAACTGAGCCATCAGTAAATGGAAAATGTTCGGAGCAATTCTAGAGATGCTTACTTTTGTGTCCTTGTAGCCAACGCAGTGTTAAGGGTCTATATACCTTGCTGAATGATGCCAGGGATTAACCCCTGTGGGTTTTTGCTAGTCTCATAAACTAGCCTTTGAATTTGATCAAGTGACTCGCCAGGCAAACATGTCCATATTACCTGCATACATGACAAAACGTAAGAGTCTCTTGATGCTTATTTTATTCCCAGAAGAGTAATAGAATAGAAACCCTTAATTTGGATATATAGTGTCAGTGGCAATGATATCAAAACCTAGCAGAACTAGTTTATAGTGGGGACTGTTTAGTTCGTATCTTCCAGCTCTTAGAAAACCATCAGTATTTGTAAAATGATAGATCATGTTTTGGCGCACATCTCTCAGGAAATGTCATGGAGATATTTGTGAAAGTAACAAATTTGAAGGCAGCCAATTGCACAGCTGAAGAAAAAGGCTATGGGAGCTTATGAAGACAATGCAATAATAAGCAAAAGTCTGCATGTAAATAGTGTATGGTCCAAATAAAGATGAAGTCTTATGTGCAGAATTTACAGGGCCCAGGGTAGGGTCTTATCTTTTTAGGCCTATCTGGAAAGGAAGATCAAAAGCCCAAAACATTTGGTGTTTGGGTTTGGTTTTGTGTTTTTGTTTTCTTTAGGAGTTTCTCTACAAACTACTATAAAGGTACTTACATGCCCGTATCAATTTGTGGCGGTGTGCTCCTCACTGTGTTGTTCCCCCCCGACCTTTATTTTCCATAACTCTGCTAAGTGGATTTGACTGGCCTTGTGGATTCGGGGAAGACTGATAACAACACAATAACCAAGGGCTAATTTGAGCAGTGTGCCCACCTAGCCACAGTGCTGGTCAATGTCTGACTTGAGCCAGATTTGGAAGAAACTAACTCCTGAGGTCGGTATGTAAATATGACTATAAGTCAATTATCTTACTCCATAAATAGTGGACAGCCCAGGGCCCGTCGAGCTCTCCTGCATGGCAGCGGGCTGCACGCCAGGATCTCCCCTCGAGTAGGGATGCTTCTCCAGGTTACCTCTTGAGGCTGAGGGAATCCTTATCACGTTATATACTTGGTAAGTGAGTTGGGAATAAGCACGCTGAAACTTTGAGATCTTAGCTAAGCGATATAAAGGCTTGCTTGCACACATGTAACCTTTTAGACATAAACCATTGACCAAGGCTGGGACTACGTCTGGATCCAGCCGCACCTAAACGCTGCTCTGAGAAGGAGTTCAGAATGCAAGGGGGTCCTTTCTGTACCTCATGGCTTGGCAGGAGGGTCTCCCTGACAGTTTTGTCTGACCCTGTCCTCTGTGCAGTAAATACTCAAGTGTACCTGGCCATCGAATCTTGTCAAACCACTGTCGCATTTACTATCAAACTTTGTTAAGTCGCTGTCTTATATCAATAAAATACAGTGTTGCTTCTCTCTTGTGAGTGAAGGGCATGACTCCGTATGTGACACAACTAGATTTTTTTCTCTTTGGAATTTGGAGAGGACTGTTGTAGGAAGTGGAGATGAGAGAATTTTTTTTTCTTTAAAAAGCACACAGCATTGACTTGTTGCCCTTTCAGAATCAGATATATAACTCCGTGTAATTTAATTAGGCTGCCATGGAAATAAATTGTGAATTGTCTCACCCTTTCCCAGTTACTACTAAAGCATTTTAATGGTTCAGGATTGATCTAACGAGCCCTCTCTGGAATAACTAATATCAAAGTAGTTTGGTAAAGACTAATTTAATTTTTCTGACTAATACTGTCAGGTTTTTAGACCTATTAGGAGTAATTGTCAAAGCCAAATGGGTGTACTAAGGGGAGCTGAGGTAGCATAAAAAGGCCTTGCTGGCTATGGGTGGTATGATGTTCCTTTATTTCCAGCTTAAACCCTACTTTACCTGTATGCATCTAAGATTTTTACCTACTTTTAGTTTGTGTCTATGGCACTGGTATGGGTATTTAACAGCAGAAAGCAAGCAGAATTAATAATAGAATTTTAAAATGTTACATAATAGAAATGTATTGATATGAGAATTTGAATTTCAGTTGCAGATAAAGTTTGTGTAATGCAGCTCTACTTTCATTAGGTAATTATATGAAGTTAGCATTTTATTACTTGTGATAGATCTCTGCTTTGTGGAGGATCTCTACAGCTAGATGTATTTTAATGAATATGTTTTCCTTTGGTATGCATAGTCATATTAGTAACTAACTGCAGCTTGGCTTAGAATATTTTTATCCCACCCAGAGAGAACTGGGAAAAGAAACTGGAAAATAAAAGCAAAAGCAAATGTTTTGTTCTAATAACAATGCTTAGTTTTCTTAAGAGTTTATAAAACCCCTGGAACTTTTAAACTATTTACTGCATAATACTGTGAATTATTTACATAAGTCAAGGTTATATGAAGCTACTTATCAGCAAGGTGGCATTTTCAATATGAAACTTTTTTTTTAAATTGGGGGGCTTTGGATTTTTATTAGGTTAGCCTAACACCTAGGTTTTGAGAGCTTTTGCAAATATTATCTCAAAAAAGCTTTTCCAGGAGGCTGCAAGTAAGCTCATTTTCCAAAATGCTCGAGGTGAATACAGCTGAAGTTAATTAAAATTTGATGCAGAACTTCCTGTGTTACTTGTGTAATAGATATAAAAGTGTGGGAATGGCAAATTGGGAAGCCCTTGTTCTGTGGAAAGGTTTTTACTCTGTATAAAACTTGGTGACTTTGATAAAGTATTCATAGATTAAAGGGTTCCTGAGCATATGGGTATTTTTAATCTGGTCCTAAGGGATATGTATGAAGTTTTAATAGTGTCTGAAAGATATAGATTTGTATTATTTCAGCCATCACCTGTTATTTAGTTTGCATCACTTGGTGCTGTACTGTCTGTTAAATTCTAAACTGACCAGTTCTGAAACTCTTATTTTTTAAAACAATGTGTTTATATAAATAATATATTGTTAGGTCACTGGAAAAGCAGAAGTCTATTGGGGTGCTTTTTCAAAGAATGCAACTAATTTCATAATTCTTGTAGTTTATTTGTTGTTGCTGTTACAGTGCCAGGAAAAGATAATTTACCAATTGCTACATATCTTATTGACCTGTCCTGGTTTTACAGAAACTGAAGCAGAGACAATTTTTCAGGCATACTCAACGCAGTGCACTAAGGCTAAAGAAGAATGCTGAAGTTTTGCAATTTCTTGAAACATTAGATTGACCTTGCTTGTTGGTTTAAAAAAAAAATTAAGGATGGTATGTTTGCTGTGTTAGGATATTGAGGCTGTTTGCTAGAATCTGTTTTTGGGCAATAACAAAAGTGCTAGATTAAGTTGCAATGTAAGAAGAAATGGAAGTGCTGATTCTACTCGTATAAGTATTTTTGCAAGGAAAAGATACAACAGATGTATTCAAGAGGATGTTGGGAAACAGCCAGTGTGTTAACATATCATACAGCTTCTTCTTTTGCCTTGCCACATGGAAATAAACATGGTAACAGTTGCTATTATTTTTGCCATGGAACTCCAATCTCCTGCGGCAAGTATGCTTGTGACTTCCTATAACTTATCATGACTAGTCACAAATCCTTAGATAAGAAATGTTAACTGGATTTTACTTAGACCGAATCTAAGTAATGCATTCCTGGAATATGATAGAAGACATCTAGTAGTGCTTCTTTATGCATATAAACCAACATCTGATAAACATAAATATGAAAAGTAATCAAATATTAGAGCCTTTGCTGAAGAGTCAGGGAAAAGATCTTAAAGTTGGATAATTTCCTGTAATTATTTTTTTTGATGGATAAAAAAGGACCTTCATTACTTTAAAGTATGCTGTATATCAAAATGAAACCTTCCTATGCAGGCTGTTGGATGCAATAGGCAGTAAATTGGTAGTAAGAGCTGATAGTCATCAGATTAAAGTGCTGCTCTCCATTACAAGGAAATTAGTCTTTTTTTTTTTTTTTTTTTCTTTAAGGCAATTTCTGAGCCAAACAGAAATGGCTGCTGTCAGACATTCAGAAAGCAGGATTTAAGAAATAGCATATGATAGCTATGTTGGCTTCAAAGTACAGGAAGTTTTTGGAAAAATTTCTTCTTATCTAGTTCCCTTTGTAGCTGTTGGCAGCAGCTGTGTGGGATACAAGTTGTAAAACTCTACTGGGAGGTAAGTACTCAGATGCTAGAGCTTTTGCAAACTTGAGTTTTCTGTTTCTTTATATTGCTATCAATTCTGTCCTTTGCAATCAGTACTGCAACATATTGCATCACAGAATGAGAATAAAGGTGAAGGTCCTTAACAGTTTCTAAGTGTGTCAGTTTTTTGAATAAAGCAGTGCTGTGCTGGGCACTACTGTTATATATTTTAAGAACATACATAATTTGAGTGCATGTGAGCAAGAAATTGCATTGACATAAAAAATTAAAAGGAGCAGAACTTCTGGGCGGCCCTAGCTACAAACTTTCTATCTCTGTATGAAGTAATTTATTAAGGGATGGATGGAGCCTTTTGACTTCATTGCAATTTGAAGTGCTTTTCCCCTCCAAAATGTCTGAGAGGAGGTTGCTCCTCCAGGACACAAACTCTTCTTTCCTCTGTCCTCTAGACCTCCTGTGTTAAGAGCATCTTTGCTGTGAGATAAAAGGGGTAGCTTCCAAAGTGCTGCAAAATTTATCCTGCATGCTTAGCCAGTTTTCTCCCATTCCTCAGCAAACCTTGTCATGTAGACCCTGCTCTCCACATGCATACTCAAAGCCAAGCAAGTCCTGAGTGGGAACAGACACTATGTTATATTTTTCTAAATGCTCATCTTAAGGTGTGGCATGGTGAAAAGTTATCTCTGCATGCTTTTTCTTTCTTCAAGTCTAATAGTAAGATCCAGCACAAGTCAGAATTACAATACTGAAAAGATGATGCTACTAGTAATTGAACTGGAGGCTTTAAACTGGGGAGTAAGTAGCACAAATGATCTAGTTTTGATGATGTGATTAAGACCATCTGGGAGAGGAGTAGAGTTCTGTTAAGCTGTAGAAGTAGAAGAGTGCTGCTCAACTGTGGCCAGAGCAAAGTTGACAAAAATTGCTCTTCCCTTGCACCTGCGTGGGAGAAGTGGCTATGACATTCACATTTGGGTCTCTGTAGACTGGGGTAAGCTTGTTGGGAGCAGGCTGGTTTGGAAAATGAATTTTTCTTCTGGTAGCTGGTTTGACAAGGCTTAATACTTCCAGTGCTGTCTGTCTGCAGCACAAGGCTAGGCAAAAATTGAACTATATAGATGTGCAGTGTTAATGTGGAACATGATCAAGCCTGTCAGAGTTCAAGGAGCATCTGGGTGATGCTCTTAGTCATATGGTTTAGTTTTAGGTAGTTCTGCAAGGAGCAGGGAGTTGGACTTTATGATCCTTATAGGTCTCTTCCAACTTCAGATATTCTGTGATTGTATGATAACTTCCATTTGTAATCTTTTTTCCTGTTTGGCAATGCTGCTTCTCCTGGGACTTTGATAGGAAGTTCCTGGGCAATACTGTTACAACAAAGGTTTGGAGCTTTTGAGGTTGTTCTGTTTTGGTTTGCCTTTAAAATAGTTAATTAAATTGTGGGATTTACTGTTGCAGGATGCAACAGAGAGCTAAACTAAGAGTTCAGAATGTAATTTGATATACTTGTGGAGAGAAAAAAACAAACAAACAGAGCCAGAGAGTGTCCAGTAGCCTGTCCATCTGAGGTTCAGGAGGCTTCCAAACAGCAGATTTCCGAAGCAAGTAGGGTATACAAGACCTGCCTTATTTCTTGTACTTTCCACCCCCCACCCCCCAAAGATGCCCTTGATCTTTGTCAGAGAGTAGCTGATGAAAAGAGCGACACGTCTGTGCTGAGGCATTTATCTGTTTCTATGTCCAGGCTCAGCTGGGCTGCCAGGGTAGGTCTGAATGGCCTCTTTCCAGCAGCAAACTTGAGACCTGAATCTACTGGATTTGGATGTGGAAGGTATAAACAGAAAAGGATGGCGGGGGAGAGGAGATAATGGTCATCAGCATCCTTAGTGCCACGCCTTCCAAGGCTGTCCTCTCTGGATGAAGCCATCTATCTGGCAGGCTCCAGACATTCTGCATCCTGCCATCTGCCACAACTTGTAAAGTTAGAACAGTTTGTCCATTGATATGGCTTATTTTGAAACATACTGATATGTTTATGAGATAATTTGCATAAAATGACATCCGTATACAAAACTTGGTAGCTCTGAGCCAGATGCTTTTCAAAGTTATTTACATAATATTTGCTCAATAATTTTGGCAAGGGAATTTCTGCATGACCTGCTTGTAAATAACTCATGACGGTACTTCTCATTGAAAATTTGAACTATTTGGGTTAGAAAGAAGTAAAACCATATATTGTTCCTCCTTGATAGGATAATGCATAACTTAATAATTGCAAGCATGAGGTAGTGTTGCTTGATTGCTACCATTTTAAGACTGTTGCTTGCAAATATGCACAGTATTTCCATATTTTTGGCAGTTAAGTCATGATTCCTCACTCCCTGCCTTCAAAATTGTGGTAATACTGATGTTAATAATTCATCTTATGAAGAACACTGAAATAGCTATGGAAACATTTCTTGCAATGTGTACTTTCTTTGTAATTTTATTATCACCCTGAATATAAATACCTATATTATTTCTGAGCAAATATAATTAGAAGTATGTAATGGAGTCTTGTTAGGAAAAAGAAAACCTGCTGCTTTTCTCCTATTCTACATTGTCATCTTATTTCTCTTCTTATGCCACACTTCTGAAACTACTTTCTCTTCCTATGGTGCACGTGCAAGAAATATTTAGGAAATCTTTGCCTTTGAGGCTGACTTGCACAGGAATCTTCAATGTCCGTCTTTAGAGTTCAGAGGTGACTACCTGCTTAGACCATCAAAAGCCATCAAAACATGCTCCCAGGTGAGCAATGCTACGTCAGCTGGCTAGGAAGAATTTAGTAACCCGTATTTTCTGTACATCTTTCCTTGGCTTGTATGCAGCTGACTTTTAGCACTGGAACTGGTGAAGATGCTGGGCCTGTGTGTCTCTAAAATGTCAGTTTGTGAAAAAAGGAAAGTTGTTATGGTCAGCAAATGTTAAGTGGTGTTAAGCTTCTGTGTTCTATGGTGTTCTAAGCTGCTTCTGTCTTAAGGTAGTAAAACATCCTCTGAGGCATGTGTGAATTCCCACTTAGATTGAACAACCATTGTGGAAACTAATTATATTTCAAACCACTTTGAATCAGTGATGCTAATAAGAACATAAAAGCTTCTACCAATGTTAACACAGGCAGGAATTTCAGCAAGGGAGATGAGAGAATAATGGACAGAGCATCTTGTTCTAGTCCTTGATTCTGGTTCTCTCAAAACTTAAAGGCATCTGTTAAATGCTGGGTAGAGTGATGAATTCTTTAGAAATGCTCTTTTCTTTGTTTTCAAGACACTATCATCCTAAATTTCCTGGACACATGTTCTGTTTGTCCTCATAGCAGAACTTCAGAGACTAATTGACAGAATCTGTTACTAAAGTCTATACCCAAGGGGAAAATGCTGCTCAATTTTTGTCTGTTGGATTTTATTTCCTTCTATATATTTTTATTAATATTAATTGCTAATATTAATTACACCTGTAGCTATATTTCAAATAATGCATTTTTGAAGGTTTAGCAACAATTTTGTCTGTTTGTAGTGTAGTACAACTGTAGAATCCTAACTATACATCGTAGTTTGTTTCTGTTGTGCAACTGCATCCTGAGCTGTATTAATGACAGTGAAGCTGGCACTCTTTCCACCTTTCCCCTCTGTTCAGTGTTTGTAAGATGTCTGGAGTACCGTATCCAGTTTGGGGCTGAGGAGGAGGCTGGAGCCCAGGCACACGAGCGGAGGTGGGGGGCAGCGCCTGTGCCCAAGGGGCAGCAGAAGGGCACAGGGGAGCGATCCCCAGGAAAGGGGCCCTCA
>JAVJGG010000021.1:20034839-20101438 GCA_035590195.1 Aviceda cuculoides
AACAAAATTCTTATCTGTTGGCGTTCCAGGTTTATTGAATATTTCAGTGTCAGAAAAGCTCATAGAAAATTTTTTTTTTTTAGCTTGTACATTCAGATCTGTTAGGGGTAATTTTAAAATTTGCTTTATACTGACATTTATGCTAGAGACTTCACTGTGGAATTTCTTCTTTTCTAGCTGAGGTGCAGAAACATTACTATTGTTTGGTTTACACTCCAACCAGGCCTAAGTCCTGCGCAATCAAATATTCAAGGGGGAGCTTTAGATTAAAGAGGTGCTAGACAATTTCAAATTCTGAAATAATAAAAAAAATGATCTGTTTTCTCATATTTTGTGAGCAGAAAATGCTGGCCTAAATTATAGTAGTTTATCAATTACAAATTCAGTCCTCAAAGAAAACCAAACCCAAACTTTCTGTCAATAAGGTGCTGTTCCCCAAAGATGACTTTTCCCAAGCTTAAGCACCCAGCCCATTTAAGATGATAAAAAAGTTCTGTTACCAATGGATAATTAATGGCTAATCACTACTGTGCTCCGTGAGTTACCAGTGGGAGTAAAAAGTTCTGCACAGTTTAATCCCTGGTGAGGGTTTCGTCATTATTTTTTTTATGTATGGTGGTTTGTTTGTTTTTTTTTTCTGTTAACTCACTTAGGTAAGGTTTTTTTTTTTTTACTGATTTAACCATGGGCAATTCCAAACAGATAAAAATAAAATAGGAGGAAAAAGAGTCCAAAAATTACTAGTAAATCTGATGAAAACAGCACAGCAATGGTTCTACTTTTTATGGTTAGGTGGCAAAGTAAAAGGATTAGCATTTTCTAATGAGCACCTTGGAAGGAAGGCAATGACTCAAGGACTCGTGGTCCTTGGGACTGCATTGGATCTCAGCTGTGGGTAGATGTGCTGGCCTGTGAGGCTGTAGGATATACAGCCACCGGCTTTGCTTTTCATGGGGGAAAAGGGATTGACAAGGGCTTACAATCTGCCTCAGCTTGCAAGGTTCAAATTGCTCCTGGATCCCGAAGATCCATTGAGATTTGCTGCAGAAAATTAATTAGTGTTCATGTAGAAGCACTGCAGTGCTCTTTTTCTTCACATTTTAAAAGTAGCTAGATGGTCAGGATCATTTCTCAAACAGTGTATTTTTCTCTTTGGTTTTGTTTATTAATAGAAATAATAGATAGTGGACAGAAATTCACCTCCTGAAACATTCCGATAACATGCTTATGTTTTGGTCTTGTTATTAATTCTCTCAGTTAAATTTCTGCTTTATCTCCTGGTAGTGGTAGCAGTAATTGCTCTACCCAATTTTATTATCTCAGAAGCTTGCGGTTAGTGACAAGTTTTCAGTGATTCTCAAGGATTTTGTTGGATGAATATGATACTCCTCAATTACCTGATATATGAAATACAGAATTTGAATTTTCCTGCTGCAGTTTATTCTAGTGGAAGATTTAAAAATAAATATGTCTGGCAGAAATAGCCCTATAAGGCATTGTTTTAGGCCTTGATCCATCGTGTATGGTAATAAATAGGTCTCTTTCTGTTGACTAGTCAGGATTTAAGATGGCCTCTTATTACATGGCTATTTCGTCAGACATTTATTTTCACATTTTCCACTGGATTTTATTGCAACAGGAAGTTCAGGAGAATAGTACTTGGGGTTTAGTGACCAAGCCTTGGGAAAAGTTTGTTATTATTAAGCATAAACAGTGAGAGTGTTCAGGTGGTGCTGTAATGAGGGATGGATTGCCTTGCTCCCATTTGTACTAGAAATTCCACTGAGAGATTTACAGGCCTGGCGTGTATTGCAGTATTCCCTGTTCAGGGAGGATATATACTATTTGTAAATGTTTTACTTGCACATACTAGCACTCTCCTAGCCTAAACAAATCCTCAAACTCATGATGCTCTGAGTCTGGCAGTTTTTGGTGGGGGCAGACTGAGTTTTCGCTCCTGTGCTACTAGCCCCTTCTGACCCCTGCATTGCTTTTGTACTGCTAGCTTAAACATTGAATTTTAAATAAATTTATTCACTGGCAGAATCTTAATGTGACATTTTTGCAAAATTTTTTGGTCCCTCTGTATGACTGATTGAATTATATTCAGGGGAAGCTGATAGTGGCTAGAATTAAGGAAGGAGTCCCTGGAAAAAAGCCCCCTGGAGATCCTCCCTTCTCCCTTGCCCTCTGGGTACCCGTGCTGAAATGTCTTCTCTACTGGCTTTTAAAAAAGCAATTGCCTGTATGTGAGTCAAACATAAGAAAAAAGGCATAAAAAGTATGCATGATTCACTATTTACTCATTATTGAGAGAATTACTGTTTGGGCGGTTGTTTTGGTTTTGGCTTTTAGCATTTATTTTAGTGGTACATTAATTATCACTTATATCTTTGTCTTCTGACCTACTTCTCTTTCAATAATCTCTAATTAACATGCCTTTTCTAATTAAATATCGAAGTGCAACCCTTTTGACTTCAAAACCCCTGAAACCGCTATTTTTATTCCTCTACCCGCTGTACTTTCTTTGTGTCCCCACTTGGCGGGTGTTTTCGGCAGGCCCCCGGCGGGATGTGAGGCTGCCATGGATACCAGCAACACAGGCTGCGGAGGAAACTGTCAGACAGTGGAAGCAACAGAAATAACGGGTGAATGTCCAGTCTTGTACAAGTGTAAATTATCATCCTGCAGCTTAGGTCAACTAGCATGTATCAGAAATTAATTTTCTGCCTCTTCCAGGTGTGAGTTTGTAGTTATGTACCTTTGAATAACCTTGTTTATTATTTATAGGAAGTACACTTTTTTTCATGTAACAGCTCCCTTTGATATTAGATTGGTTTAGAAACTATAAAACCAGTGGTGTTTATTGAGGTTTAAGCCTGTGAATCAGCAGGAGTATCTAGCTGGTGAATTGAAGACTTAAGTGATGATCCAGATGAACTGTGGTGTGTTTTCCTATTCAGATGGTGAGAAACAAATGAGTAGGGGGTTGAAGACACATTTGAAAAGGGAAATAAAAGCACAGTAAATACTCTGAGTTTGAGGTGGTAGCATTGAAATTTACATGCTACACATGATATGAGCGGTGTGCTCAGTGATGGAGAAACTAGCAGTTCCTCAAAGCATGGGTTGAAACAGAGGCGATAGAATTGTTGTAGCATTGTGTCATTTGCCAACCACAGTAACATGCCTAATTTCCCTTGCAAACATGCACGAGTAGGAGGGAAGCTGTGCTACAGGTGAAGGTAAGAGAGAAAAGGAAGATATTTCTGAAGGAATTCTTGAGACAGACCATTTTATTTCTGAATGAGTTACAATAGCCTCATTTACCTAAATCCGTTCTGAAAAGAGGAAAAAAAAAATACTTTCAGGGTAGAGTTCATCATATTTATTCATGTGGTAGTCCCTTGCACAGTAGGCTACTAAATAAGCTGTAATTCAGCATGGCTTTAAATGCTTTTCATTATTTCTTTCTAGGAGGTTCTGGGGGTTTAGGTAATGAGGAAGCAGATTTAATGCTAGTTTGTTGTGGGATTCAGCACTCTCTGATGTTACCCAGGCAATTTACTTCGCATTTGTTTCAGTCATTCCCTGCGTCCAGTGGGATGGACAGGATGAGGGTACCCATTCCTCTTTTCCATCATGGGATTTTGTTGTCCTTAGAAACAGAAATGTGGAAAAAATGTCACGATACAATTGAGTAAATGGTTTTATCCCATTGGAAATGGTTTAACTTCCTCAGGTCTTAGTTTTTTAAAAAAGCAAGCAAGAGTAGACCTTCAGTTTCCTCTACTTCCGATTTCGTCTCTGAAGCAAGATTGCCAGCAAGTGGGAGCAGGGAGAATTAGGCAGGCTCCGTACGTCTGTTCACAGAGGGACTACAAAATGAGTTGCACCTTCATTTTTTCCCGTCTGGAGAACCTGTCACTAGCAAGGGTTGAAAGTGGCGGATGCAGTGCAAAGGCTGTGGTTCTGAGAGTCCTCAGGCACTGGAGAAATCTCTGAGACGGGATTTCGGGTAGCTTTACGGTGTCTGTGTTGGGCCTCATTGCTCAGTGCACGTGCAGGCTGAAGGACCAGGTTTTGTAAAGGGTACTGGCCCGTGATTCAAAAGATGTGATTTCTAGTCCTGGCTTGGCTATGAACGTTGGGCGAGTCTTTATAACTTCATTTTTCTCTTCCATTTCATCTGCACGGTCAATTAGTATGGTACGCTCCTAGGGCCAGGCACGAATTCTTGCTGTCAGCACAGATAGTGTCTAGCTCAGTGTGGCTTCAGCCTCAGGGAGGGTTTCTTGGTACAGTTGTAATGTGAATAATACTGCCATCAGCACAGTAACATTTTTGAGACATATTTAACATTGCTCAAGCTAGGCCCAAGTATGCATGAGAGACTTCAGTAACATCTAACGTGCCATAAGGATTGCGTCACTGGAAGATTTTTAAATCTTATTGAATGGCTGCAAGGATGCTTTCAGAAGCAATAAAGCTCAGCGTACATCGGTGTGTTGTAAAGCAGGGGAAAAACAATCCAAGCCCTGTCTCATACTTTTTTTCATTAAATCTATTGAAATTGAGTTCAGTATAACTGTAGTGGCACTCTTTTGTACGCCTTCTCATCCTGTTACATACTTCTCATGTAGAGATTCATAAGGGGGAGGAGGGAAGTTTCCTTCACTTGTATGACTCTGGCACCAATCTGGTCTAAGGTATGCAGGAAAGGAAGCACGTTTTCAAGAATCTACATGGAGTAATTCTAGCTGGTAGATGACCACAACTGTTTGTTTTGTGCCATTTATGGCAATTATGTATACAACTGGCAAGGTAGCTGTGTGTATCATT
Organism: Aviceda cuculoides; assembly: GCA_035590195.1. Classification (NCBI taxonomy): domain Eukaryota; kingdom Metazoa; phylum Chordata; class Aves; order Accipitriformes; family Accipitridae; genus Aviceda; species Aviceda cuculoides. Next base: position 20,039,682 of record JAVJGG010000021.1, read on the forward strand.
AGCATACACTGTTAAACTAATTTTAGCAACGTGATCTCCTGAGAAGGTCATGTACGCAAGTAGCTACTTAACAAATTAGAATATTGAACATATGAATTAAACAGGGTGACACTGGTCTTAAAGTTTTAACTAAATCCTTTTGATTTATTACCTTGGAGCATCTCTATTGGTGTGATGTAGTGCTACACATGTATGGCAGCATCACAAATATCAGTAGGCACTTATTAATGCACCAACTGTCATGCTTTTGATACTCAAGCATTATATAAAGCAAAAGACTATCTAGGGGTTCTTAGCAGGGGGAAAGAAGCATACAAGGAGGCTGTATGGACTGGTTTATACAACGTGAGTGCCTGACATAGCAGAGAATTGGACTAGATGACTCAGTTGATGTCTGTGTTCAAGTAATGTTACTAATCATGACGCTGTAAGTATATAAGAAATACCCACCTACTGTCAAATCCTGTTGGCAAGAAGGACCATGTGAACTGCCACAGATTTTGACTTCAGTCATTCACCTAGCAGTTTTCTTTTTTTGGGGAGTGCGTTGTTTGAACATCTCTATTTTAAAATAAAGAATGGGCACTTCCTGGGGGGTATTGACTTAATGTTGAGATTTTGGACTTTGCTATAGGAAATTTGTCTAAAACTTTAGAGTGGAAGCCTTCACGTTTGCTGGATTGTGGAGAATTAACTTCATAAACATGAGCGATGCGAGTATGCAGTGTAGTTGCCGTTGCGCTACAGAAGACTACACGCGTACACGCGCTTGTTTGCGTCCTCTGTCTTTGCCTGGCTTGCTGTTTCTCCAGTCGATCTGGAGAGAAAAATACAAAGACGTAAGCTGAATGCTTGTGGTAAATGAGGTGTGCAGTCATTTTTTGCTAGCAAACTGGAGACTGCTAGCCATTTGAAAGAGCTGAAAAGCTCTTGTTTGCTGTTCAGAGAATTGCCTGTGAGAAAAGACTTAAGCCTAGCCTCATTATATGGAAGCATTAAACAGTAGACACAGGAAGGTAAAAGAGCTGCAGCTGGAGTCTAAGAACTTGGAAAATGTGTTGCTTGGTAAATATGATAAACAACAAAACTCTTTAGAAGAGGAAGAACAGTTATTTAAAGCAAATATGTCAGGTCCTTGGTGAATAACTGGTAGAGCTCTAAATAACTTTTGTTTTAGAAGTGTGTAATTTTTCAAGGACTGTCTTGTGTGAGAGTCGCTATAGTATAAGGCTGGAATTGAAGGCATCAGGGACGAGGCTGCATGTATGTTGAAGAGTGTTGCTGATGCTGCAATGAAGAGACCATTATAACAATGTAGAAAAGAATTCCTAAGCACAATTAATAATTTGTAAAGAAATTACAGATGATACGTGACAAGGCTAAACCATGGAGCAGATCCTCCCCTGACGTAAATCAGCACAGCTCCAGGAAAGCCAAGGGAGGAATACTATTTCGTGTCACAGCTGGTAGTTTATTTTGTTGAACATGTATTTTACTTTATTTTACATACAGGATCAGTTACTCATCTGTTCACCTCTGTACTGCAGCCAGGATTCCCTCAGTTTGATAATCCTTCATTTTTGTTTAACATCTTAATCACTTCTGCTGCAGTTGCTTATGATATTGTGGTTATGCAGAAGATTGTAATTTAAAGTGAGGAGCAAGCAGCTGGAACAGAAGAATTCATAGCAATGATACTGAATTTTTTACCACCTTTCATCTCCGATTCTTCATTACTTTGGTGATAGCAATAGAGAATATAGAGCATGGGGAGTGAGGATGCTGTAATGGTGAACTGGCAACCTGTGGTTTGTCAGTTCTTGCTCGGAATAATGCGTGCTGGCCCCTGACACCTCCTGAATGCAATGGAAGTCCAATTTCTGTATTAAGCAAAGAGTAACAGGGAATACCCATAAAGTATCAGCAGAATTATGCCTGAATTAATTGTTTTTGAAATATAATGGTGTTATTTCTCTTAAGGCTTTTTTTTTGTTTAATTAAATATAATCCAAGCAAATGTCTCCAGACAGTAGTTACTGTGGGATAAAAATCTCTTTCCGTACCTGTTGAATAAAGAAAATGCAGTTGAAGTCTCTTTACGGGGGAGCACTTTCAAGGCAGGCACTGGACAGGTCATAGAGATAAAATGGCTACTCTCAGACCTTTTAACACAGTACAGTTAATTACAGACATTTGTTCCTCGGAGAAAACATTTTAGACCTCAGTCCTCTGATGTCAGACTAGATTAGTAACATTCAATCTATTACAAATGTCTGAGCTCTTTTATGACTAATGCAACAATAGATACTTCATGTCATCATACAGTAACGTTAAAAAAAATTGGCTGCTAGACAGTCCTGAAAATTTAGTAGAAAGTTTTGTATTTTATAATGCGATGCTACTAGGACAGGCAGCGGATAGTACTTTAGAACTTTTCATAGCACAGACGCGGACATCCGCTGGGACCATGGTTAGACCCAGGGAAGCTATTTTGGGCAAATAGTTAATTAACCAAAGGATGCTTAGGTCATTAACCAAAGGTGCCATTTTTATTGAACCAAAATGATTCACAGGTGAAGGTCAAATATGCAAAATTGTTCAAATTTGAGATAGGATTCATTTTTAAACTCCCCAAATTAAGTTTTAAATGTGAAAAGAGGGATTAATTAAATGAAATGTAATTTCAGAGCCAAATACTACATTTCAGATGGAAAAGTTCGTTCTTTCTGGAAAAAACGGGAATATTTTTTGTTCTGGGTTGACACTTTTCCACCTTCGGTCCTTGGCCAGAGAACTGCAAAGCGGCGTTTCCGCGAGATCAGGACGCTGGGCCAGCCTGTGATTACCTCGCCCCCCTGGCTGGTGGCTGGTGGGGGCTGGGGAGCCCTTCCTACCCACGGCTCACCCCACCGCCCCACGCGCTCCCGACACGTTGCCCGCTGCCGGTGCCCGGGTTTTCCGCCGCCGGCACCGGCTCAGGGGCAGAGGCTGGTGACGGATACAGGTGCAGCGGTGGCACCGTCGCGAGCAGCCGCTGCCGCAGGGGTGACGGCAGCCTGAGCGCTTCCGATTTCAGTACGGAGACTGTTTCCAGCGTGGTTAATCCGCTAGGTCCTTTTATTTGCTGCTGGATCCTCCTGGGGGACTTTGTAAGAGCAGTAACAGTTCAAGGACTTTGTTGCCTTTAGTGACAGGAAAAACTGTAAAACTGAACCTGAAAATACCTGCTCGGTTTATGTGCAAAGTTAACCTCCCTCTACCTGCTGAGTTGAGAAGTGTCAGCGGCGTTCACCAGCAGCCTTCAAAGGTAGCGCTTCCCAGTGCAGCGTGGTCTCTTCGGTCACATACTAAGCAATGCTAAAATGAAATTTCACTTCAGACTAATTTCTGCTGCTGTTTTCCATCTTGATAACACGAGTACAGTAAGTTCTGCGTAAACTGATTATCTGCCCCTCGGGCCGCTCTTTTGTTTGCGCTCTGTAAGCCCTGATGCAAAGCTTTTGTTTCCCACAGATGTTGGTTGTATTGTGTTGCGTCAAAAGGCAAAGATCTCTGCTTCAGCTGAGATGAGGCTCAGTTTCAACATGCTTATATACAGTGTCCATGTAATGTTTGCTCTTGATTTCAGGAAAAGAAAATGAAGATATATGGAGTCAGACGCCCATATGTATAGCTGTCTGAGCATGATTGCGTGGTCTAATACTTTGGGGATTTTTGGTGAAAACAGATTGAACTTTTCTTTCTGGTTTTGCCAGGGAAAGAAATTGCAGGGAAAGAAATTATGTCCTGAAGAGCTTTAATTCCTTTGAGTGATCTGGAAAGTGGTATAAAATTTTGGATGATGGATGGCAAAGGGATACCCAGATGACACTGAATTGTTCAAACAACTTCACACCCCCACGTCCCCCGGTCAGAAATGAAGTTGATGGCAGTGATATATGGTTGAAGAGAGAGAATCGACAACATATACAGTGGCTTAGTGAAGAGGATAAGAAAACAGAAGTACAGACAGAACAAAGTACGTTTTTTAGAAAATCTTAAATGCGTTTAATTCTCATCACAAATTCCTGTATTTTCTAGAACTCTTTGCCTAGCAGCACGGTGTTCTGGAAACAGCAAAAACTTGGAGGGGTTTTCAGTCCTCGCGAAGAATAATGTAATTTCATTTATTGATTTGGTTTCTAAATGCAATCGTGACAAGTTGTGTGCTATGTCATCGCTTGTTAGCAGTGCGGAGCTGGCCAGGGGACTGTCAAGCAGCCCGGTTAGAGCGTTTCTGGTGTGTGGGAGCGCGCCTGGCCGCGCCGCCCCCGCGCTGCCCCTTCTGCCTGTTACTTCCACCGCCTTCTGGAGTGAGAAGCGAGGGCAGGCTGTGCTAAGTTTTCCACCGACTGATAAACCTGGGCTAACTGATAGCTGTTAGTCCTGCCTCATTTTGTACAAACCCTAATCCTGTTCCCCTTGAGGGAAGAATCAGCCTGTCTCTCCATTAGGAGAAATTTATGCCGCTTTGTTATTAGCTTTCCTCCTCCCTTGCGTTTTATGCTGAAGGGATAATAGGGTTCTGTATTACGAAATCCCCTTCCATTATTTATCAAACCAACCACATCCTGGCATGACTTTGCTTTTCCCTGTAGTAAGGCTTCCGAGCCAAAACTTAATAAATAGATTCTGCACAAATGCTATTATATCCGAAGCGCTCTGTATCACTGGAGTGCAATGGTTGTAAAGTGCGTGCTGTGTGTGTGGACTTGCATACCTAACGAGTATATATGAGCTGCGTATAGGTATGCTAAGAATTTCATGAATGTAACAAGTTGCTATGCATGAGTCGTGAGTGTTCAAAGGTCAGAAATATTCCGTATGCACAACTCTGCTATAATGAGATGTGCAGCAATCCCTGCATATGACAGATATTGAGTATTCATGTGAAGTAAAGAAACTTAATCATCATAAAGGCCTGTTCAGTGAACATATGTATATCATTGAGTGCCACTTATTTTGGTTTAAGTGAGGTGTCTAAACAGTTAAGAACCTAAATATCTTGGTGGATTTGGGATTAGAATATTATTGCCAGATTCCTGGATACGTTTTGAAAAAATACATCAACATTAGGTCTAAATGTAGATAAGCTATTTTCTTTCTAACTATGATGCTGGGGGGTTTTGTACTTTGAATTAAGAATTTTATATTAAAATGTAAATAATGACATGGATCAGCAACTGGCTGCAAAATGAGGTAAAATAAAAATCCAGGTTACCTTGAATTTAAGTGTTACAATGCTTAACTTTTTTACATTGATTGTACAAGCAGAGAATCCAGAACCCAGATTTAGGACACAGACGTGTAAGCCAGTTACTGCGTGAACTTAAATCTTGGTGAAAGACACGCTGCAGAATAAGGTTAGGCACGTCTGAAGAACATTTTAAGATAGCAAGAGTGCAGACTGGTCTATGGGAACCTACTTCGAATGAGCTGAGAGAGAGCAAGAATGAAAATTAACTCATAGTCCTTAAATCAGAGCCACAGGAGCTCACCTCTGTGCACTTGGAGTGCATATTTCTGTGCCATCTGCTGAAGACGGGCACCTTTAGTCTGTCTTTTAAAAAAGTGGCCAGAGTGCACTCTTCTTCATAAATTGACTAAAAGTGAACTTAGTGGCATCCCATTTGATGTATCAGCTCGGTGGTTTGAGCTTTAGTCTAGGAAGTGAAATAGCACCAGGTTCATGTGGAGATGATTCGTCCCCCACCTACTATCTGCTGCAGAGTGTGTGCAGCGAGGGATGAAGGGGGCCAGGGAAGGCACTTGCTATTACAGCTATTGCTGCTGTGTCATTATGGCAAGGCAAATTCAAAAGACCCCAAGAGGAAAAATATATCCTGTAGTGTTTTGCTAAGGGCATCCCTCTGGACTGAAGAAGTCCTGTGCCTCAGTGGTCTCCCAGCACCTGTTTGTGTCCATCCCAAGAAATGGTCATGGACTGTTCAGTTTCCCCAGAAGAGGAAAAAACAGCACTGGGGATGTGGGGAGACTACAAGTTTGGATACCTGGAGAATTTGAAAGTCAAACTGGGAGTTGATTGCTGGAAGCCATTCCTTTCAGGATCGCACAGAAGCTAATGTGGTTTTGTACTGGGACCTTCCCTTACCCAGCTAAATCATGCAGCTTTATGCTGAGTGATGCTTTAAAAAGCTTTAAAAGCTGATGCTGGTCTTTGAAGTTGAACCTAAAAATCTCAAACTCCTGGTAAGCCTTTAGAATGAAATGTTAAAGTCTCCAAGTTTGAGGCTTTATAATGTTTATAATGATTGCTCCTGATGACTTTTCCTTGTAGCAGGGCTCACACTTAAAAGAGTATTTGATTTCTGGCAGCTTCTTCAGAATTTCTAGTAGAAAGAGGTAAGATGGTCAGTACTTAGTTTTTACATTAGAATCTCTTTTAAATTATTCATTGATATGTTTTTTAATGAATCGCTCCATGACTTTCTTTTTTTTCAGACAGGCAACTTCACGAGAGAAGTTTATCAATAGATTACATTTACCAAACCAGAGTAGTGTTGCAGATAGTTGTGATATTTGGAACTACGTCTAAAACTGAAGTTCTGCTACTTAACTATTCCTTATTTTCTTTTAAGAAACTGATTTTGTCACATTTCTGGTTCAGGGTAGAAAAATTCAAATGTGAAACCTTAAACTGGGCATTGAATTAATTGGAACTTTTAATTTTCAATACTTTTAATTTTAGTAACAATAAAATATCCCAAATTCAAAGTCTTAGATCTTCTTATCAGAAAGGATCTACTTCTCAGTAATAGGTTGTCAGATTTCGAAATCGTTCGAGTACTGGGGGAATAGGTACTGAAAATAATCAACAAAACTGCTTTGGGCTTGCTAAGCCAGTCTGTCGTTGAAATGCATTTCAAAATATGTAGGGATGTTTCACAAAGGTGGCATACAACATTGTATATACTGATATGTTCTGCAATCTCTTTGCTGAGTGCTAGCACACATATCCAGATTTCCTGCTCTGGAAGAAGAATACCAATCGTTTGTGTGTTCAGAACAGAGAAGGTGAGAGGAAGACAGAATCTGTGAAAGTCAGGGCTAAACTCCAGAGTTAGTTGTAATCAGGGATCTCAGCTGTGTAATAGTATAATAGTGTATAATATAATACAATACGTGTAATATAATAACATGTAGTAATGTACAATGCTCCCTTCTCCATTCTCTCACAGATTACTTCTTTCTCTATGCTAGAGTGTCATGTCACATCTTTCCTAGGTTTACGGAACTCTTTTTCCCCCAGTAATTTGTTATTGAAGCTAATCTAACTTTAGACAAAAGACTTTTTCTGAAGCAAAACATTTCTGAAGCAAACTCATTTTAACGTGCTTTCTCTGAGGCTCAAAATCTCCATTTTCTGTTACTCCAGATATAAAAATCCCCTGACATCTGCTGAAAACAACCAGCCAGTGCTACTCCAGGGCGGGCAGGCTTGATTCTGCTGCCTCGTGCAGAGCACTCTGGTGCTAGTGGGTTTTATAGGTTTGGTGGTGGTGGAGCTCGCGAGCCACCCCGTACTGTGATTATGACCGTGTAAAGGGTTTAGCGAGTCTAAGGATGTCCTTTGGTCAGGTTAAAACGCAGTAAGCGACTTGTAGTGTACGGGGAACACTTGATAAAGCCAAACCCAAGTTGTGGAGATGAAGCGTTTGCCTGATGTGCCTTATTTACATTTCAGTGTATATTAAGGTCTCCTGATGACAGCGGCAGGTGGGATGAGGGAGCACACCCCCATGAGGAGATGGAGGCACAAGGCAGTGCTTTGCTTATGGCACAGTATTTTGACAGGCATTTGCTTCAAAACAGAGAAAAAGCTTCTGCATGTGTTAAAACTGGTGCTAGGCACAGGGTAAAGGATTGCTGGATTGCCCGTGGCCGAAAAGGAGGGACTGCTGAAAGGTGGTGGGGGGGAAGGCAGTCATCTCCCGAAATTCACTGGCTCCTCCGGCCTCGGCAGGCGGCGATGCCCGCTGCTCGGAGACTGCGGCGCGTCAGCGAGAGCAGCCCCCGCGGGGCGCCTGCAGCTGCCCAGGGTGAATTCCAGATCCGAAGCAAGCCAGAACCTAATGCACTCAGTACCATAAAATGTACTGGCATGAATGATAATTTCAGTAAATCACTTTGTCGCTATTGATTTTCTTCCTGAAAATCTGATCAATGCAGCCAGATTTAATGTGAGAATGAACGAGGAGAGCTACAAGTAATAATAACCTGCAGAATCTTCCAGCAGTTGAACTTGCTGTACAAATGCCAGATTTTGATCAAAGCATATCTTTGTATGATTGGAGTGTAAGGAAGTTTTAAGATGACTTGAACAGAAGGTCTCATTACTTTTGCTTGAATGTAAATACACGGATTATTTCCTTTAAGAAGAACAGAATGTTATGTTTGTGCTTTTTTTAATCTCTGTGCTGGAAGATAGAATATTACATAAATATTGGTCGAAGCAAGCCTTTTTTGATCTCTGTACTCCCTTCAAATTCTGAGTGTTTGTCATGAAAATGAAAACAGCTGTAAATGTGTTATATTTATTGCTTTGCTTAGTTGTGAAGAAGACCTCTCCTGAAAACTCCTCCTTGATAAGTAATTAAAAATTGACTCACTCCCTCACCCTTTTTGAAAACATCTTTGTAGCTCATTTCCGAATTTAATGAGCCTGACTTCAAACTAATCCAAGATTTAACAGCTACTTTTACTGCTGAGAATTGTCAGCAGCAGCCCCGGACAGCCTGTCGGTTCATTCGGCAGGCAGAAACGCATAAACCCTTTCCCGGTCTGCGCAAAGGTGTCCGTTCTCTTCAAAGCCGCGGCAGTGCAGGACGCAAGTTTGCAGCTGGGCCATAGCACTGACTGTCCGTGCTGACCAGGCGGGCTTAGAAACTCCTGCTTTACGCTGATTTTTGAGGTTCCAGGCTCTTGCCTGCTAGCGCATATCCAAGTTCCCGCCTGCAATTTGTTGGAGGGCTTTCCATGAGATTACTGCGCAGGAGAGAAAGAAATAACATTAGCCAGTCTGCTTGTGCCCATCTTGATAGTGTACAGCTTTTTCTGGGCACTGATACTCAGTGCTTTATAGATAAATGAGGAGATGCATACGCTTCTTAATGTTCACTCTTCCTCTCAGGTGAAGTGATGTGACGTGATGTATAATCTTCAGCCACAGTGTCTTACACTAGGAAGAAACCAAAGAGAATTCAGCAAATGGGAAAGGCAGGATTTTTCATGGTTTGGTGAAACTGATGTTGTTTTGTTTGCGGGGGGATTTCAGCTTTACCGTGATATCACTGGCCCCTGTTGACATACTAAACTTTATGTAGATCAACTCTGAGACTGATACAAGCCTAGCGTGATATGCTGATCAGCTCATTATTTTAAGTGCCTTTGTATCTTTAGCTGAGACACAGCCTGTAAGTTGATGTTGACCCTCATCCAAAAATTAGGTTCTGGTTCGGGTGCTGTTTGGATTCTGTTTTAGCAGCACACAGTTCACATCTCTTTGGGTTCCTGCTCTAAGTGTATGTATGGAAAGTTAGATGTGTGAAATGCAAAAGGCATCAAGTGTTATAGCCTGGGGATAATATTCTGCAGCATCTTAATACCCAAGACGCCACTTGTCAGTGTGGAGAAAACCCAGTTATCTCGATTATTTTCCTCATTGCATAGGCAAGGCTGGCAGAGTATGCTGGAGAAAATAGCACAGCCTGCTTGCCTGAACATTATTCCAGTTCCTGGTTACCCACTGCTGGCCATTGCTGGAGGCAGAAGACAGGAGTAGATGGATTTAGGATCTAATGGACTATAGCTATTGTAATGTGTTTGTGTTCATATGATTACAAATGTGACAGTAAACTGTAATCCCTTTTTCCTCTTAGCTTCTGTATAATAAATCGTGGTTACCACTAACTTTCCCTTATAGCTCTACACTGAAATTAACTGTAAAAAATGGGGTATATAAATCAGTATATATAGAGTTGAAGATTGCTAGTATTTACTCTAGTTGTTCCATTAAAAATGTATTTATTAGTAAGATTGCCATATTTCAAGGTATGAAGTAGGCTTGAGTGGGTTCTTTTTAGGTTTTTATTTTACTCATTTTCTGCTTAATTTTATATGTGTGGCTCAAATGGTCTAAACTTAGAGTAAATTTAGCTGATCAAAAACTAGATGTGCAAGGCTCTGTGTGTGTGTGTGTGTGTGTGCATATGCAATGCCCTGACTACGTTGTGGTTCTGCTGCAGGTCTGGAAGCACGCTCACCGGTATCTTCTCAGGCTTCGTTTTGCTTCCACTCTGATGCGTGTGACTGGCTGATGTGTCCGAGGGCTTTTTGTATAAATCAGACTGGCAGAAGCAGAATCTTTGAGGGGGTTTGTGGAGTCTTTTGTTCTCCTCCTTGTTCTAAGTAAACTTTCCTTGGGATCAGATTTATTTTTATTTGTTTCAGGGACTGAAAAATATTGTTAGTACTTTTCCTAGTAAAAGAGGTTATTTTCAAGTGTTACAGTGGTGAATATCAAAGGCATTATAATAGCTAAACCCCAGGTACTGATACTCCATAATTTATATTGCAGTAAAATACACCTTGTGCACCAGAGTCCTTTCTCTAAACGCATGTTTATTTTCACTGGTACCCAGCAGAACAGCCTTTCCCCGTACAGACTTAAGCAGTTCCACAGTCACCTTTGTCGAAATACTACTGTGTTGTTTCTGACTGGGAATAAATGTTTGTCTTAAGTAAATTGTAGAGTGGGTAACTGCAGGATTTCTTCCAGGCGGTTGGCTTCTATTATATATAGGAGAATCACACGCTAATTTGTATTTTTTATATAAACATGTAAAGTCGAGTTACAGCAGTCAGACTGTTTGTTCGCAATATGATTCCCACTTGCGTTAAGGCTCCTGCTGCTAAACAGCCAGCTGAAGGCAAAAGCTTAGGCGGCGCGTTAGGACAGGAGTCTTCAGCCGGCAGAAACAGCCCGTCTTAATTCCTTCAGAAATGCTGTCTGAAGGAAGGTGGATTTATTGCCTTTGCTGGCATCAGTGTCAGACACGCATCTCGCGAAATACAACTTGCACAAGGCGCACGAGCAATGGCATAGGGATGAGTTCACCTCATAAAAGAAAAGGTCGTATGATTTAAAGCTAAAAATGAACTCCCTCTGTGGCTACAGATGCTCTCTCAGCTGAAGAGGGTGCCGCTGGCGGGACGAACGGGCATCGTCTCAGCCCCGTCCCCTGTTTTACCGGCAGCCCCCTCGGCGCCGGTGCATTTGTCATGTCTTCCAGTCTACTGCGGGGTTTGTACTTGTGCCGAACGCTGTGCTAGTGAAGTTCTTGGAAATGCTTTGCTTAGGTTCTGTAAGTTGTTTGGGAGTTTGTAATCAGGGCAATTTAGAGGTTCAAGTCTTTATTCAGAAGGAACCCTTCACAAGAGGGATCTTAAGTGAAAAATAACTTTTGGGCCATGACTTGTCTACTTTGAGCCAAGATAATCTGACAAATTAGAACCGAAAGTGTTGGAGATTACTTCAATTTTTAGATTTTTTAAATTTTTTAATTTTTTTTTTTCAGAAACAAAAATGCACTGTCTGTTCTGTGCTGTGTAAATGCATGTATGCAGGGTGGTCTGGGTGATTAAAAAAGGCTGCAAATGATATTTTCCCAGATGGCCTGTCTGTTTGGTGCTTTTCCCCCAGTCCAGTCCCTCATGGGTTCATTAAAAGGAAATTTCACTGTGTGAACCTAACAGAATTTCCTGGGTCCAGCTGATACTCTGTTTATATGAAGTATTCCCCCCAAATTGCACAAATTCCAGCAAGACAACTGAGTATTTATTGTGTTTCCATTTTTGAAATCAAGTGGGCTGTTCTTAATCAAGTTTCATGTTGAATATATTAATTTTACAATTATCTCATCAGCAAAGTTTCCAAGAGGCTTTCATAAAAAGACTGACATTCTACACAGATCAAAGAAAATCATATAAATGGCCTTCTGAAACTGTGCCGGAAAGAGTATAAGCTCTGTATTACTGATGGAGCTCATCTCCAAGCTTTATGAAATTTGCCTCACACTGTATGAGTAGTAGTTTGGGGGTTTTTTAATAAATGAGTAGAATATTGCCTTTTTTTCCTTATCATCAAGGAGATTTTAGTTTAGCCTTGTTTTCATCTATTGTGAGCTGTCACCTTTACAAATAATGGGGAGATTTCTTCTGGGTTTTGGAGCTCTCATTCCAAGGGTTCTCTTATACTAGGGTGTCCTACTTAAGTCCTCCCAGACCTCAAATGGGAAGAAAGAGTATCTGAGCTATACTGAAATGATGGCCTGTTCAAGGTCCAAAAAAAAAAACCCCAAACAACCAAACCCTAGGCACCATGTCACTGCCGTGTGCTCTAACCATTATCTTCTTTTTTTCCTCGATGGAGTATGAAAAAAACCCCAACCCTACTTGAACAGAAGGCAAAATAACAAATCATCTGTTCTTCTTGGATTTTTTTTCTTGCAGTTCTCTTAGCAGAATTTGAAGAAAACTTATTTCTGAACTAAAAGCAAATTGACTGACCTAAAATGTCAGTGCACCTTCCATCGATAGATTTAAATAGTGAAATTATGCAGACATTTCTCAGTACTTAGGCACTCAAATTAGTAAATGCTGGAAATGCCAGCAATAATGCCAGTTCTGGTCCTGTTTACTTTCTGTGTTTGAAATCCTGTATAACCTTTGCTGAAACCTTTCAGAAAATTGTTCGAAACAAACCGAGTTTAGCTTCCATTTCCTCAGCGATCATTCAGCGTATATGTTTCCCTCCGCTCATTCCAGCCTGTGGAAACTCATTCATTTATCATTTGGCAAAAGACTGAAGGTATGATCCAAATCGTTTTATTCATACAGAAGTTTCGTTTCTGCTGAGCTATTCAATTGCAAGACCATTTATACTGTATTTATTCATAAAGAGAAGTATCAACCCAAACCCATGGCTGCTACTTTACAGTAGTATTGCCTTTTTAACAGAGGGACTTGTCTTTCTCCCCTTTCCCCAGTAGACATGGGCTAAATTAAGACTCAAGAATTCAGGAGTTCTAATCTTTGGTCATAAAGTATTTTTCCTTGAAGTCTGCCATTTGTAAAATGGCATTAATATTTTCCTATTCCAAAAGAAAAGAAGCAGATAATGGTGATCGTGAATGATCATAAATGTATTTACCTTTAATACTTAGTTTTGTTCCAAATCTCAGCTAGGCTGTTATAATTTTTATAACAATATAGAAGATTTTTAATATAATAATTTTTTTACATCCATTATATGATCTGATGTTCTCATAGACTAATGAAACAACATTTCAAATTTCCATAGGCAGCTCCCATTTTTAATTACACTATGTCCTCTGTTGCCTGGCATACGACAGTGGAATGACATAGTGAATTTAAATAATGATCTGCTGGTCTATTGCTAGAAAAATGAATTTTTGTGCCCAGCAGACAACTGCTTAGAGTCCCTATAACATTTTAATGTGGCTGAGGTGGTGAGGAGAGGACTGTGAAACAATACTATGCCTTTTCTATATCTTTCTCTGTCAATCTTCCACATCCAGTCGTTGCCTTTTGCTCAGAGCACCTGCTCTTTCAGCTTCTTTGGTTTGGGTATTTTGGAAATCCATTGTATACATGTGAGAAAACAGCTGTTGGTTTTAAGTTTCTTTCATTTTAACTTTTATGAGGTGTCTGTACTGTTCTGTAAGCAGTCATCCCCCAAACCCCACTGTGACTGGTAGGTAAACTGGAATTTGAAAGTGTATTTCCCGTTCCTTCAGCACATCTGTAGAGAATAGAACTGTGGAATATCTGAATGAGTATATCTCTGTTGCAGCTTTCGTGTAAGGATCCAGGAACCGGGAGGACTGTAGGCATAGGTAGTTTATCTTATTATTCCATCTGGTATAGTTGGAAGATGTGTTGAAGCTGTGGGGTTTTCTCTCTCTCTGTCACATCTAAGAGAGAAAGAACAGTCTCCACAAACAAATAGGCTAACACCTAAAAAGTGGGAAAAGATACTTGCGCAGGAGGAGTAGGAGGCTGTAGATATTGCAGCCACACCACTCAGCCTGTTGGGCTATACGGTCTGTGTGCACGCGCCTGTGTGAGCCCTTATATCTAACCAAAAAAATGCGCTCGTGACAATCCTCCCAGACCCTTCGCCTGAAAAAAGTCCCTCGCATATCTCTACGTACGGAGAATAATGCTGCTAAAGTTTTACTGGTCTTTAGAGTAAGCGTGTGCGTGGTTTTGGAAACTGTGATAATTGAGAAGATATGTGTCTGCTGCGGTTTTTTAAATTATTCTAAGGCAAAGTGGTAACAGGCCACCACTAGTTTAATGTGGAAGCTACAATTTCAAAAAAGAAAAGATATATTTGCTTTCAATTTATAATTTATATTTGCATCAAATTTGCCAGCTTTATTTCTCCTCTGTCCTTTTTATAATGCGGTTTTAAAAGTCATAATAAAAAGAGAACACAGGCGCATATGATACAGATATAAAAGAAGAAATTGCTACCAAAATTTAGTCTATAAAAGGACTTTATAACAGAAATTTGAGGATAGTACAAACATTATAGTTCTATTTTTTCACTGTAGGGCTGTTTTATTGTCACTCTTTACAACTGCGATGAGAGTATTTGTTTTATTCTAATCACCTGATTGTTAATGACATCGCCACTGAGCAATTGTATTGCCAAATTAATAATTCCCATTATATAAAATTGCTATAATGAATCCTTATTTTCCTTTACATTCCAAGCAGGCTGGCCTTAATTTTCTAACCATCTTTTTTTTTTTAATTTGATTACAATGTTATTGAAATATAAAATGTTTAACTAGAGAAAAAGAATATTATTAATATTATATCAGCATCAGGACTAGTCATTGGATTAGAACTAGGAGGCAGATCTGAGCTGAAATCATGTTTTTATTAGAAAAAACCTAGTGGATTTTTGAGAACATTGCTGAAAGCAGGTCACCCTTATAAAGACAGACACATATGCACAACATCATTCATCAGACTGTTCTGGTAACAGTCAAAGGGCAGTTTATAGGTCACTGCACAGGAATTAAATTTTTGTGGGGTTATAACCTTCGTATTTCTGTTTCTCAGGTCCCCCATCAGCAAAGTAGGAAAAGTCTGCTTTACCTTTTATCTTCATTAGCTGGGGTGTGAACTTTGTTTTGCTAATGTTCACAGAGCAATTGGAGTCCTCAGAGACTGGTCACCTCATCCAAAAAAAGAAAAAAAAAAAAAGAACATAGCTTAAGTGGCATTATTGTCTTTGTCCAGGGCACACATGGTTGCCAAAGACATCTCCACATCAGTGTGTACTTTTAATGATGAGACTGATCTCACTGGGATTGATGCAGCTGCTTGAGGGTTTTTCAGAATGATTGCTATTAAACATTTAAAATTTTGATAAGTCTGTTTGGCTTTAAAAATATCATAAATACTTCTCTAGATACTTTGTTACCTTGATGTTCTTCATGAAATATTTAGGTCAGTGCATTCATTCAGCATCAAATTTTTCTTTAATGAAAAATCACTGTAATATTTTTTAATGTTACCGAAGCTACAGAAACATTAATTATTGTTTTCTGTTAAGAGCTAAGAAGTCTGTTTAAAGCTATTAACATACTTTACATTTGTATGTTTGTGCAAATGTATTGCATTGCGCCGCTCTTCCCTCCAATTTTTTCCTAGCTTGTTGGTCTAGATAGTAAGCTTTTGGAGCAGGGTAATTTCCTTCCAGCTATGTGTTTGTGCAGTGCCTAAAGTAAAAAAAACCTCCCGATCTTGCTTGGGGATAATATTTTATTCAGTAAAAATGACGTATATGAACTGGAGAGAAGGAACAACTTGGTGCTAAGCCCACAGGCACGTGTTTAACCGAGGGAAGATGTTCCAAGAGTACTTTTCACAGGCGCCACAGATCTTGGTCTGCTTAGCGGAGTGGGAGCCCGTTGTGTTCATTCTTTCATTTTAAGGAGGCTGATTTATGAATCGCTGCTCTCTGAAATCAGCTTCTCATTAACGCCGCACACAGATGGAGCTGCTGTTATTTACCCACTATATTGTCTTATAAATAATAATAATAAAAATTATATAGAGATTATGTAGAGATTAGATGTGTTTCCCCACAGCAGTATGAATATTGACTCTGGAAAGCTCTTTCTGCCAGACTAGAAACATGCAATTTCGTTGCAGCCTCGGAGGTAAATACTGGTATTTGAGCAGTGCTCAGAAGGCATAATTAAGTGTTTCAGTGGCTCCGTG
The DNA here is from genome assembly GCA_035590195.1 of Aviceda cuculoides. Classification (NCBI taxonomy): domain Eukaryota; kingdom Metazoa; phylum Chordata; class Aves; order Accipitriformes; family Accipitridae; genus Aviceda; species Aviceda cuculoides. The sequence goes on from JAVJGG010000021.1 coordinate 20,056,065, forward strand.
CTTCATTGGTGTAGGCTCAACAGTTACTGTTGAGGTCTGATCGTGAAGAGGAAAGCTTTTTCCCCTTCAGAAAATATTGAGCATTTAAAATGTGGGAATCCTACTGCGCCAAAGACTTACATGATAGGTTTCCCTTTATATGGTATTCTTTCACATACAAAAGTTTGAATTACAATGAAATTTTGACGGAGCTAAATTCTGCTGTCTTAAATATCTGTCAAAACATGGCAGGTAACATTAGGTAGGTGGAACCTCTATTTCCTAAGGTGGAAAAAAACCCCCCAAACAGTTTCCTTCCTCCATCTAGAGGGAATACAGAGTGGGAAGCGCAGCAGAGAGTGAGTGAAGGGGACGTTAATGTAGGAGACAGGAGTAATATAGGGGACAGTTTTATTACTGCGTTACATTAAACATATGTAACAGTACATTATTCTATATGTAACTAAATCTGGCACAGGAAAGTATACCAGACCACTTGGAAGACAGAAAAACACAAAGATTGTCCTTATCCTGATCTTTTGGGGGTCCTTTTACCCTTCAGCTGAATCCGGTTAGATACAGAAACCAGGGGGAATGAAAAAGGATGGCTAATAGAATAAAGTAGAAAACGGTCAAAGGCAAGAACAGGTTAAATGTGAGAAGAGGAGGTTCAGCGAGGAGCTGGGCAGAGGGATGCAGGCAGCAAAGGCTTGTGCGAAAGGGCGTCTCGGGGGGCTCGGCGACCTTCGGCAGATCCCGGCTCTTCGCTGGGCAGCGCCAGCGCCAGCTCCAGCTGGGGATTTCAGAACCTGAATTAACTGGGGCAGGGCCAGTCTGTTCCTCTCCTCTTACCTCAAGAGCGCGGCCTGGAATTATCCCAGCTTACTTTAAGACTCAACTGAGAAAAGTGAAACTCAGACGCCTTTTACAGAGCCCTGTGCAATGAATAGGAAGATCTCAATCATGCCCTGGAGCGTTCTGTCTTTCCCGATTGACTGTTCATACAGCCCGTGACTTCCAAGGTAGGCAACTTTTGGCGCCTGGGGCTGGGTGGGATGGATGTGGGTCTGAAAGCTTCATTCTTGCAGCAACAAGGGATAAAATACCGGTGAGTGGAAGAGCTTTGCGAGGCCCTTATTCCGAAACACATAGATTGGGCTTAAGATGCTCTGTGTATTGGGGGGTCATCCTTGTGTCAAAGGTGTGTGTTTACAGTGCAATAGCTCAGATACAGGTTTGCTTCACAGAATGGGGGATCTGGGAGCAATAAATGTCCTGTTCACATGTTTGTCAGGATATCAGCAGCTGAGGAGCATCTGAAAAAGAAAAGTTCTTTTATTTTTCTGATTGAAAGGCACGGATATGAAAGACCTGGTACAAGTACTGTATTAGCCTCTCTCTTGTATTCTCAGACAACATTTATCTTCTACACAGAGTAAAAATATACCCATATTGAGGTCAGAATTTGATTCTTAGACTCATTGTGCAAGATGATGTGTATGAGGAAAGAGAGAGTGATCCTAGACAGATAATAAATATTGGAGAATTATGTCAAATAATATTTCAGAGGTATTTCAGATATAAAATTGTATGATAATATATTACATGTGTTGCATAAACCTAAAAACTTTGATTCCTTTAATTTGTAGTGGGAGTGTCTTTTGGTTGGAGCTCGGGGTGGTAGGGTGCCACACATAATTCTGACCTCCAGCCAGCATCTTAAAAATCAGCCCTGAAGCCATGGTGAACACTATTTTTCGGGAGCAGGTTTTTCTTTCCAGATTAAGGGTTTCATAAAACCAAGTGTATGTGCAAATGAATAGCACTTTTCTTGCTGTTCTTGTTTCCTTCAACACAGTTATTATAAATAGTTTTCAGTCTTTGTATCTTCAGCAAACTAGCTTTTTAAAAGACTTTACTACTCTATTGTTTCAGGAAAAAAAACCTACTTTTTGTCAGCTGTACTCAGCTACTCAGAAAAGTACAGAAGCCTCCATTGCTCTGTTTAACATCATTCATTTGTAGCCCCTTCAAAAGCTTTCCAGGGGTCATTAATGCTCAGTTGTGTAGCCACATTGCATTTCAAATCAATGAGCATTTTGTCTACGGGTGGATGGAAAAGGGTTGCTTCAGTGTGCTGCTGAAGGTATGGATGCTTTCCTTGACAGTCTGACTGATGTAGTAGTCTGTTAAATGCTACTGCTAAGAGTGCTCGTTAGAATAAAACTACAACTTGTTCTGAGGGTGGTATTTACATTCTTTATAAAACTTCACTTGACTGAAACTTTGTTTGCTGGGTCCTAAAAAGTGTTGTGCATCCTCATGAGGGCATGATTTGCTGTATTAACTGATGTGAATACTGTTACTGCGTTTAAATATTCAGTATGAAAACACTTGTGTGGGCGTCATGAAAACTTTCTTTGTACATCAGATTGGTAGCAGAAACAAAATCATGTGTTTGATTTACAGAAAGAAAGGAAAAACAAAAAAAAAAATTAATTAATTAATTAAATAAAAAGAAAAGAAAAAAAAAAAGAAAAACCCAAACCCTCAAAACCAAAACCCAGGCCGTGAGGCAATACTATGAGTATATTTTAACAGCCCTAAACCCCACAGGGGCTTATAACTAGGGGGCATAGCCCTTTTTTTTTCTCCTTTGATCAACAGCTGCTCAGGATGCATCAGGTCTCCCTGTCAGATAACCTCCTTTGTGGGAAGCCTGAGTTTGCTCTTCAACCCCAGTCTGCCTCCCAGGGTCATGCACGTGAAGCACCATGAGAATAAGCTGGATAAAAGGGCTGGATGAGTGGTTGTGTGCTACAAGGGCCCACAGAGTGTGAACTGTCTTTCCTGATTCTAAAAATACCTTTTTTATATATGTAATTGTGCCTGTGGTACTCATAAGGCTAATATGTATGTGTGCTGAACGCATTTTATGAAAAATGGTCGGTTGGATTTCCAACATACTTGTTCCAGAACACATTATTTCCTACTGGTTTATAAGCTGAAGGATGCAGGATCTTCACAGTCAAGTAAAATTTTACTTCTGATGAATGCACAGCATATAATGATTTTAAAATGTTGGAGAGTTATTTCTGCCTCCTATGTATTCTATAGAAGGCATAATATTTAACACTATCTTCAAAACCATCAGCTAGTGCCTCCTGAACCTTCCTTACACAACATTACAGCACACGCTTTCAAAGCCAATCAACCTCTAACAATTTAGGTAATGCCAGAGTTATGGATGTTTGCACCACAGCAGAGAGATTTCCACCTCCGCTTTCTCAGTTTGGCAGGAGTATTCCCTAATTTGCTTGGTGCGATGAAAGCTGCCTCATCTCTTTTTCAGTCTTCTGAAACCAATGTCTATTAAAGAGCAAAGCTTCTTATGGGTCTTGAGATTTGACGATGATATGAGCCTGTTGTTCTGAGATTATTTTCCATTTATGCAACTAATTATTGTTATATTGGTTAGCATTTCTCTGGTACCCAGCATTTCACAAGTGCTGTGCCAAAGAGCAACGGTGAGAGAGGGCCGTTTTGTTCTTCATGAGTCCAACCTCAGGAGCAGCTAGTCACATCCTGGGAGGTCTTTTAACATACAGATCATCAGATACATGTTAGACTGAATAAATATTGATTTACTGCATCTCAGTAGTGATAGAGACAGCCAAAACCCCTGGCTGCTTGAAATTGCACCCTATTTCTACTAGGGATGGAGAATTTAATGAAATTGTTTAGCAGATGAAGCATTATAGAGATCCCTTTAGATAAAATGAATGGCTTTAGCTAATACTGTTCTTCTGAGATGGAAGGGAAGAAGTATATGGAAAGGCATCATGTTGAATCTCATCATTTTCATGTAATAAAGGCTTTCATGAGTTATTAGGTGAAGCTATTTGAGTGGAAAGTATGTACATAACAGAGATGAATATTTCAGTCGAGTATGTTGTTTAGTTTTTGAGAGGGCACGCACTTACAATCCTGACCAGAATGATGGATGCACTCAAAAGGGTTAAGCTGAAGCCACTGTTATATGAATCACCTACCAAAATCAAATTGCAGTAGAAACAGGGGGAATGTGTAGAATGTGAGAATTACTGTGTGCTTGAAGATATGAAAATAATCTTATGAGCATGCTTTTCTGTAGCACTGTAAGAGCCATTTCAGTGTTAGAGAGAAAAATATAACTTCCTTTGAACAGTTGGGAAAATATGACAGAGTACTTGGGCGTTTTTTGAAAGCTATAAGATCCACTTTTTGGATTTAGCAAATATGAAATTTCTGCCATTATTTTTGCACAAAATCTGGCAAGTCAGTGCGTCAGTCTAGCACTGCCTGCATCTGCGTCTCCTGTTGGTGCTAAATGTGAGATGTTGACTAGTGGCGACAGGGAATAAATGTGAGCTGTATAGGAGGGCAGTATGAACATGCTCACAGCTGAGCTCAGCATATGTAACCGCGGCAGCATACACAAACCCTGTCTGCGTGGGGATGGATGCGGATTATTAAAGCAAGCCATTAGTAGCAGCTGCCTTGTTTGATTAAGTTAATAACAGACTGAACAAAACATATGGGAGTGTATGTGAAGATGCGTACTTTGGCAGAGGCTGTATATAGATACTATGGCTTTGACAGTCTGAAATCTATTAATGCTTTGATAGATTAAAATTATCTGTGGAGCAGGATGAGGAATACATCAGGACCACTCTTATAGGAGCAACAACACCAGAATGTATGTAAAGAAGCTGTGATTCAGTTTCTGTTATTTTTCTGATGTTTTTGATATGCTCTTATATTGATGTGAAAATAAAATCTTTATAGGTTTGTGTATTCCTTTGAGCATAATCCTTCTCTTCCCCTGCCTTTGCAACATCTGAATTCTTTGCAATAATAGACAATTTTGCTGTGAGCAATGGAAAGCAAAGTAGATGGACCCACTTCTACCTGAATAGGCCAGGAGTCATGTGTATTGAGCCAGATTTTGTCTAGGATTTAAGACACCAGAAGCATATCTTGCCTGCCACACCTGATCATGGCCTTTTATTGGAGAGAACTCCAAGCTTTTTCTCCACTGCTTCCCCACTATCTTTTTTTAGGATTATACTGTTTCCATGCTGATACTGTTCTGTGAAAACAATTCTCCCTTCTGCCAACTCTTTTTCTAGAGAAGCATAAGTCGCGGTTCTGCTTTTAAGACACTTAAGCTTTGCACTTAAACCTGTGTTGTGTTTGAAGAGTACAAGATTATTCTCTCCTCTGTTAAAGCCCTTTCCCCTCTGATCACATCACTGAGCGGGGTAAAAGCTCGTTGTGTCTAAAAAGTAATTTTGTTTCATTGCTGACAAGAAGCACCATATTTACAGGGGTTTGATTATTGCATGACATAAGTGTGGGACAGCTTAAAAATTTATCTTGACGTAGATGTAGGTTGATGTTAGACGTGGGAGGTCAGACCCCAGGAGCGGGCGGCACGGCTGAAGCGCTGCCTTTTTGTTGTGGTTCCATCATGTAAAAGCAGAACCCCTCCACCGCCTCCTTCCACAGACTCCGGCCTCTCCAGTGCTTCCTATGATGGATGAGTTCCTTCTTTCCACCTCACGTTTTCTTTGGAATGATTGATTTTGTAGTAATTTACCATTAAATTATTCATGCTTGCTCACAGTTTTACATGATTGTAATACATGTAGGGCCAAAATATAGGGTAGACAGAGCTGGCAAAAGACAGAAATGGACAGGGTGCATCACTTATATAATTCTTAGTGTCAGCTAACACGAAATAGTGACCCTTTTCTGGTTTTATTCTGGGAGAAAAGTAGAATGGTTGCAGAGATTTCCTGTTTATTTTTAATGAAGATGATGCAGTTTTTGCCCTGCGCTTTGTGGCTCTGGGAAGTGAGGCAAGGATAAACAGTTTAGCCAGAGAAGAAGAAGAAAAAAGTATTTCTGTTGCCTCAGAGTGATCCAAATGAAAATACGATTTCTGAAATCACAGGCAAAAAAGCTGTGCTTGATCAACCTAGGAATGCAAGCCTGTAACAGGATTCATGAGGCTTTGTGGAATTCCTCCTTTTATAATTTGGTTGCATGTTTTTTTGTGTGAGCAATAGTTTGGATTTATACCTCATGAAAAAGTTATGTGATATTTTAATAATTTTTTTTTAAAGAACACTGTAGAACAGATTGATCCTTACTGTTTTTCCACTGGAGTCAGTGGAGTTATGCCATTAATAAACCGAGGCTAAAACTTTCTTTTAACTCATTGGGATGTTAAAGGTAAGGAGCCTTTAAACTATCAAACAAACAAAAAAATCAAGTGTGCAACATTGACAATAAAATGTCCTCTGGGGAGAAAAAAAAAAAAATGTATGAGAAGAGCAACATGCTCTCCTGACCTACTTTCTCTTTTTAAAAAAATCCAAAGAAATAACCCACCCCCACCACCCCTGCCCCCCCCCCCCCCAGTATCTACAAATTTAAGCGTGTATTATGAAAACTCTTCTTACTACTAGCTGTTCATTAAATAAACTGGATTAGAATCTGAGTATCAGTTTAAAGACTTAATTGCAAACCTCTTAAACTTTATTGCCAACCCTTCTAGGACCAGGTTTAATTCTGGAAATCTCTTGTGTATCCAAAGGCAAACAGGTGGAAGGGGGCAAGCAGCAATAGGCGTTGTTCAACATATCCTAAAAGTAGATACTTCTGAGGTGGAAAGCCATCTAAGGTGTTCATCCATTCCTGAGGGTGCAGATATTATAATGGTAAAATACTGTATAGATGCAGCTGCATCCGTACCTCAAAGACAAAAAAAAGCAGAGGTCCTGATTCAACAAATACTTATTAATAAGTATAATGCTTATTGATGTTTTCCTGTGAAGCTGCCTACTGTAGAAGCATAGAGCTAGTGCTAAGCATCATAAGGCTGTTAGTTTTTCAGCTGTTACATAAAATAATGAGCGTAGGAAAGACAAGTAGCATTAATAATATGTACAAAAATAATAATGACCCCTTGGGATAGAAGGAGGAATAGACTAACCCCTCATGTATTTGCAGGGAATATTACTGGCTTTCATGTCCTCTAGACACCATTTGTTGAAGGGGTTTCCAAATGCATACTAACATAGGTGCCCTGGATGGGACCTAATTCTGCCCCCCCGTTTCTTTTCTGTAGCCATTAAAACCACTCATGGTATACAAGCAGTTTATAGTAAATCATATTGTTACCTTTAAAACCGTTAGGTCTCTGTGAGCTCAGCAAGGCTCGGCACTTTTGGTTTTCTGTTTGTGTGTAAAGTAAAACCACCGCTGTTATGAAGTGTGTCCCCAACATAACAAAACAAAGGATCTCTAGAAAAATAAAATCAAGTCAGGTTTGTGAGTAACAGCTTGGGTTTTAAAAACTTTTGAAAATATCTGAGTCATCCTTGGTTTTGCCTGTCAAATTACTGGCACGTGGGGGATGTTAATGATTATATTTATTATGCATTTGCTCTATTTTCTCCAGCCGTTTAATTTGTTCTGTCACTTCTTTGGCCTTTGTTACATTTTTATCTCCTTTATTGTTTCTTTCCAACTTTATGGCCGATGAAAATATTAGATTATTACTGTGGAGATCTAGCACAGATGGTTCAAACCCCGGGCTCAGCACACGGCTGGAAGGCACGTAGAGAGGGCGGAGATGGGGAAGTCTCGCTCTTGGGCGACGGAGCCTTTGCTGAGCCGCTCCGTGGAAGGTTTGTCCTCCATCCGCCCTTACCTAGTCCCAGCCCTTTTCCTCAGTCCTGGGGAGAGCAGGGTGGGAAGCTGAACCTCCTCGACCGTGTTTTTTCCTTTCTGGGATATGCTGCCTTTTCACTTATGCCAGTACAACGTGCAACGTCTCTCGCACCCTTCGACAAGGGAACTGCACTGGTTCCGATGAGAAGAACCGCTTAATGTCGGGGGAAGGGCTGGGGACTGTATTTCTGTATCTCTTACTACTATCAAATGCTTGCAGGTTCAGCCCTCTGGCAGAGGAAGATACCTGTGCATTTAGGTACCACCTTTTCTAGCACACACGAGGCAAGGTCTCCATTCAAGGCTGCAAGGAGAACTTTACACAGGGCATTTATGTTTCATAAAAAAAAAAAAATATTGTGTTTTATGGTGTGGATTTAAAAAAAAAACCAAACAACCCTCACATACTTTAACTTAAAATCACAGGATTCATACTGCTTTTTGTGCTGGGAAGGTTGTTTATTTTGTGAAGCAAGCCACTGAAATAGAGTCATGTTGGGGAGGGGAGGAAAGATGTTTGCTTTTTTGCTGCAATTTTGCCTGCTGTTCTCAGTTATTATCTGCAAAGTTGTGAAATTCAGTTAAATCATTTTAGTCATCTCTTGGCTGCAGGAAACGTGTAACTAGGAGATATAAAGAATTACAAATCTCTTGAGGAGTTAAGTATCAGCCATGTGAATGTTATGTTTTTATACAATTTCTGCTGGCTTTATTGCAGCCAGAGATGCACTCAGTTTTATAGGGCTCCCAGAGAGATAGATTAATATTTCTTTAAATATTAAATCAAAGAATGCAAGAGGGTACCGAGGAGTTTCTAGAAGAGCAAAAAAGCTCCAAGAATTGCTGTTCAAATTATTTCCTCTGTAACACACTGAAATCTTGTTGAAATCACTGGGTTGTTTGTCTTCCATAGACTCCTGCAGGAAATGTACTGAACTAGGTTCTGAAGCTATTCCCAAGTTTTGCCTGAGAAAACACCAAAATTACCTTGAAAGCACCCACCCATTATTTTTCTTGGTAAGATTTTTGGAGGAAATATTTTTCCAGTTCTGAACAGTCAAGTTTCTTATTTTAAAAGGGGTTTTGGAGGGCGGGGTGGGTGTAGGCTGCTCTGCTCACCACACGGCTGAGCTAGCAACAGTTATAAAATGCCAATACGTGGCACTGTCTTTTGCCAGTAAGCTGTTTGAAAAAAATTAACAGGAAATATTCTCTGTCAGGAAAAACAAACGAAGCAAAATGCAGCTGTGTATAACATTATAATGCCTCAGAATTTAAATACGAGGACAAAATCCTGCTCCTGTCCTTGCATTGTTCAAATGGTATTGTTATTACAGATGCTGGAGTAAATGAAGCAAACAGCTGTGGGTGTTTGTTAATATGTAAGTTATATTTGGTATTTATGTCATTCTTATTCTGCCTGTTGGGCGCTCTCTGTCATGTGTCTGTTAAGACGTAACAAGGTGTCCCGTGACAATCTCAGTTTAGGACTATTTGTACCCCCTGCAGTTTGTCTCTGTCCCAGGGCAGTAGCATGCAGCCCCTCAGTTTCTGCTTTCATTTTAAGGCAGGGTGGTACCCTGAGCACAGTTCGATCCCGCAAAAAGTTGTACTGGCACAACTGCGGGTGTGGACCAGCAGTTAGTCCAAGACAAGCAGTGGAGGAAGGCACTTCTCACTTTTTTTCGGCCATTAAGCCTTCTTAGCTACCCAGCGTTGCATGGTATGAAACAACCACTCGAGGAAACTATAATCGTGTTAATCATTGATGATATTCGCAATCGCATTTAATCCAAAATGAAGTCCATGCCATGTATAAAACCCACTTGAAGGGCAGACACAGATCTTGAGCAGCTAAGAGCTTTTTGCTGGCCTCCCGTGTCTAGATGAACTGCAGCACTGGCAGCAGCCAAAAGAGATGGTTCGCATACGGCAGTAAATCAGTCGATGATTCAGTCAATAACCTTTTGAGAAAATACTGTGGGACAAAAATATGTAGTTTCAGTAAATGGCATCACACAAATATTCACTATCCATACATTACACAGGTTTACCAGCTGGTATTTAGAGGACTGCAGCTGAATTTAGTCTGACCTGTAGACAATAAATTCTATTCTGTTCATGGGTTGGATAATAGTACAATGGGAAAAATCTCCTTTAGTGGTAAGCATATGTTCAGAGTCGTACATGTAAAAAGTATTGTATACATCTGGAAAGCATTAAATCAGAAGTACTCTGAAAGTATATGATTGTCAAAGAGTAAGACTGAAATGTGAACTTCCAGCAACTTTTTCTTAAATTCTGAGAACGTTTTCCCTCTTTTGTTCTTCTTTCCCTTTTGGTGATTTTTAATGCTTCCATGAATTTCAGATGAAGTCTGCTTAAGTGGTGGACAGGTGTAACTTATCAGGGGACAAATGGGGAATAGCACAATCATTAATCACAAAGCAGAAGCCCTAGGCATGGAGTCAAAGTGCATTGTCTGCCAAACGGTTTTCTACAGATTACTTGATAACGATATTAAGATTGATCACACACTACTGATCTTTTAGGTGATGTGAGCTGACCTACTTTTAAAGGAGGTTAATTTGTAATTTCACTGTAGCAAATAGAGATGTTGGCTTGAGTAATGTAATTTACTAATAGGATTCAAAACAGGCACAACCTTAACCCTAATTTGGGAAGAAAGTAATCACTTTGTCAGTCCTCTTTTCTACAGGGAAGAATCGTTTTTGCAGAGATCAGGTTTTCAGGCATTATTATTACCCCACTGAAGAAATACATAGTGAACGAGAAAGGCGTAAAGACCCATTACACTAAACAACATACTATAAACCAGTGTCTGATCTAACCCACTCCCCACAGGCGAAAAAGTCGGAGAAGAAACTGTTATCGGTCCTTCTTTACGATTGAAGCACGGAGGTATGGAGAGCTGGTCCCACGAACCAGTTTCGGCTCTGCAGCCCGACTTGTGCCTCTTGCCCGCCCTCCCAGAAGGCGCGGGGAGAGCTGGGCGCTCCGTGGGACGCAGTGCGCAGGCGATAGCCACGCGGTGGCATTGCGTTTCTCTGCTGCCCCGTCTGCTGCGTGCCGCACCAGCCCACCCGCAGCCGCGCATCTTTTCACGGTTGTGCCTTTTTTTGTAGCCGTGGCGCGCTCGGGGCGCGCCATTTCCCGAGCTACGCAGAGCTGCCCAAACAAGAAGGGCAGAGCGGGTCCGGCGGCAGCAGCGAGGGTCAACCACGAGCTGGGACCGCCAGGCGAGCCTTCGCCCCAAGGCAGCTCCAAGGCCAGCACGGCGCAGGAGCAGTCGCGGCAAAGCTCGGGCGAGGACCCGGGACGAGGAGCCGGGGCGAGGGCTGAGCCCGCGCGCGGCGCCCCGGCCAGCGACCCCTGGGCTGCTCGAGGGCGCGGGTACACCCGGGAGCCCCGGGGGACCTTCGTCAGTTGGAGCCTGTTGGTGTCGGCTGAGGTTCGTTATAAAACTGCCTGGTTTATCCACAGGTGGTTCTTGGCGAAGATGGAAAGACGAGCGTCTTCCTCTCACTGACAGTCAGGAGACATCCTCCCTGCCCGATCGTAAGTCCCTGGTACAACGTATGGTGGGTTGTAACAATTAACTGTGGGCAGAGCACTACATGTTCTCTTAGATGAATTATTGAAATATCTGAACAATTTTAGCATACATTAAATCAGAAACATCATATGGAAAATTTTAGATTAAGATTCAAAATATATTATATGATTAAACCCTGGATTTTTAAGAAGGGCAGTGTTAAGGGGAAGATGATGATGTTAATTTATAGTAGTCATAGCAACCTAGTTCTTGCTTTTGTAACATTCTGGTCTTCGGGGATTTGAGGGGAGGGAAGAGGGAACAGGTTGTGTTGTATCGCAAGCAAAGTTTGCTCTGCTGAGATTGTGCTTTGTTCCAGCTGTTCTGTTGTCACTTCACCCAGTATCCAGTTACTTTAACATAAACACTTCATGCCAGCAGGGGTAGCTGAGGGAAGACAACAGACCTAAAGGAGCAGTTTGAAACTGGGGGGTTGAGCAATCATTTCCCTGCTGTTATTTATGGGATCAATTCTGAGGGGCCTGGCTCTTCCAAAACGTCCAGCGAGAGATTTCAGATGCCTAAATTATTGTTGCAGGTATGTTCTGTGGGCCACATACCTAAAGCTTAAGCATGACAATGCTGACGATTTGAACAGTCGGAGTTCTTTTCTGGGTCTACGCCAAAGTGATTTTGCTCCCAAGTACTGTCTTAATTAAAAGAGAAATCTCGCTCTCGAGAGACGGTGATATTTTAGAGCCTGTAAGGAGGTTGCTCTGAGTTGGACCTATGTTCAGCAGGTGCCCGAAGAGCTGACGTGGCTTCCTGGAGCCCCATCAGATTGCAGCAGCTCGTCGTCTTTTACAGGCACCGTCTGACCCGCTCGCTGCTGTCTGTCGGTGCTTGGCGGGTCTGGATTTGTGCGGGTGAGCCAGATAGCGTTTCGCAGCAGGTCCAGCTTCACAGCTCTCCTAAAGCCGAAAGCGCTCTGCGGGTTTACGGGAAGCTCTGCTTGCTCCCGTTCCTCACCCTGCTCCCTCGCCCAGCTCTGCGCCTGGGCTGCTTGCTGGGGCTTGGGAAGAGCAAAGCCAGCGTGTTTGATACCTGTTCCGCACCGTGCCGCCTGCGGACCCGCCGGAGGAGTCGCGGGAGGGGGCTCAGCCTGCTCCGCATGCAGAGGTTACGGGGTTTCTTTCTGCACGTGTCTTTCTTTTGGAAAAAGCGTCAAGTGATTAATTGAAGAAACTCAAGAAATTAATTGAAATTAATTTTCCTGGAATTAATGAAACGCAAAAATAAACACCCTCTGCCTCAGTTAGTGGTGTGGGCTGTACAATCGCTCTTCTTTTTTCTTTAATTTTTCTTTTTAATTACAAGTAGAAAGCAAAAAGATCACTGCAGCAGGAGAGAAATAACCGAGTTGTCCCCAGTTAGAGAAGCTAGTCTGGTTTTGGTCACCATAGAAATGCAAAGCTCTAAAAAAATGCATCTGAGAGCAAACTATTTCAGGAAAGCAAACTATTAATTGTGAATGTATTTAAACATATTAAACGGACATATAGAAGATAGACATACCAAGCTCCAGATATATTTTTTTTATACTACTTCAGAAAAAATGCTGCACTTCAGCTTCTAGCAATACAAAAAAGGGCAAACCCCATTTCCCACCTGTCCTGGTAGTCCCGTGGTCAGAGAAGACTGCGTGGAAGTACAGCTCTGCTCATGACTTACTCCTCCAACAACTTTTCCCTTCTTGAAATGTTGCAGGCAGGATGCTCTGTAAGCCAGTGCATACCATAAATTTTCACCTAATGGTCTGAGTATAAACAAAAAAGAGAAACCTCAGTGAGAAATCCAATATTTTAAAGGAATATTAAGTTGGCTGGCAGTTACATTTTACATTTTAAATTCTAAATTGAATAAATAAGCTCTTTTTATAGTTCATATAATAAAAAAATGTTAGGAGTATTCTTTGGGGATTGTGTATTCTAATCGCCAATATAAAACTTGTACCTTAATTAGTAGAGCAGTACCTACTGTAAATGAGAATTAGTTTGGTAATTGTTACTTGGAATAATACGCATACCTGTTGTTCTTACTGATAATTGAAACTTTGATTTCTTTTTTCCTAATTGGCAAAAATAGAAAAAATAATATTTAATAAATTATCCTTTTTTGACAAAGAATTTTAAATGTTCTGCTTTGTTAGGTGACTCACACTAAAAACATTTTCCAAATTACATCAAAATAGACAAGGAAGGCCACTGTTTTCTTGACTTGTAAGACTGTTTTAATTTTAGAATGTACTTTAATGTGAAAAAGGATAAAAAGCTGTTTTGAAAAGGTTAGCTCATGTGAAGCTAAACAATAAATTTAAAATATTTAATTTCAACTGCAGTGAAAATGTTCCTTAATTGATACTTGCATATGGAGTTTTTAAAGTACTGTTTAACCCCCAAAAGATTAATTTTTTCAGATTTGTTTTCCCTTTTCTAATTCTGAGCTAAAAATCTTTGTGTGTTATACCCCACTGGTGGCATAAGCTAACATTCACGTTTGTTTTTCCAAGAAAGACATAAAGCATTTTGCACCTGGGCCTCCTTGTTCCCGACACCCAAAATCCAAAACGTGTATTTCTGTCATCGATCTCTTCTAGATGACACAGCTTTCCGTGACCTGCCTTTGAACAAAAAAGGACAAACCTGCAGCTGTCCCTACCTTGGTACCCTTGTCCTGCTCTCTCGCCTCGATGCCGCGCTGGTCGGCGCACGCCGTGCCCGTTCTGGTCCCTGCTCGGCGTCAGCTCCGGCAACGTTTCTCCAGGTTTCTCGCAGGGAGAGCAGTGTGGTACTGGAAAGGTCGGGGGGTTGCGTACGGAGCAGCGCAAACACGTTATTATGCGAGCTGTTCGCTATACGGTGGAGGGGGACGAGGGGTTCCCAGAGCAAAGCAGTTTCCTAGCATCCCGGCAAGCGTGCTCCGTGCCCGTCGCCCTCCGTACCGCCTGGTTTTCTTGGCTGCGTGGCAGCGGTACGCAGGGGTCAGGGAACGACCTTCGCTGCAGCAGCACCTGCCCTAAGCTTGAAATCCCTGCTGGGGCACGGCACTGCCTTTGGTCTAGTACGGCTTTATTGTTGGATGGAACGTGTTTGATGGAACACGCGGCGTGGCGCGTGCTGCGCGTCCCGCTTACAGGAGGACAGGAAGGCGATGCTGCCTGGCAGCGCAAAGCTGGACGTGACTTAAAATTTGGACAAAATGAGTATTGCTGACTTTCTTTTTTTTTTTGCATTATTTGTGTTAAATGGTAAGGAGTACTTTGCCGTTTGTTAATGGTGTGTGGATCATTGTACATGACACAGTAATTCTTTTTGGATGGCTTTTCACAAAGACAATGCTTTCTAAATGCTTTTCGAGAAGAGAAAAGCTTTCTGGTCCTGTAAGCTATGCTTTATATGAGCACAGAAGAGATCTTATGTAGGTAGGAATACTACGTGGTGTAGCTGCCCATTGCACTCAAATCAACCAGGTGAAGGCTGGGGCTGCTTTTCTGTGCACAGGCTTTGTAAGACATTCAGACATCTTAACAGTTCTAAACCATTTTCACCCCAAAAGTGCTTCTCTTTGCATAATAGCGGTGAATAAAATAATGCCACTGCAACAGGTGCTTTACTGTCTTGAGCACAGAAAACCTTACCCAAGAAGAACCTAGGCACCAACATGACTCTTGAGTCACACCAGCCTCAAAACCCGATGCGTGGCTCTAACCCTCGCTCCAGCTAACACGGTTTTCTCCATGCCAGCCCTGCCTCCTAGCCAAGTGGTTTATTGCCTGGGCTGTGGGGTTTCTGCAGGGTGGCTGCTTCCAGAGATTCATAAAAATGCTTTTTTGCTAGGGGAAGGTACGGATGCCTCACTGGAAGAGCAGTCCGCAAGGGTCTGTGGCTTCACGGTCAGAAAATAGACTGTTACTCATTTCACTACCTCCCTCTCGCCCTCTTCCCATACAGTTTGCATCCACTAGCATTTCTGCAGCTAATTAAAGAAGATTGGGACAAGATTCATGCCTCCCTGCGAGGTTCCTGGCGCTCTGCAGTGGTAGGGCTCTGGGTGTCAGCAGTCGTGAGCTGGCAGATAGGGAGAGAAAAATGCTGACTTACACCCTGTGCGATCCTTGCGATCAGTGGTACTGTGCATGTAGACTCTAGTGCTTAGCTGGGCTTTTAGCATTTTGTTTGTGTTGGCTTCCAGTGCCATCTAGTGGGCGGTGATTTTATTTCTCTGGTAGGTAGGGTTCCAGCAAAGACATTTCAAGCCTCTGTATGTACATACATTGAGATCGATATTCCTTTCTGTACACCGCTGTGTCCTTCAGGAGTGATCTATTTACAGATATTTATGCTCATTCCCGATATTTAAGGTAGGTATAAACTAGAAGTTGAACCATGTCAAAGAAAAGGAAGCAGAACTATATGTTTGCGAGTACACATTATGACAAATAACTCGTCTCTTCCTTTGATGGAGATTTCTGGGATAGAGCGTAAATGTTTTAACCTTTCTAAATAATACAGCTGCTTGTTTGCACTTGTACAAGTACAGGAACAGTAATTCTGTCTTGTTCTCCATGTATTTTTTTTATGTAAATGGTATAGAAATTGTATTCTCCCATTCATAACACTTTATGCATTTTGAACTCATGATATAGACTACTTCCACATTTTAAAATTATAATCTAGACCCCTTCTTTTCTTTTCTAGACATTGGTTTGATTCCTTCAAGCGGGCTTAAGGATTCTGTAAGTAAAAACCTTCTTTTTTTTTGTTTTTAACTTCTGACTCATTTTCCCAGAATACTTTATCAACGTAATATGTAATACCTAAGGTTTATGGGTGAAGTGTGGGATCTGTTATCTACATTTTTTTCAGCTGTTGGCCCAGGTCCCTCGGCTCAGTGCTTATATTGATACACAAAAGTATAAATCCTAGCCCTAACCTCATTAGCCCTATCTGGGGGGGGTTACTTAAGGAGGCTTTGTGGACGCGCCACTGGCTACTCTTATGCGTTGTCCTCCCTCCACCTCTCCGGGAGCTGGATGATGCTTTTGGGACCCCTCCTTCTGCTGGCCCAAGCATTAAGCTATTCGGATGCAGGGATGAGCCGCTGGCTCTCCCCATGTGGCGCTCACCATCTCCCCAAAGCTGGACGCTGCTGCAAGGAAGTCAGCTCTGGGACGTCTTTATTCTTCTAACTCTAGCTCTAGTCCTGTGCAGTCTAGTTTTACAGGCAGTATTGGCAGAGCACCTGTGACCGAGGTACTGGTGCTTTCTGTACAGACTCAACCACACCTCCTTCTCTGTGCTAGCCCCAGCCACTACAGGCACGGGGAGGGGAGGGTTTTTTTGGCATCATCCAGCTGTTTGGGTGGAAGAGAGAGCATTCCTTGGAAAGATTCTGTGATTTAGTCATGTGTCCCATTTGCTGTCTTTTTCTTTATATGCATGTGCACTTACTCTCTTTTTTCAGATAAAAGGCAGTTTAGGTAAAGGTGGTTCGGTACACACCATACTGCTTTGGAGTCCTTTCTGCATTTGGGCCTTGGGCTGGCGAGTGTTTAAGGCCCTTGGTTACTTCCAGTGTGAATGGGTGAGCACCAAGAGTGGGACTGTTCACCACATCTGGGGATTCACAGTGTGCTGAAACCCTCCTGTTGTGCCAGAACCCAGAACTTCTGGTACGGCCTGAAAGGCAGGTGTTGTACTTGGCCTTTCCCTGTAGAGCGTTGTCTCTTGGCATGTCCAAGCTTCACGGAGAGGCTGTTGAGTTGGCACTGTCTTGACTGCGGTGACTGGGACGGCCTTGAGGCTGAGCCCACGAAGTACACTGAGGTGGTGGCTGGCACAATGCAGGCGACGTGCAGGGGGTTTTGGCCTTTCAAAGACAGCGGGCGATTTTCCAAATGCTGCCACAGACTCCTGATAGAGTCCCGAAGAGATGCACTTAGGCCTCCGCTTGCAATGCCACTGCTGGTTCAAACAGTGCAGTGAGAGGTGGCGAGAAATGCTTACTGTGTTTGAAAGCAACCTCTGATCTCTCTTTGAAACTTACATTAAATGTATATTTTAAGACCTATTTCAAAATACCCTGCCATTTGCTAATGAAAAGGGAGCAAATTGGGAGTTGTGAGAGGCTTCATTTCTTCCACTTGTGGAAATGTGATAAGTAAGCAGAAAGGGAGGACTTCTCTGTCTCAGCGTTTGGAAGTTTATTACGGATGGTGGAGTAAACGATGTTCCCTAGGACTTTTATGAGGAAGATGAGAAGAATGCAGAGCTCCAAGCGTTAGCATTGTAAATGCATTAAGGCCACATGTGAAAAATGTCATTGCCTACTGAGCAGTTAATGTGCCCATCAGTTATGGCACAAACTGTTCTGTCTTTTGGAAACCAGAGGATACAGAACTCAATATCATTCAGGTGGCCTGTAATTGCTTTGTTTTGCACAACACTGCATGAAGTGACTGAGTCCTAAAGTTGAAAGCATTGCAATAAAGATCTTAAATGAGTTTGCATGTGGAGCAAAGAACACCAAGTGCCCGAAACTTGGTACCAAGAGATTTTTAAGCACATTTCAATTTACTGGTAAAGGGTTTTTTTTCCCCCCCAGTAGTTAGTATGATGCTTCCTAGGTGGAAAAAAACCATGAAAAATTGTGTGAGTATGTATGCACTGTATACCATATATATATGTATTTATACGCACATGTGCATGCATACATATACACTATAGTTTGCTTTGCAGTTAAGAGCATAGCCATGTGATAATATGTTGTAGCATTAATAACTATATCAGAAATGGAAATGATAGTTGTTAAATAGTCTACAGTGACAGGCTTCAGATTTTAGCTGAGCTGTGCATAATTTCAGAGTTTCGCCAGGTTTTTTTCCACACCAAAAAGTCAGTATCTGTGGCCCTGAGAATGGCAGATACCTCTAGAAGGAAAGTTAGTTGATTTACTCAAATTACAAATCACGGTTGAGGACCTGCTCTACCCATCATCTTTCTGCTATACTGGTTATGGTTTAGGTGTGTTGGCCATGCAAAAAAGAGCATCCTAAGTTAGGGCAGGCATACTGTCAAGTAGGTACCAACCAGTCACTTGGATGGCTAGCATTTAAAGAGGCCATATGTCCACTGTGCTGACTTAGGTGCTCTGTGACCCCTTCTGAGGAAAAGCTGGTCTGATACAACTTTATGGGCCATAAGATCATGATTGCTGTTCCAGATGTCTCGCCGTTGGCTGTGCCAGAACATTAAATTGCTCCATAAATTCACTTAGCTTCTCATCGTCAGTGGAGAAAGAGTTAGCTGGGTCACTTGGATACTGTAAAGTGTCCTTCGGAAAAGTCTGTCTCCGTCGGTTATACGTGATGTGACGGCGCCCAGCTGACTCGTCCTGCTAAGCCAGGCTGCTGTTACGCTGGCACTGCAGTGGCTACTCTGCTCAAGCTAGGCAGGGTCAGTGCTGTCGGTCTTATTTGAAGGCAAAAGGATTAGCAATTTTTGCTGAAACTCCCCCATTTGCCAACAAACGAAAGCAGGGAGGTGAGTTAATCTGTCTTTGTGCTTGGCAAAACGGCATGATGCTACGGCAGAGTGTGCGAAGAGAGGGACTTGGCAGCAGAGGCTCGGTCCCTCTCCGAGCCGCCCAGCGCCGCTGGAGCAGAGATGCTCAGCCGGTAGAGAGCTCTTTGCAGGTGAGCAGCACTGCTGGGGTGCCTCGTGCTGCGGTCGTACACGCTGACAAACCTGCCTCCAGACTGCTGCTTGGAAACGCCGAGCATTTCTCCAGTGAGAGCAAACAGCTAAATGCCAAGGGAGATTAATGGACAAGACGCTGCCCTCCATTTTCGGTAAGCAGCTCCTAGCTTGCTATCTCCAGGCACCCACCTCTTGGTCCACCTCAGCTTTGTTACGCTTTACTTTTAGAACAGAGTTTTTTCCAACCACACTGGTCACTTTAGCTGGCTACACAATGCTACTTATAGTCGCATTTCTGCAGCAGCAGCTTTGCTGAGTGGCTCCCCCAAATTCCTGAACTTTTCTGTGTAATTATCAGTGCTGTACTCACGCTCGCAGCGTACCTACATAATCAAGTTGCACAAAATGTCAGTTGAAAGTTTCACAAAATCTCAGACTTTTTTGAAGCTCCTTTAACAATTTTTCCATTCATGTGTCACCAGGCTTTAAAACGTGTTCTTTTAAATAGGTTCTCTTTTATTAAAAACCAACAACAGCAACAAAACCTACGTGAGAGTAATACAGGGTAATTTGAGCAACAATCCTAAGTTAGCCTGTGATTTCTAAAGAAAAAGAAACTATTTGACAAAAACCTTGGTGTAAATGACTTCCAGTTTGAAAGAATGACTGGCTCTAGTAAAATCCAGCTCATTCCAGATATCCTGTTAGCTTGAACAGGAGTGAAATGTAAATAAGAGTGTGACTTGACTCCGTATATTGATAGGTGTGTGGGTTGAACAGAACCTCATACAAGTGTAAAATTCATAGTAAAGATGTCTTTATTCCAAAATAATAATAATAATAATGTGTTAGCCAGACAGCTACAAAACATCTACACAAGACTTTGGTAAGAAATATTCATGGTAGCTTTTTCATAATTCCACAGCAAACAAAAACAACGAAGGAATTCTAAAAATGCAATCAAACAAAATTTTGTTTAAATTGTATGCTGCACACACAGAGTCCTACTGTACATTTGTTAAACCCCTAACTTTTCTTTTTTATTATGTGTAAAGCTTCTACAGTTTGTATGTTAGGAAAAAAACCCATACACACAATGCTAAAATCTGATAGTTGATGAGCTCTACAAAACTGGAGTGATATCTGTGCTTTGACTTCAGCAGTATTATTCAGGAGATAAGTGAGATAACAGGTCTCATTTTTATTGACTGATAATCAGTGGCTATTACACTACTAGAAAGTTTACAGTAACAATACAATACTTCTACATATTGTGTATCAGAGCTGCTTTTTCTGAATAGAAAATCAACCTCTTATTTTTTCTTCATTTGTTTTTGAGTTTTCTTTTTTTTACAAAATGTAACAAGCTTAAATATTTTTTTTTTTTTTAAATCAAGTTAGAAGAAACACAAGTGACTTGTAAAATGTTTCAACAGAAAAACTGTGTGAAAAAGCTGAACTTAGGTAGGAATGATCACATGTTTCTGACCCGGTGCAATCTATGTTGTCATTGCATGTGTTATCAAGGTGGTGGTGGGGAAAATATTCCAACATTAATAACTTTAATGAGCCTAAGAGAAATGACTGGAAATCATACTGAACAGCCTCCTAGGAGAAGAAAAAAAAAAGTATATGGAGAATCAAATTGGTAAGAACCACAGTGAAAGGAATGCCAGATTATTTTAGTGGACAATTTTGTGGGCACATTCAGAAATATGTTATGTATTTCCTACATACCTACAGGTGTATTTGGACTATGTAGCCTTTTGGAGAGGGAGTAATTAAAAGACAAAATGGCTTGACGAACTGGAACAAACATGAAATTGAAAATAATATTGTTTTTAATTGATTATTTGCAGAAACAGGCACAGTTTTGCAAGATTAGCTTGAACAAGTGGTAAGGGTTGATGAGATAAAATACAGTCCATAAATTCACAGCATTTTTTATCCATTCAGGAAAAACTTTCTTCCTCCACTCCAAGCTCCCACAGATCCAAGCCCACAAAAACTCCTCTGTCACACATTTCTTAGTCAAAGGTTATTTTTTTGAATGATCCCTCAGCTGGGATAGCCTCTGCTCAGGCTTAGGGAGAGCAGCTCACAAAGGAGGGTGGTGTGTGAGTCTTGACTGCACACGAAGCTCTGCCCTGGCCGAGTGCCTGGCATCAATCGCTGGAGCCCTTCTCTGCAGCCATCTGTCTCTTCACCTGAAATATGCTCAGCTGGTAACTCCTCCAGTATCTATACCATTCCACTGGGTTTTTTGTTGGGTTGGTTTTTTTTGGTTGTGGTTTTTTTTTTGGTCATAAAAGGGTAATATGCAAGGTAACTTTATAAATACATTACTTAGGGACAATCTTGCTGCTACACTGTAATAACAGTGCTATAGAGACCTAAACTGCAGAATTTTTCAACAGGCACAAGGAGGCAAACTATCTGAATTAATATTATTAAATGAGCCAAGCTGTGCAAAATGTAAAATGTTTGGTTTTAACATTAAACCTTGTTGTATTCTTTTTTTTCTCCTGGTTTGGTTCACTATGGGCTTGCACCCATTTCATGTAGCAGCGGCAGGAGAGGCTTAACACTGCGGTTGGTTCCACTGTTTCCTTGGCCCTCCCTTCATTTCAGATCTAAAAAAAAGTAGTAAAATGTCTTGAGGGGGTGGGATGCAACAGCTGTGGAAGTCCTGAGCAGCCCTTGCAGTGGTCAGCGGGGAAACGATGACGAAAAGCCCTACGGTGTAATGCAGCCAGCCCGTCTAGCCCGTTCAGGTACAAGGAGGTAACGAGGATTCCCAGGGTAATGACGGGGAAGTTGAACAGCCTCAGTGGGTTGTGGTTCACTTCAAACGCAGACACTTAAAACCTGGGTGTCAGGTTCTCAGGATTGTGACCGAGTGTTAAGGAAGTGAGTGAATTACTTAAGGCTGGTTTAAAGAGACTATAAAATAAATTTTTCTCCATTCATTTCTCTCAAGCTTGTTTTAAGTCAGCATCAACAATCTTTATTTTCAGTGCATTGTTATTACTTATGTAGAGACATAGCTGTATGCTGCCTTTCCTAGACCAAAAGATAACTCATCACCTTCACCTCTCATCTTTAATGTTATATTGTTAAACTTATAGGACAGAGTTATATTCCAATAGCAAGTGAAGCCCAAGTTCTCGCTGGTCCTACACCTGATTTTGTGTAGGGATGAGAGCTAAACTCTGCAGGAGACTGTAAAATAGCAATCAGAATGGTGAGGAGCTATCTTCTAATCTCAGGTAGTTTGTTGATCACTCAAGGGGTCAGGGAAGATATTTATCCTGGCTAATATATCTACAAATGAGTAATTCTCTCAAATCTAGTAACTTTTAGATCCTCCTATACTCTGAGTGAAAACACATCAGTGATACTGCTGTAAATATATTCTTGTGTCAATCTGTAATTAATATTTTAAGAGGCTGTCATTGTTTCATTTCAGAGGCTCAGTTCCCTTTGTTTGTTACAAGGGATGCACGAGAACCTGGCCCACCTTTTCTCTACCATTTTTATTATATTATAAACCTCTTTCTCTCTTCGCCTGTGATTAACATCCTCACGGAACTGAATCTAATTCTTTTAGTGTCTCTCATGTGGAAGTCTTTCTATGACGCAGCTGTTGTGACTGCGTTTGGAGCAATTTCTGTTAGTTATGTATCCATTTTGAGAGACAGTGGATACACCCAATAAATGAATATGGCATCTAGATACAGCACGCCATTCACACGTTTTCTTTGTGTGCTGTTTCGACTGTGACTATGTAGTGGGCAGACATCACTATTGAGCTGCAGAAATTATTTCCTTTTTAAGTTTTAAAGAAACAAAGACCATTTTGCATGAACCATAGCATCCATGTGAAGAAAAGTATATAGGATAATTATTATAACTATCAGCTTAACCCAATAGTATAAAAAGATAAACATGCACCTTTAATATTATTGAGCCAGCATTACTGAAATTACTCCTTGGCATAGTTGTGTAATCACATAGGCACTGCTTTGGATTTTCAAAATCAAATCGAGAGAGAAATCCTCCCACATATGAAACATGTCACTTTAACTTAGTTATGTTAATATGCATGCATCCCATGTCTTTACAAGTAATATTTCTATA
The DNA here is from genome assembly GCA_035590195.1 of Aviceda cuculoides. Taxonomy (NCBI): domain Eukaryota; kingdom Metazoa; phylum Chordata; class Aves; order Accipitriformes; family Accipitridae; genus Aviceda; species Aviceda cuculoides. The sequence goes on from JAVJGG010000021.1 coordinate 20,079,279, forward strand.
TGGCTATTCCATGTCCACAGATATGTCTGTATTTTAGTTAAATGACTCATAATGACTTTCTATTTTTATGCATTAAGGGCTGGCTGGAGTACCAAAGATTTACTCTCAGCATAAATCTGTGAGGAAATATTTATAAAATATATTTCTTGCACCAGCAAGACTAAAAAGCAAACCACACTGCAAAAATGAAAACTAATATACACTTTATATTTTTTTTGTTTTAAAAACCAAACCAAGGTTGACTTTCCATTTAGCTCAGAGTGCATCACTTGGAAGCCTTGTGTGTTGTTAACAAGGATGAACATTACATGCTCTTAGCTCCTTTTTGTCTTTGCAACTAGTAAACTGAGTACTTTTGGACCTCTTCTTTACCATCATGTAGCGTTCCTGAATTCCACCTCCACAGAGTGTAGAACATTCTGTCCAAGCAGTCCATGGTTTCAGCCTACAAGCTGAAAAAATAAGAAATTTGATTAAGTTTTTAGTATTTCAGTCTAGCCTACATATCTCAATATGTGTACCACTATGCATGTGTGCACACTTACATCTTTTGAATCTAAAAAAGCGTATTGCCTGGTTTCTTACAGTAGGGATTAAGAAACCCCTATTAAGTATAATTAAGGTGCATTTGTCAAACACTGAAAAAATGTATCAAAGAAGAAATTTACTGTCTACATTATAAAAGACAGATAAAATTAAGAAACTGTTTAATGTTGTACAAGCGTGAACCACAACTTAGCAGTACTTCATATCCAAATAATGTAAACTATACCACAAGTTATTATGTTTTATCGATTTGAGGCATCAGTGCTTGATAATACTGTCCCTGATCGAAAAAGCACTCTGGGCAGATCTCTTAGAGCAGTCCGAGTCTGAATCAGATTATTGAGATGGAAATCAATTCAGTTTTGAAATTTAGCATGGGATCCAGGAACAAATACTTTCAAAGTTCAAAGGTAGCCTAATCAAAGATTATCACCCACGTCTGCAGAAGTTGCAATCAGTCCTTTGCTAGGTCTAAATTCTAGATTTTTTTTTCACATTCCACATTTTGTAGTGAAGAAGCTAAAATATTCTCAGTGATAGAACATGGACAGATGTGAGCCTTTCTCCATTGTGCCCTAAACTTAGGTCACGCGGTTTTGGTGCCAGGCAAACATCAAAAGTGGGTATGCTTTACTTTATTGCTAAAACTTTCCCTAAACTGAAGTGCTGAAAATGCTCTTGCAGCATGAAGTGGAGCTGCGCACCAACTCTTGATATGCAGGAGACAGAGAAACACGAGCATACTAAAAAATGGTTTCATGCTCACCTGGATATTGCTCACTATCTACATTTTTTTTTGCTTGTTCACTTCTCCTTTTCTCCCGGGCCTCTTTCCAGCGCCTTTTTTCCATACCTGGGCCTCTCAGGCATTTCCTTACTCGACATTTTGTACGTTGGACAGTTTCTGGGCATGCTGTTCCTCCAAACTGTGGTTCTATTTTAATCATTCTTGTCCTGATCATATGGCCCTTTCCACATGAGGTATTGCATTCGGACCACTGGGACCACTCTGTTAGTTCACAGTCAATGGCTGCAAAGAGTGAGAAATATTACATGAAAGCCACGAGATCTGAACATAAGGTTGAGAAGAAACACACAGATGTGCCTAATGAGTTTTTATACCCTAAATACATGAACACAACTTAAGCCTCCAGTCTTTTCAGCAAATGTTGTGAGGCTACATGTCAATTTTCTGAGTCCATTTCTAGCAGAAATATTATTTCACACGTTCCTCAATTTCTTTTTCAAGAGTGGTACTCGCAGATCACTAAAATTACAAAGAATATATAAATAATTCTCCTGTGCCTTCTTCAATTTTCCTATCCATATGTGTGTTTTACAATGAAAAGCTGTCAAAAATTGAGTTATATTTACAAAGAATCTGATACGTCTGAGATCTAAGCCTTGCTTTACTAGTACTGTTATGTGGTAAGCAAGATTCACTAACAGAATCATAGAATGGGTTGCGTCGGAAGGGACCTTAAAGACCATCTAGTCCCACCCCCCTGCCATGGGCAGGGACGCCTTCCACTAGACCAGCTTGCTCCAAGCCCCATCCAACCTGGCCTTGAGCACTGCCAGGGATGGGGCAGCCACAGCCTCTCTGGGCAACATGTGCCAGTGCCCCACCACCCTCACCATAAAGAATTTTTTCCTAATATCTAATCTAAATCTACCCTCTTTCAATTTAAAACTATCACCCCTCACTCTATCACTACAATCCCAGTTAAAGAGTCCCTCCCCATCTTTCCCATAGGCGCCCTTTAGGTACTGGAAGGCAGCTATAAGGTCTCCCTGGAGCCTTCTCCTCTCCAGGCTGAACAACCCCAACTCTCCCAGCCTGTCTTCATAGGAGAGGGGCTCCAGCCCTCTGACCATCTTCATGGCCCTCCTCTGGATCTGCTTGAGCAAGTCCATGTCCTTCTTATGTTGGGGGTCCCAGAGCTGAACACAGTACCTCCAGGTACTCCATCTCACTTCTAAGCAGGGAACTTTAGAATTACAAATTACTCTGCACAGAAGGCCTGCTTCCTAAGATATTTAGATCTACTTAAATTCAGTACCAAGGTTATGGCTGCTGAAAAATTTATTTTTTTTAAATTTCACTCTATAGCAAACATTCATAAAGTGCTCCCTTCAAATGGGCCTGAAGATGACGAAATTACTGTTTTCTTAGCTACAGTTCTGAATTTCATATTTAATAGTGGCATTTATTAAATATTAATTTGAAGATGCATAATTTATACCCATGGTTAGCATACGTGAATAGTTCTGTCACTCATGACCTCCAGCTCGAGCACTTATCACCATTCATACTTAGTCAAGTGAAGGTTTAATTTTATAATTCTTCATTACGCCCAAATTCTCCAACCTATTTGGCATCCACCTCCACTAGTAATCAACAGGGTGCCCCTCTGACCATGCCTGGAAGCCGCCAAGAGCCCAGGGCAGAGGGAAGCCAGTCTCCTACGTCCTTGGCTCCCTCCCATTTACATCTTTGGAGACTGAGTAGAGCAATAGAAAGACCTGTAGAAATTCATGGCTGAGAAGCGACGAGAACAGTTTCTGTAACTGCATTAACCAGGACTGATGTCATGAATGCCCCTAGTCTATTCCTGTGCTGCGACAGCCTAGGCTGAACCACCTTTGGCAGGGATTTATATTAATCTATTTGGCACTGCATTGAAATGGACTGTCCATGATCACTCAGACAGTAACCAGAGCTCAAATGAAACAGTAACTAACAGCTGAGTTGAAAGAATAGCTTTAGTTGAGACAGTTTTTTCTTATCAATTTACAGTTACTGAGGTGTAGAAGACAATATGGGACAAGGATTTTAGAAAGAAATTACCAGTAAGCGAATAGGTAAGAACTGACTGGCGTAAAGGCACTTACTGAACTGCAGACATGCATCAGTGAACCTCCACTAGTATTAACTTGAACAAAGCAAGAAAAAGATCCATAGGCTCCCTGGCTGGTGGCCCAGGCTCAAACCTACCTGGCCAACGCAATTTGTATAATGCAGGAAATTCCCTGCCCTGCACAGATATCTAAATACCTTTGAGGGTTTGTGCCCTAGGTCCTTCTGCACTTCAATACACTATTTGCGACATGGAGAATAATACAATTTCCTTACATTAGCATGTGATGCAGGACACTCATATTGGATTAAGCACTGAAGTCACTGTGAATTAAGATTTTTCCACTACACATTTCATAGAGTCAGATAACCCTGAACAAATTAAATAGGTATTAAAATCTCATCATCAGTCTTGGATGCATATAAGCATATAACCAAAAAACCATTCCCATGCATTTGCTTGTAACTGTTGTCTCCTGCTTACACAGCTCAAATACCAGAGGGCAACTATCAAATGAGCAGATTAAAATTGTATAATTTCCTCATTTAGCCCCTTTCCTTCAACAATAAATAAAACACTAGGAAAAAGCCCAACAGCAGAGTTTCATTTACAATTCCCAGCCTTCAACCTGTGATACTGTGGACACATAACAAACTACAAAAAAGGCCTGCCTAATAATAAATTATTTAGTATTAACATTTCAAATATTGCCATCTCCTAATTGTAAGGCAATTATAAAAGGCAATTGAGAATATCTTTGCAAATGTGTTTTAGAATTTGTAAGCAGTTACACTGACATAAGTTTGATGCAGTGCCACTAAAATCAATTAAGTTGGACTGGCACAAAGTTGGGGAACAATCACAATATCAATGGGCAAAAGTTAGCAAGAGGGCATGTCCTGTTTAGGAAATATCAAGTATTACCTTAAACCTTTTTCATTCCCATTTTTCAAAATTCTGAAAATACTCTGTGACAAGTGGCAAATGGTCAGCTACAAACACCTCATGCCCAAGAAGCTGAGTAGTTCAATTCCATAACCTGCTTGCTTCAAAATTAACAATCAAAGAAAATTAATTATTTGTTCTTCGCTTAAACCTTCATAGAAAAATCCCTGTAACATCCACATCAAATAAATGGCCTAGGGTTGGCAAGATTTCCTGGTGATTTAAGAGTCACTTCCTGCATGTTGAAATTGGGCAACCACCAATAGTATCAATCTTTCTTTCTTCTTTTATTTCTGCCTATAAAAGATTTCCATGAATATTGGACTGAGACAATAATCTAAGTATATCCATAATTAATCATAAACTAGCTGAAAAATGCAAATGAATACACAACATGACAAAAAATATTTTCCTTAAAAAATTTTATATTAAGTTTTTTTCCCCTAGAGCTAATTTTGAAACTGTCTGAACATATTCCCTTAATTTTTATTCAGCCCTCTCTGAAGCATGACAAATCTGAACTTCTGGCCCATAGATTTGGCCTGAGCATTGTACATCTCTTGCAGGCCAACCTTCACATCCTATCCATCTTCCAAGCAGATAATATCCAATAGAAAAATAGTTTCTATTCCTTATACTAAAATCCAGGTTAAGTCAGCCCCAGTCACAAGGCAACTGCCCACACAGTGCTTTTGGATCCTTGCCCTGCGAGGTTTCCCTGCCTAAAGACAAGGAAATATCCTCTCCAACCCCTGGCCCAGCTACTTGCGGTGTTCATCTCTTCCTTCTTATAAGATTGCTGCCACTGCTGAAAAGCAGCGCTGAGAAGTCCGCTGCTGAAAACACCTCTGCCCTGCAGGCACAGTATCTCTGTCCTGGTGCTACCTGTGCCCGCGTAATCATGAAGCTGGAGGCCCCTCATCCCAAGGAAGGCGCTGACGGTCTCTCTCACACTGATAAGCAACATTCAAATTAGATCACCGAACAGCCCAAGTGACGCTACAGGACCATGAAAAGAGACGAGTAACCACCCGGCCTGTTTATAACTGAGAGCAGAAGCTGATAGTAAGGGTTCGATACTCTCTTCACTTCTGTGCTGTACATTACCAAGCACAAACAGGAAAACTAAATATTTTGCCGTACAGTATGTAACAAGCAGAAAAGGGTCCGTCGCGTCTGACATGCTCTGGTCCCTGCCTTCTATAAATCTTGTAATCTAAGATACGGCATATGTAATAAGCAAATATAATGAGTGACAGAGACTAAGGAAATAGGTATCAGATTTTAGTTCAGATTATCTGTACACGAAATTCCTAAGCAAAATAATCTTAGTGTTGAATAGTACAACATTTATTTAGAAATAAAGGCAGTATTATTTTAGCCATGAATGAAAGAGCTTACTCAGTCTCTGTAACTTCTTCTACAGCAGCCTAAAATGACTAACATATAGGTAAATTCTAGGAAACAGCAGTCGGATAGTTGATACGCAATCTGTCCTAAAAAGAGTGAAGTGTGTGAACTTTTTTGCGGTCTAATAGACAATGTGAAATACTGTAGGAAAAGGAGAATCTCAAGTTTTATACCAGACTTTTCCACTAATTTATCAGTAAGCTAGGCTAATGTAACTTTTTCTAGCTCCATTAGGCCATATACAGCACTGCCATAATACAATTTGTATACTGTTTCATGCCGAGTATCGCTGACACTTCAAATCCTGACCCTGCTCCAGTCTTCTGAGATCCTGCCATAACCGAGTCAGTCGGCAAAGCTTTGCAGTGCTCTCAGGAAAGGGAGAGGAGAACAAGGCAGTAAGAGGATGCTCAGGGAAATATGTAAGAAAAGTATGTAACGTACCGCAATGCGCTCTCCCAGCATCCTGCGATGTGTAGCTCAGGCAACTTTTGAGACAGAGGACACCTTTGTATTTAGCCCTCGGTAAGTTCCTCTTCCATTAATTTCTTTGATCTGCTCTTGAAAGCTGTGTAAGCTTTCAGAATTTATGTCATCTTATTGCAAAGGCTTCCACAGCCTGATTACATTGGCTGAAGAACACAGAAGTAAAAATGAAGATTAAGTTTCTGCTGTGGGCTTATTTTCTCTGAGTGCTCCTTCTACACATTGACCATCTATCAGCCTTACTGTCTAGCTTCCTTTGTTATTTATTTTAAAAAAAAACCTTTATTGTTCATCTTTTTTCTGTCTGCAAGGTGTCCTTTTTTTTTTCTTTTTCTTTTTTTTTTTTTTTTTCCTTTTTCTTCCCTGTCTTGTGCTTTTACATTTACCCTGCCAGAGTCTATCAGCCATGGCAGGATGGTTTCTTGCTTCTTACACTCCCCTTATTCTGCTCTTTAACAATGCCACTTTCTTTCAGGTTTTGTTTTCCAAAACATTTTGATAAGTATGTTAGTTCTGGTTTTCTCATATGGTGCCCTTGGATAGTCACCACCCGGCAAGAAATTTACTTTGGTTTAAAAATAATTCTATATCCTTTTAAATGTTAAGTGAGAGCATTTTAATTACTTTTTTTGTTCAGATAAGCCCGTCCCTCCTGCATAGGCTTCCACTACCCCAGACACTTGCCTAACCCTGAAGAAGCTGTTCCCCTTGTCCTTGTGGGCTCTCTCCCATACTCCCAGCTGCACATGAGATTTAACCTCTCTATCTCCTTACCTGTGCTAGCTTGCAAGTGGAACCAGGGGCTGGAGACGGCAGAAAAGAGCCAAGTACAGTACGAATCTCTCATTTCAGCCCTCAAGTGGCCTGCGATTGTACTGGATATTGCCATTACCCCAGATTAACTACCAGTGTGCAGAATCAGCATAACTTGGTGAAACTGTTAATAAAGTACGTTATTACCTGGCATACACTGTTCCAGTGGAGCACTTGCTCTGCTAAGTGAAATACTCAATGGGCTGATCTAGGAAGTGGAGCAGATTGTATTTCTTGCTCTCAGTAGTCACTGTTAGCAATGGTTTTGCACAACTCCGAGAGCGCAATTGCCATCATTGCTACTTGGAGGAGCAGAACCAAACAGTGGCCAGGGAAATGTCATAATATAAGAGTTGACAACTACAGAACTAGGACCTGTTTCCCTTTGCAATGCAAAGAAATGTCTCCTTTAATTCAGAATATTGTTTGCCTAATTTTTAATTCACATCTCAAGTAAACAGGCTTGTTTTCGTGACGTGTGCTAACAGCAGTCCCTATTAACGTAGTCTTTTGCAACTGAAATACACCTATCTGCTGCCATTCAATATGACTTATTCATTTTACCTCTATGAATAATGAATATAGCTTACCAAATGTTGAAGAACTTTAAAATGATTTATTACTCTTAAGAGCTTTGCAATGCACTTAGGAAAAATCAAGAGTTTTCTTTTTTAAAATATAAAAATATGATGCACCTTTAAGTACATATTTCTATTTAAGAGTGCTAATATTGGTCATTAATTCTTTCTTCTAGCAACAGAAGCCCATGATTATTTAATTACTAATAACTCACAAAATCAAAGCATGGTTATATGACAATATATACCTATGTTATGCTGAAAAGATGGTTAAGAAATGGTGCCTCTTACTCACCATAATGATTTCCATTGGCTGTTCAGTCATTGCTGCATGTATTTCATTTATTTATTTATTTATTTATTTATTTACAAAAACCATCAATACCTAGTGGCATTCCAGACAAAATCCAGGTACAGGAGGGTGAGATTAGATGGATTTTACAAAATAGTTCTAAGGATGATGCAAAGGAAAGAGCAGCCTCTGTTACACATATGCCAAGCTAAGTGAAGGCAAGCGGTTTAGTGCGGGGCTACTTGATAGCCTGTTTTTCATTTACTGCTGGGTCTGCAGTGGAAAAATCTCAATGTCATTTTTGGAGCCTAAACTCAAGTTTGCAGGGATTGGCAAACAAACTATCTGCCATGCATTCACACTCTTCTTTAATTTTGGCAACTAATCCTTACACACAGAACACGTATTCAGCTGGCCTAACCTTTCCCCAGGTTTGGGACTATCATGCAGGTTGGTGCTTCATTCAAGGAGATAACTATAAGCAGTCACAGGGTTAAAACATCCCCTACCTGAAACACTCACAAAAGCACAAGTCCTTTAGAGATCCTTAAAATTATAATAGAATGCCACAAGAAAAAGAATGCCTATTTATGTTGCACACAATATTCAAATACTCTTGCAACATTTTTTTGCCACATTCATAGTGACTCTGCTGGAGTCCAGCTACTTCTCCCAGAAGGAACTGATGAGGTTTCTCTTCTCTTTCTATCTTACATAAAGACCAGTAGTAAGATTCCTCCTGGACTTTTACCTTCTCCCAGTTCAGCTCTCCAACTCCATGTGATTTTAATATTAGGTTATTTTCACAGTTTATACCAGAAACACAGGTTTAAATCTTTCCCCCCAAACATTAAGAAAGCTAAGCAGCATGTGAACAAAAGGGTGAACTATTTCTACAAGACATAACTAATATTTTTGAAGATTACAAATATCTGGGACATTACTATGCTGTAATATATCTGCTCCTATCTGCTTCAAATTAATAAAACTGAAGGAACCAAATGTCTTTGAGATTATTACAGATATCCACTGCCAGTAACAATTAAGCCACAGTAGGAAACTTATGGGGAAGGAGAAAACTGTAAAATTAAATTTCAAGTGCATACAAACTAATCATACATTTAAAGCATATTCCACCAGTACCGTGTTGTAGTCATTGTTCTGCCATTTTTTTTTTTTTTAAGGAAATACACGTATCTGATGAAGAGAGTTTCAATTCAAAAATCTTGGCAAGACACCAAGGCTTAGTCCTTCAAAAGAGTATTCTTTAAAAGCTCAATCCCAGGCCAAAAATGTCACTGCAGAAGCGAAAGAGACAAGCGTGCAAAGCTCTTTGCATTTTAGGGAGACTCAGATAACATACAGGCTAAACTAAGGGGATTTTTAAAAAGCTCCCCCAAAAGATATGTTGTTTATGAAGGAGAAGCAGTCAGCAGCTTTCAGATTGAGAGCCCATTCACCTATACTAAGTTTAGAGACCGGTCTTTACTCTGAAATCAATGCAAACAGCCAGAGCTTCAGTAATCTAATAACAGAGCAGGCATCCGTCCTCTCGCAAAACCGCAGAGGCGCTTCCCGCCTGGCACGGGTCCTGCTCTGCATTCACGGCCCGAGAGGTGGAGTTCACGGCAGCACCCTTAGCGCTCCGGCACCAACGCTTCCCGACTGCTCGGGGTGCCTGGCTGCAGTCGTCAAAGCTAACTGGGCTTCTATACGTGATTCAGCAGAAATGTGCTGCCCTCAGATGGTTTTCTCTCTTTTGTCAGAGGCTGGGACCATGTTAAGAGACAGGTTTCTTCTATTGTAACGGTCTTTCTTCAACAGAATTATGCTGCCTATTACCATTAAAGAAAAAAAAGTCATATGGAGAGTCACAGCAGCCTTCTATAAACCTAGCATTTTAAGGATCACAAAGCCATACAGCACTTCCATCAGAAATCTGCAGGAACTGTTTTTAGAAAAGAGATAATTTAGCTAATTTAGTTACAGTCTTGACGGGTACAGAATTGGAATAACCATATTTCACTTTAACTTTCCATTTGGGGTGTCATTATTAGAGCAAAAATTGTCTTAGGAAGAATTAATTCTTAACCATATTTAAAACAAAAATTCACAAAATAAGCCTTACTGATATTCCTAAAAGAATTCCTGAACTGCCTGAAAGGTGTATTCTCCCAATGACCACTATCACCAAATATATAAAGAGCAATAAATAAGGTGTCATTTCTTTGATTAGAGGAAAGCCCAGTACCTCAACACAGAACAATACAGCTCTTTCCAACTGTTCTTTGGCATATTCCCCTGTTTATACCTTCATAACACATTGGCTAACATGGTGGCTGGTTTTATATTTCCGAATAAAGCAATTTGCACTTCTGAATTTGTACAAACCTTTGGATAGCTTTAAACAAATAAGGCTCTACATGAGCAACAGTATTTGTTGCAGTAACAATAATTTCTACTGTCATTTAAATTAATCAGGCTCAGTTGGTACTTTCTATAAAACTGTTACAAAAGGGAATCTTTTTCCCATTTAACTTTTTCCTCTTAAGGTGTAGGCAAATTTATTTCTTAGCCAGATCTCCTAAGGAAATGAGATTTATGCCCTGAATCAGCATAACTTCAATGACTTGTAAATCCATTTGCAAATTTCAGTTAAATGCAATGGGGAAGTAAAAATCCCAAGGTATTGAAAATACTTATAAACTTCATAACATGTTCAGGGAGAGAGGCCCTTGCAGTCCCCACTGGCGGCAAGGAAGGCTGCAGAATGAGTTTAGTTTTCAGATATAAGTTCTACCTATTGAGGAGTGGCTTGTGATTCCAAACTTTTTTTTTAAAGTTTCCGTCATCAGATGAGTACTTAAGTGGCGTCACATCTTTCAGTGCGTAGCCAGCGATTGAAATACAGCCTTCATTACTACCTCCAGGTATTACGTGAAAGCCATTATCTGAAAGCATTCTGGCTGGCTATCTAAGCAGTACCCATGTTTTCAGTTCAGTTCTTAGCTGTCAGATTTCTGGTCCTAATTGAATGTGAAGTGTCAAAAATTTCCTTCTAAAGGCTACATGCTGACTGAGTGCAAAGGTGAACCCAAATGAACTATCACTTTTACCAGATCAAAACTTTACGTGGACCATCAGGAGCTCAGACGGTTTCCACCATGTGCTCTCTGGATAAGCAGAGGATTTCTGCCTCCAAAGCTCCTTATCCAACCCCATCCACAAGCACTAAATGTGTTTCAATGCTGTTTCAGACGAAGGCTCACCCCTGCATCTTTGCAAACAGCCCTAGCAAATACTTGAACAAAAGAGTAGCACTGACATTTGGTGTAATTTCATCACGTGGAAGAAAATACATGCTTAGTTCAATGAGGCATCCAGGGACCTACTCAATTCCAAACTCATCCCTGGAAAAAAAATGCCAGTATATTTCATAAGCAGCTGGATATGCTCTTCACCAAAGACTTTCTTTGCTATTTCTTTTACAAAAGAATATAACTGAAAGAATGGGTTTCCTCCAAATTTCTCTTTGAGAAGAGTGAACAAATTCTGTCACAGACTAACACAAACAAAAATCCCTCCAGTCTATCCTCAAACCCTCAAAAGTCGGAAACATACCCTCACATACAGGCACACACTATCAACACAATCACAAAATGGGAAAATGAATCCAAAACTTCATCAGAACTGATGGAAGCAGCTTCTCAAATTTATTTTAATTGGAGTGCATGCTGATTCATGGATGGTTACTAGACAAGATGCACAGTTCACATTAGCCTCTCAGGATCTGGATATCTGAGTCTAAATGTGATGCTTCTAATTCTGATACCTCCTATCAAACCTTCTCTGCTGTAGACAGCAGCCTTAATTCAAAGGCAGCAGCAAAGTGACATCCAGCATGGTCCTTTTTCACAAAAGGAAAGGTTGTCCCATGCTGAAATGTCTTTGGAAACTGAATTTATTAACATCCTTACTGAGATTTTCAAAGTGTTGTTTCCATTTCAACCAGTAAAGAATTGACGTCAGAGAAAACAGTTCTAGCTGTGAGCATAATCAGGCCTGTAAGAACCACACTTTTTACAACATTCCCATAGAATGTCTTCTGTTCTAACAGACTAAAATTGCATTACCACTTAGTTTCAGGAGACCTCTACCTCACTTCAAAGCTGCCTTCTAGACCTATCAATATCAATTTCAAATGATTAGTAATGTTCAGAAACATCTGGTGACTTCTATTAATTGCCAAAGAGCACTTGCGATGCCAGCTCTTCATCTGCAGTTTTTGGTTAAGGTATATTCAGCCCTACATTGAGCAGATCAACCGCATCCTGGGGGGAAGTTGTCTAAACTAGGCTGTGTGCTTACGTAGTCTAGCGTAGCGATAGGGAAGGACTGAGGCATTAACTTCGAACACAAGAGGTTTGCCTGTGCAAGCAGCAGTTCTAATAGCTAACCAATATTTAATTAATTAATAAACCTTAGGGATCACCTCTAAAAAAGGACTACAAACGAGAAAACCAATTAAATATATTTGCACTAACATTTAATATGAATTGATTAAATGCAAAGAAATCTCAGGATTTCTACAAAGAGGACTTATTAAATAACACAAAAATGCTCATCAGTGGCTGAATATGGAAAAATAAATGACCGCTGTATCTGAAGACAAGAACATTTACTGCAGGGTTATTTAGAATACAAAATAAAAATGGATTCCTAAAAACATTCCTTTAGACTAGCCACTATATTTTGTTCACTCTCTCTCACACAATTAACCTGGGAAACATTAGTGGTTTTCTGAGTCTTGATGGTTTCTTTATGCACCAATATATTTCTTTACTATCGACAGTATGTCAGGCCAGTAATGTATGTTCAAGGGAATAAAAGCTATATTTAGAGGACAAAAAGAACAAACTGACAAGAGGAAAAACTGCAGCTACACACAGGACTTATAAGAATCTATGCAATATGTAACAGAAGAGGTCATCCTTGCTGGAATGAATTCTAAACATGGTAGCTTTAAGCAAAGAGCTTACAGGAAAGCATAAGCAATGAGGTCACTAGTTCAGGAAAACATGCAGACTGAACTGTAAGCTATCCATTTTTCACTTTTCAGAGTGTTATACACATCACAATCAGGTTTTTTAATAGTTTTGATTCCTTTGTTTTAAAGGATAAATTTATGCACCCAGATTCCTACAGCTCATTTTGATGCCTAACACGGTGCCATTTTCCTTTTGTTTCCTTCTCCCAGTTTTCAGGTGATTTCTTTAAATATCCTTCATTTTGCTTGATTTCATTTCTGGTTTATATTCTCTTCATTTTTACCCTAATATCACATCTCTGTATTTACTCTTCTCCCAGATGCCTACATTATCTCCTCTATCATGGAATTTAGCTTTTCATCCTTAAATCTACTGATTTGCTCTCTAGTCTAATTCCTTTTTGCTTTCTGTGATGCAGCCTGACCCTTTTATCAGCTACCCCATCACTTTTCTGTCTTTCTTCTCTCTCCAGAATGACTCCTGAGAGACTCTGCAGAACTGAAGCAGAGATCCCCTGAAGATCATCAGTGTCTGCAGGAGAGAAATTACAGTTCTTGACATCTAAAAAGATCCTGTTTCAAGGCTCTTCACTTTTACAGAACCAGAAATTTTACAGTACCACCAGAGTACTCTGTAGTTGTAGTTGCTTTTGATATTCTTTCGGGGAATCTCAGGACTTGAAAAATCCTTTGTGACTTGAAAATCCAAGTAACTGAATGATGAGAGGTGAATTATTAGCCTCTTACAGCACAAAAGAGAATCACAGGAGCCTGGAAGAATGAGGAACAACTAAAAGAAACAATGCCTGTCTACCAGTCCTCAAAAACCAGACTATATAACATATGAAAGCCTGCCAGTCAACTTGGTATGAAGATTTTTATAAATTTACCAGAGGATGGAATTTCAGTGTACAGTCATGTGAAATGTGTTTCCGGCTATAATAAAGCTGAAGTTCAATAATAAGCCTCAGAAGTACCTTTAAATATAGGATATATTTGAGATTGCAGTGTGTTATGGCTATGTCCAAAGTATGAAGAGAATCTCCTGTGATGACTTAAGATGCACATTAAATTATAAATTTACAGATGTCAATGAATATTTTCAGAAAATACATTTAATATCCATCAAATCGTGCTGCAATTCTGAAGAGACGTTACTTTTCAACACTGAGAACAAAATCACCCTTAATCCTTGCCATAGCTTCAATAACTCAGCTGTTAATCACAGTGTCGTGACATATATTTCTCTATATAAAAGGCCGAAGTAACAAAAGGGGGGGGGTGTCATAGTTAAACACATAGCTGATCAGAGATCTGATGGTTTAAATATCCCCCACTTGAGCTCTAAACACGACTGCACTTGTTAGTTAGCTTTCCCTGCCCCCTACTTCGTGGCATGTAATAGTTAAGAATCAAAGCCTTTCATTTTATCATCTGGCCATTCATGGTATAATCTAAATGCAACAGTAATCTTTTAAAGAGTCACCCATACTAAACTAGAGGTACCAAGATAACATTTATTACAAGACCCAAAATACCACTGGGCTATTTCCTACTTCAGAAGGAGAAAAGCAGACCTATCTTGGGCATCATGAACACTTGCCAAAAATTAGATACCATCGTTACCTTTTATAAAACCAAATAACCTAAAAATACTAAAAATAGAATAAAATGTTCATCCTGCCACTGCCAGCCGACACATGCTGGGAGAGAACGGGGCTCTTTTGGTGTCCCCCAAAGCCACAGCTTACCAAGAAACCTGTTTACCTCCCACCAAAGCAAAAGGATGTAATAGAGGACCTTACCAGTATAACCTTGCCTTTAGTTTTACATTATGCACTCTGATACCCAGAAAGAAAAAACCAGTTCCTCAGAGAGATTCAGTGCCACTTGCAGTTCCACAGTCAGAAACACATCAAGTCTACCCCAAAAGCAGTAGAAAAAGCATGGAATTTAATGGTGCTCACACACACATGCACCTCTTCTTCAGCATATTAAACAGCCCTAAAATAAAGCACCATTAAAACTGCTTTTTCTAATCCACTTATGAAGATAAAAAATTACTAATACTTCCTTTATCCTATAAACATCACCCTCAGTCTCTTCGTCCTTCAAAGACTGACATAGACCTTTCAGGTTATATCGCAATGGAATAAGGAAAACCATACATACCATATTATGTTAACATAATAAAGTCAATGTTAAATATTGACTACTGACATTACGCTGCTAGTAATAAATTATTAAATGAGAAAATGCATAGATTTAATAATATATGCTAAATATTTACTTTAAATAAACATTTTAGAATCAAGTGTTTCAGAAAATGAAAACATGTAATTCCAAGCTAACATAATAAGGAGTATTTTAGGATATGGAAACAACAACTTACCAAGAAAAAACACAAGGCTTTTTTTCAGAACTTGTTGCAGTAACTTCTGTCCCCAGGATCCACACCATGATTCTGATTTTCTCTCCCCTTTCAGGCTGCAGTGCGTTTTTTAATATTCTGTGAATAGAGAGAAATGCTTTTCCTTGAATGTGGTTTCAAAAAGATAAAAATAGCTTATGTTATAAGACAACTTTTGATCCACGAATAATCATCCACAATACTCCCAAGGGGTCAACTCTTGCATACTAACCAACAAATTACATCTCCTTACTAATATTGATTAAGATCAAACATTGATTTTCCAATTGGTTAACTGAAATGATATAGTGTTAAGTTAGAGAATGAAGTAGAACAATGTGGAGAAAAACATACTATCTCCACAGTATTAACTTCTTCATTTTTTTCTTTTAATTTATTTACTTATAAAAATATTCTACATACTGTAGCTATTTTTCTACAAAAATTTCTTCCAGGTGAGCAATTACAATCCTTTAACTTTCATCTATAAGTTTACTAGGTATTAAGACAAATTATCTTGTGACATCTTGACACAAATTCCCCACTGTGCAAACAATCTTAGCATGCTTTCAGCTCAGCATCACTTCTAATGTGGAATTCTATTTTACCATTGGTATTACAGCTAAACCAGGAAAGTGGTTCTTAAGGTAAAAAATTTCCTTGAAGCTTAATGATCATTAAGAGGAAAAAATCACACTTCTTTTTTTTTTTCTGTTTACATTCAAACTCCAGTAAGTATCATGTTTTCAAGAGGCTTTTAACCTTCAGTTGGGGTTCATTGTTACCACTGTCAGCTGAATTTTTCAATTCTCTCAAAATATTCTATTTACTGTATACATTATTACACCCTCCAAATGTATGAAGTATGGTCCTGACCAAATGATCAGACATGACATAGCAGAAAGGACTGCAAAAAAGCCATGTAAAGCTTTCTAATCACTGTACTATCTCCTGAAAAATAATAAAGATTCCCTTTCAGCTCGAGGAATAGGATCTGTTGCTACTGCAAAGGCTGAAGCTACACGAGACACCAATGAAGCGACAAGAGGAGAAAGTTACACATTGTCTTGCGAGGTTAACACCACAATACCAAAGACAGGAGGAGTAAACATAATCTCATCGTTGCATTATCTCCTCTAATACCACCTAATCTCCATGTGCACAAGATTTGAGAAGTAGTTTCTAGTTATGAACTGCTTAGGGTGCCAACCACTCCACGGTCAGCACTTTACTCCTTCCCAAGTAACTGCAGACTCCTGCACTGAGAGGAAGCATCCCAGTTGTGCATGCAACGTACCTAATGGCAGACCTCCCTCCTGGAGGAATATGTCCGAAAATAACATTGTGGTGACTATTATAAACAGTTAACAACAGAGGTCACTTAGGGCGAAGCATTTAAAAAATACAATTAAAAAACCCAAACACCTTTCCGCTACAGCAAATATGAAACTGGAAAAATTAAGAGTAAATGCTATTAATCAATACAGAAATGATCAACAGTTTATTCATTCATGCCAAATTGCCTCCTGGAGTAAAGAGAGTTGGCAGAGAGGAGCCCTGAGACCAAATACCTCAGCAAGGTAAGTGGGATTTTTTGCCAAGTGTCAGAAGGTGAAAGTAAAGTTTTCTACTTATTACTACTTGTTGCTCCTTGTCACCCTTAATTTTCTTAGGTTTTTTTAGGGTTTTTTTCATTTCATGTAAAGTATAGGTTAACTGTAACTGAACACTAACTATAACTTATAGGACATGCCTGTAAGAGAACAACAACTAGGGCCTTCGAAACCAGCAAATGCCAAGAAATCTTAAGGGAAGTCGGAGGGGAGTTTTTCTCTGTGAAAAAAATTCTCAGGACTAAGCTCAGATGTTTTATAGAATGTGTTTAGTTACATAGCGTAGCCACACAAGAGGGAAGCTCAACCCACTTGTTAACTCTTTTTTAACTAGTTTATCAAAGGCCAAATCACTCACAGGCTAGGGTCTTCAATTTCAAGCAAAATCTCAGATTCATGACATAAAATTCAAAATGTTAGTCTATACTGGTGCCAAAAGTTACAGTATAAAGATATCAGAAGAGAGGGAACAAACATTAGACTGAACGTAAGCTGCACAACCATGAAAATGAAGATAACAGACCAAATGAAGAGTCCTTTCACAAAGAGCTCAAATTACATCCAACCAAACTGCTAAATAGACAGTTTCTGGGATTGAAAGCAAGCGATGCAGCCAGGGAAGGACCTGGCTGAGGCAGAGGAGGAGCCACAGTTATTTAGGGAAGAAGAGAGCAAGCGCCCTTTGCTTGAGCAAGAGGAGCCATGGCAAACGGCTAATTCAGCAACCGGCTGTAACACAAAAAATTACAATTTATGGTGCAAACAGGCTTCCCACAGACCAAGCTCCATCTGTTGACATGGGTGGAGGGATAAGTCCACTCTTGGTTGTTTTTACCTCTAAACTACCAGCAACAGTTCTGCTGAGGAAGAGTTGTGTTCGGCAATCCCGTACAGCAAACCCATTTTGCTCCCCTCCCATGGGACGAGGGCTCAACGCTGCTCTGGGAAATGACGCTTGTGGTGGGGACTGCCCACTGGAAAACAAGCAGGTATTCTCCCGCACCAAAAAGATACCCCTGAAAACAGGGATGCTTGCCAAAAGGAGAAGGTGAGTTTGACTGTATCAGACAAGATGGTACCTAGGTTTGTACATCTGGAAAGGGCTGCATAGCCAGTTGGTTTTGGTACACTCTGTTCCTTTTTATAATGCTTCTCAAAAAATGGAGATGAGCAAAAGTAAACTAAAAACTAGTGATTCCAAAATAAACTTAATTTTCCTTGAAAGTTTCCTTCCTGTAGATTTCAAGTTTAACAAAAATTAGATGCAGAAAAATTAAAAAATATTTGTCATTTACAGCCAAAAAAAGTTTTATTTAAGTCTACAACCAGCCATTGCTTTTTGCGATGTAAGGCACAGAGATTTCACAACCAGAAACATGTCATCATGTAATGTTAAACTTAATTCACAAATTCTTTCTTTTTCCAGAATCACTGTACACACATTCAGAAATGAAACACACCTTTTTCTAATTTGATCATGTAACTGGATAACCTTTATGAAAGGCTGCACATCCCACACTGCCACATGGTGAGGATATATGCAATCAGCATTTCACCAGTGCTAATTTCTTTCTTCCTTTCGGAACAATGTCAGATACCAATTAGGTCTCTTTCTCTGAGACAGGAGCTGCTTCCCAAAGTTTATACCTGGAGGGTTTTCCTTGGCTTTCAGTGCAGCCTGGCAGAAGTGACAGGAAATAACTAACCATTAAAACAAGTTATTTTACCTGTATTCTTTCTTGCCTATAGCACTAAACTGCTTATCTAGTAAAAAACCATTATGTGGCTTAGAATATTTTTTCTATTCGTGCATATCAATCTCCCAAAGAGAGAAGCATAAGTTAAAAAAAAACATAAAAGTATGGTCTTTGTGCCATCATAAATATAGAAAGGAGAGCTTGCTACCGTTGGGAGTGCCAACAGATTTCAAACATGTGGTACTACTTTCACTTCATCTAACCAAAGTATTTTATAGCATTAACTGTTTTTACAGTGTCTCTTAAATATTTTGAAGGTTTAGTGTGCTTTCCAACTGCCAAATGACAGCTTAGCAGCTGATTACCTGTTCTCTCTGTTGGTTATTTCTCGTTCTTACCCCAAGGAATACTATTTTCAGAGTGCTTGTAGCACTGTGTATACATTACCGATTACTTTGCACTGCTGCAGCATCATATAGTAGCCCCAGCTCTGGAAATCACGAGCAGACATTCCTCCTGAAGGGTTCCCGAAGGGCTGACCACAGCAGCCTCACTCAGCCAGTCATTAGGATGAGGCATTAGACGAAATGCACACGCTTCTTTCTGCACAGCATGGAAAGGGAACTAGCTTCACAGCATATTTCTTACCAGTGAATCTCACTAAGCAGTGCCTTTGCATTACAGGGCAGATTAATAAAAAGCGGACTATCTTGCCCGACACAGCTGCAGACAACAGCCCTCCTGGACTCAACTGACAGAGAAATTAAAACCATGCAGTGCAGACTAATGCAGAAAGATGCATGTCTGTTTCCATCCCTAAACAAAGGACATAATCATTTCTAAAAAGCCCTTTTCCAAACCTATCTGGCAGCTGGATGGATGATCATTCATGAGTAGCTTCATCTGGATGCTCACAAGTAGTGCAAAGACATTAGAGACGGAGCTGCAGAGTCCTGTGTAGAAGCCTATGATTAAGCAAGCTAATGATCTGAGAAGATCTGTGGCAGAATTGGTTTGATTTTATTTCGAACTGGCTTTTGAATTCTCAAAGAAGTGTTTTGCATTAGGGGGTAAAAGGCCCTGGTAAGTAATTTTTGCTTGCTGATAGATGTTAGATGCCTCTCGGAAAGCATATAAATCCCCAAAATGCTATGGAAAGCCTGTGGACGTGCAGATTATTACAGCTGGCATTTCTTTCAGTTAATGTATCCAACCAACAGCAAAAATCACAGAATAATTTTAAGGTTGAAAGGGACCTTTGGAGTTCATCTAATCCAATGCCTTACTTTAAGCAAGGCTAACTTTCATGCATTTTCTTCTTTTTCTTTACTCAGCATATAACAAGAAAATATTCAGACCATTAAACAGTGCTGGTACAAGTGCACAGGTGCCTAGCAAGGGCTGGAGAACTTAACAAATGAAAAAAGTCAATTTCTACAGTCACAAACTTAACTGGAGTCTTTTTACTGCATTTTTTTCACTCCTTAGAAAAATTAGCTTAATGTACATTCCTCATTTTTGTCCAAGCCAGGGGCCTCCTTCTCTCGTGGAAGTACTAACCAACCCTCCCAGAAGGCACCATGCTCCACAGAGCCAGCAGGAGGAGAGAACAAAGATCCTGTGGAGATGCAAAGCTAAGTGGAGATTTCAGAAATACTGCAATGGGTTTTCTTACCATGGAAAAAAATAACAAAAAATACCCAGCAACTTGAAGCCTCCTTGACTTTAAACATCTGTGTTGCAATCTGTACCACATGGGTAAAACAAAAGGATTCAAACAAGGATTTGTCGGTCAGGACCGTAGCACCAGACAGCAGTACTGTCAGTCCAATTTTATCTCTTGCAGGACCGAAAACAATGATGTGCATAAGTCAGGTCTCAGACATGGGTTTAAAGTAATGAGATTTTTAAAGCCCAAAATAGGTTCGTTTTATATGGCATTAGTCACAGCAGTTCTAGCCCTTACAATCATTGCAAAATGGAATACAGAAAACAAATGATATTTTACTCACACAGAATATATCATTTGGGAGTTCTAAAAATCTAGAATACCACTAGTTTGGAATGCCTCAACAGTACCTTAAGGCAGCAAGGGTTCAGCTCCCCTAGGCTTCCCTTTTCCCCAGCCCCTCGGAGGGGTGACGTTTCCCACAGTTCGTTCTCCCTTGATGAGCACGTCACGCGCTACAGGAATTGCATGGCTGCACATCAGACGAAGGGCTCTGACCCGGAAAGAAAGAAGTGGCTCATAAGATAAACTGTATCTGTCCCGAGTTAAATACCAAGACAGCTAGGGTGAACTTGTAGCATATTCAGCAAAATCATCATCTGGATTTTTTGGTGATTTACTTTTGCAAAGGATTTCCACAGGAAACAAACACTCTTGATGGACACTTTGTCAACAGTACTGTTGAAAAAGGTTGGGCCAGACATCTTGATCATATTTTCAAACTTCTTTACATTATTTTTTGCAAAAGAAGCAGCTGACAGGATTTGTTTGCCCTTTGATTATTACCTCCGTCTTAATTTTTGCTTATTATTTGGCTTAGTTTTAAAGTCCTTATTAACCTCTTCTACGCAAAATCATTGTCCTTTGAAAAATTATAAGCATGAGGCAGTGTATAAAATCTTCTTTATTCTAACATCTATCTTTCCCACCCGTATCGTCATAAGCAGGCTTTACTTGCATTGGAATATTCATGGGGTATAAATAATAAAGAAAGCATGAAAGCCTCTAGAGTGTAGGTAGAAAATTTACTCTCCTTGCTAGTTCTTAACTTGCAGTTAACTTTCTTACAACTGTACAATAACTTGAAGCAAAATCTGTCCTTTGAGAGAAACTGCTAAGCAACATTTTCAGCTAACAGTGTGCTCCATCTTTTAAATATACACACTGTCACAGGATATTAATGTAACAGTCCCAATCTCTGATAACACTGCTAGCTATTAAGAGCAAGAACTAGGGTAGCTAAAGAAATTCTTGCAAAATTGAAGCAAAGGAAAATTTTTGTGCTTAAGCAGATGCTATGTGCAGGAAATTTTAATACAACTAATTTCCAGTTTCTCCCAGGTCAGTTCTCTCTCCACCAAACATAGCCCATTTTCCAAAACATTGTTTTCGTTTACCTCTCATCAGTTGTGTAGTTTTCCACAGCCTTTTAAATTTCCTTTGACCCTCGACAGATATCATGCATTTAGTAGAAAGTCTTGAGTTTAAAAAAAAAACCCAACACAACAGTGAATGTTTATGTTCTAAAAGTTCAGGCTCAGTATTGGACAGTATTTTCCCCAAAACTGTTGTGTTTTTTTAGTAACTAATCAGCAAACATATAGAATCACAGAATGGGCTGGGTCAGAAGGGACCTTAAAGACCATCTAGTCCCACCCCCCTGCCATGGGCAGGGACACCTTCCACTAGACCAGGTTGCTCCAAGCCCCATCCAACCTGGCCTTGAGCACTGC
>JAVJGG010000021.1:20109800-20129937 GCA_035590195.1 Aviceda cuculoides
CCTTGCTGAAGTCGAGGTAGATAACATCCACTGCCTTCCCCTCATCCAATAGGCGGGTCACCTGGTCATAGAAGGAGCTCAGGTTGGTCAAGCAGGACCTGCCTTTCATGAGCCCATGCTGGCTGGGCCTGATCCCCTGTTTGTCCTGCATGTGCCACGTGAGCGCGCTCGAGGTGAGCCGCTCCATAATCTTCCCCAGTACCGAGGTCAGGCTGACAGACCAGTAGTTCCCCAGATCTTCCCTCTGACCCTTCTTGTAAATGGGCATTGCATTGGCAAGCAATATTCATAACATTTAAAGGCAGAGGACTGGAAATCACTTGATTAATTTAGACACATAGTAATGGAAAACTTTTGTCACCTGTTATTCTTGTGATAGGCATGTACAATTAAGACTTTGAATGCTCTGTTAGAAAAGTAAATGTTAATCATGTTATTAATATAAATCAGAATCAATTGTGTATTTAAATTATAGCTATATCAATATTGAAACTGTGTAAAGGAACTCTTCAGTAGGAGATACTCTGCCTACAAGCCTTTGCATGTGCTAAATTGTATCAGTAAACTTGAGGCTCCTATAATTTTCCCATTTCAGAGCACTTCACAAAAAATTACCTATTTTCTGGTCTTTCTTTAAGACAGATAGCTAGTTTTATGGCCATTTTACTGTATTTTATCCCATAACTGTTTAACACAGAAATGTGAAGAGTAATAAAGGACAAATGGAGGCAGGTTTGTCTCCTCACCCTTCCTCCACTCTTGTGCAGATGTACACAATGCACGCACACTTTGCAGTGCAGCACAACATGCTAGGTTGGACATTTAAAAATTTTTTCTATGCACAGTTTAAGAATGACATATTTAAAAATATATATTATCATAAAATACATTTGTTGCACTTGTTACTTTTTATTCTATTAATTAATTTCTGTGTGGACACTTGTAAGCAGTATGAATACAGATTAGAACCAGAGTTGTATAATGTTGCCCAACATTCTGAGTTGCCATAATTAAGGAGGATAAATGGGCTGATCTAAGGCACAGTTGATAAGTACTACCTCGTGTAGGGATAGGCATTGACTGGGCTTATACAATAGAGATCTTTCTTTGGTGCGTTTTGTTATTTTTAATAAAATGTCAAATTTCAAGTCTTCCTGTATCCACATGAATTATGGATTTATGGAATTGGCAGGAACCTAAATCCTTCCATGCCTATCTCAACAACATCTGGCTCAGTGTCCTAAGATTGGTCTATGGATCTCCCTGAAGGAAACCAGTGTAGAAATGTATTCAAGTGCACCCTAAACCCCATTTCTTTTCATTTCCGTATTGTCAATACACCTGATAAAATAGGAATATAGATCATCTTTATCTCTGCTTTCAATACGAGTATATATTGCCATTTTAAGGCTTTTAAATTTTAAGCGAGTGTTCTTCTGCAACAGGTTGAACATGTTTGGAAATGCCCACAGGAAAAGCCTGAAGTTTGTAACTGAGGTGAATCTGCTGTAAGAGACAAATATGTCTCTTTTCCTTCCCCTACACGTGTATATGCATAAAACCAGTGGCAAATAGGAATTGCAAAGCAAATCCTAAACATGAGGTAAGTTCCAGGTGACACCCCTGAGAGCCCCAGAGGGTTGGGAAATCCTGCTTTCGTTGGCTGAAGCAGACAGTACTTTTCTGCTGTGAGCCTGATCAGCCTGCTGACAATTCCTGTCACATAGTACAGAGTGAAGCAAAGTACTATCTAGTGTCCTGCATCCTAATGTTTTCAATTTTCTTTATTTTTGTTCTATTTTCTTTTTATTAGCACGATTTGGATCTTCAGCTGTAGGGATGCCGTATACTGAGCAGCATAAGAAATCGCTCTTTTTCCCGCTGGTATTTTTTTGTGTGTGTGTGTGTGTGTGTGTGTGTGTGTGTGGTTAGTGGGAGGGTTTTTGTTTGTGTGTGTTTGGGTAGTGTGGTTTGTTGTTTTTTTTTTTTAGGCTAAAATAGCACACACATGATTTTGCCTTAGAAGTTTTTTTCCCTAAGTGACAATCTAGTTGCTATCATTGCTGGGGGCGAGGGGGTTTAAGAAAGCCTTTGACAAACTAACAGAAAACTCCCCTTGCTTCAGGATGTGTATTTGAGTGTTGAATCAATACTGTTGTCTTCTGCTGATATCCCTGTAAAAGGTAATAGAGCACACATAGGGAAGGTGGTTGTGGAGAGTTACTGGATAGACACAATGAAAATAATATTTTGCAGAATAAAACTTTGAGGTTACTTTTGGTTTAATATTTGATTAGTATGCAAATAAAAGAAGTAGAAAAAGGCAGCCTGAGCATATACGCTTTGTCTTTATGATACTAACTAGCTCAACAAATAAGACTATGGGGTTGAGCTTGTACCATTGGAATCAATGTGAATTTTACTGCTGGATGCTATGTGTACTATATTTGTATAAGAGAGCCATTTGTCTTACCTATGCATAAAGAATTTTCCAGCAACACAAAACCCTATTATATAAGGACAGATTTGAACCTGAAGAGCATCAGCACTTCCACTGCAAGTGCAGTGTAGTGCAGAGAATCTCTTGCTAGCTCTTAAACTCACCAGGTTGGCTACTAGAAGTGATTCTAGTTGTAGCAGCACAAATGCAAATAATTTTTTCAAATAAATTAAAACAATGTATTAGAAGCTTGTTATGCAGCAGTGGAGGAAAAGCCAGCAGAC
The DNA here is from genome assembly GCA_035590195.1 of Aviceda cuculoides. Taxonomy (NCBI): domain Eukaryota; kingdom Metazoa; phylum Chordata; class Aves; order Accipitriformes; family Accipitridae; genus Aviceda; species Aviceda cuculoides. The sequence goes on from JAVJGG010000021.1 coordinate 20,112,525, forward strand.
TGAAACATCTTCAGAAATACTGAATTTGTGCAGTGCTTCATGGTTATCCAAGTTCTGACTTCAGTTGTGGATAAAAAAATAATGTGATTAACTGAGCATGTTAAAGAGAACAGGAGAGCATAAAATACTAATTGTTATGATAGCTGTTTGAAATAAAATTCTAATTCAGGTAGTCTTACATATTTTATGCTGGGGAAAAAAAGCTGATTGATTCCATGGATTTAATAACTATATAGAGCGTATGGTAGTTTGAAATAGCTTATACCTCTCCAGGTTTCTTCACAGAGCTGTATTAAGGTATACTCGCCCTAAGCCTAGTATTAGAATCTGGATACTATATTCATTTGAGCATACTGGTGTCTGATCTTGCTTGTGCTAAGGATAAAGCAATAGCCTTTTCACAAAGGAAGAAAAAAGTGTAAACAAACACGAGAGAAGCCAGTCTAAGTCTGATGGCTGCCGGAGGTGTCAGGTAGTCGAGAGCACTGTGGACCACATTGCTACTGGTTTAGTGTCAGTTCTAGGTGGTGCTGATGATGTGAAAACACTATTTTTAAAAGCTGGGAGTTTAGCTCATTACATAGACTATGAAAACTGCGTGTTTTTAGGTAAACAGTAAATGAATTGCCTATTATACCTCTAGTCAGCAAAAGTGACATCATTCTTTTTTAGAGGCTTATATTACATCACATAAACACTTTCCAGGAGGAATGCTCTGATTTATTAATCTTTAGAACTATTTGCTATTGATACAAATAACATTATGAGCATGAAATATATTTCACACCCTTGAACTTCCAACTCTGCACCTCCTGTCTACCAACAGCACCTATGCAACATCTGGCTTATTGAATAAACTTTAAAATCATAACATCCTGAAAAGTGGACTAGCTCCAAAGAAAAGAAATTAAGAAAATTAAGATTTAAAGTTGAATGGAAGGTATTACTCTTCTAGAAGTCTGCAACCAACAGAACAAATTAGATGGCATATTTAGATGACATATATTATTAAGAAAACCATTTATGAAGTGATGCAAAAGCATTAGGACCATTACACAGACAACAAAGTTTTATACTCAGGTATCAACACCTGAACATAAAAACAGAATTTCAGAGTTGTGCAGAAGGAGGGGGAGAATCCTTCCTAAGTTCTGCTTAAATGCAGGGCAGGTAAGCATTTAACCTAATGAATAATTTAAACATGTGCATGTCCCCCCAAAAACAGGGAAAAGAAAACTACAACAAAATGAGCACTGAGTCAATGAAATTTGACTGACATCCATATAAAAAGTAGAACAGCACTTCAATGCCAAGCTGGTTTTGTCTCTGAGCACCAAATCAGTGGAGGTGACAGTAAGAGTTTGGCTATTTTATTTCATAACAAAAGAATAAAGAAAGCCACAAAGAATTCTTGTACATTTACCTTTTGAACTACAAAAAAGGCCTGCATAACCACCTCTTACTTTGCTGTATGTAAGCTCTTAAAGTGGGAATGTTGCCCATAACCAGCAAAAAGAGGTGGATATGTAATTGCATACATAGCTAAGGGATTACATCTTTACCACTGATATTAAAACCACTACTCGGAACAAATGCTGTTCTAAAATATCATTAAGCTGAGTATTTTTAAAAAGCATTACAAAAGCAAGGGACTTTGTGCAGCACATCTTTCAGATGTTTTCATATTGTCATCTAAACATACCTGGACTGCTACTTCAGATAATAATGATATATTTATTCGTTAATATACCAGCTATTTGATTTAATACCTTCAGAATGGGTATACCTTAATGATATGATAAACGAATGTGAACAGGCTTTCCTCACTGAAAAAAATTCTCAGTTATCTCAAGTTCGGATTGCAATTTCTGAAAACTGCTGATTCGTGTGTGTGTTCTTTGCAGGCTGTCGCGAACCAGTTAGGTGTGGTTATCTGACGTCGTGCTGGCAACATTTGCTCCTGTCTAGAATAACTTCATGTCACTCCTTAGATCACTTACTTACTGTGCATTTACAATCAAACCATATTTCAGGAATCTTTTTGCAATATATGGAATTACTGGGGTTTATCCAGGCCAGGCTGACTACAAAGCCAAAGGACTAACTCTACGAATTCAGGAAACTTTTGTCATCTTCACTTCCTAGAAGCTTTGGGGCTACAAATTGTCTGCCCAGAGTAATTACAGCTTTTTTTACAAAGGGAATCCTATGGGAAGTTGTAAGAGCACTGTTGCTTTGCACCTCCTTTTTACCTGGCTAATCTACAAAGCCCTGACTGTGCCCTGTTTGTCCTGGTTTCCTATGAATTTAATTTATTCTGACAATTATATTGCAGCAAAGATCTCCTCTTAACAAAAATTACTAGGAGGCTATTTATTGGAATATCTACAAAATGTAGATACTCCCTCAAATTCTTTTCAAAGATTTTAAAACAGTGTTGTCATGCATTTCAAAACTATTTATTTCACAAGTATTAAAAGCTTGGCATTGCATTTTACATTTCCCCGGTCCCAGTGTAATCTATGAAGATGTCCAACATCTCACCATTTTTATTAATAAAACACACATGCCATTTCATTCAGCATCTATATCCGTCAAACCTATATATGCCTTTTGGTGTCCGGATATGTGAATTAGAGTAAATGTTCAATTATCATTACATTCATAACAATGCAAAAAGATAACAATTGAAAGTTTGAAATTTTGCATATAGAAATTTTAATAGCAAATCGTTCCAGTTAGTGAGTATTTACACAAGAAAGAGGAGATAGGTTTAGTAAGTAGACATATAATTGCATTAAAATAATGCATATATGATTACTCACAGAATTATAAAGGGAAATTATTTTGCCTCAAAGAAAGACAGCAGATGGTTGGGAAATAATCATAAAACAGTAACTACCAATGGGAGGAACACGTAAAGAAAACAAAGGGAAGGATAGAATGGAATGAGTAAGTTTGATTTAATTGGATGGCCATTAATTTTCATGAACAATTAGTATAAAGTTCTTGCAGTGATTGTTCTTAGTTAAAGCATTTCTGTGTTTTAATACCCAACTTTTTTCCTTGCCTAGTGACATTTGAATTTTAAATAGAAAGTAAATGGGAAGCGATAGAAAATGGAACTGCCATATGTGCTTGCTCTGACAAAAAAATGATCGACACTTTTTTTTTTTTTCCCAACAAACACATATGTTCTTCCTTACTTTTTTTTTGAGATCGAATTATGAATTTCTTAATGTGGGTGTCAGACCATCTGTCAAACAATGAAGTTTCCCTAAGTCTCAATAATACACATAACGCTTAAGACATTAATTCTTTTTATAAGCATGATGTAGTTTTGTGATTAGGTTTTTTTAGTCGGCACTTAATAAATGTATATAACTATAAATACAAATTCTCAGGTAAACACAGTACTTTACAATAGCATGTGACTTCATTTCTAAGGTGGAAATATGCAGCCTTGTGCTGCTAGTATACAACCCAGCATTATTTAGTGCTGTTTTCTGTGAAAAATAAGAGACTATGTTCTTTTCTCACTTAAATGGAACTCTGTAGAGCCATTTAAATAGAGTAACCAAGTTGTGAGGGCAGTGGATGGTGTTGGGTTTAGTCATTCTTATTAGGTTCCTAAAATATTAATAAAATGGAAATTCATATGATTAAAGCTTTTATTTTATATTGATTATCCAAATATATACATGCATTTGGAACTCAATCACACCCAATCTCAAATTTAGATGAATTATAAAACTGATAAAAATGCCAGTTGTTTTATATAGCTTTTTAAAATCTGTTTTGTCTGAGTTTTACTTCAAGTAATTATTTTGGTCTTGGCAAAACAAATATTTCTGCTTTTTGGATAAAATTTAGAATTTATATTTAAAAAATCTAAAAACACTGGGAAGATTTTCTGTTTTCAATGTGAAACCATAAATTTACCATTTAGATCCAATTCTTATGTGAAAGCTTTCATTTTGAAGTAAAAGCCTTTTAACAAAAGTGTTTTGATTAGCTCTGCTGATGCATAAAGTGCTTGTTCAACATAAATTACTCCTGCATACAGCTGTCAGGAGTTTACTGATGCTTCTATGAAACTTCCAAAACACTTCAAGTCATACAAGCTGGGATGACCTCATGGTTTCGGGAATGGTCATCCTTAAGATGGCACATCAACAGTGTGGAGGAATGAAATACCACAGGAAGTTTTCTGATCTAAAATATAGTTTAACCGTTAGCCAAATGCAAAGCCGAAGCACTCAGAATTATTTTGCAGCTCCAGAGAGATTTGTGTATTTGTCTTCATGTTATCAAAAGTCACAACTGACATTTTTCCTCATATTTTTTTTGTATATCAGGTTGTCCTTTATGCATTACTTTTTCTGTTTAGATCAGGGGTTAGAATTCTTGTATTTTTGACAACATTAAACTTCACTGGATTAATCCCAGCTATCTATAAAATCATAGAAAAATAGAATGGTTTGGTACACAAAATCTCCAAGATTTGAAAATATTTCCTAGTACTATACTGTCATTTTGTGGAAGGAAACTTCATTTACAACTGGATTGACAGATACTGGCTTTTACCCCATTTTAGGATAGACAGCACAATGTGATAGTGGGAGATAATAAGAGAGGTAAGGATTTGTGGGGAAAAAAACCCCTCCAGAGATTTACAGAAATAAAAAGTCAAGACGCACATGCTGTAGTGGCACTATCGAAATGTTGCCATCCAAGAATAAAAATATATACTTTATAGAACACTATATCTGGGGGTGGGGGAAGCAACAGAAATCATCAGGCTATCATCATATTCTATTCCTGGGATGCATGTCATCAAACTACTTAAGTTAATATGACTTTTAACTGTAAGGCTCAAATAGTACATCCACGCTAGTAAAAGATTACACTTAAAGCACAGAGCTACCAGAACATGGTATTTTCATTTCTTTTTATGGCTATATGTCTTTGCAGTAGTAGATACCATAGAATGCCTAGAAAGATTCTACAAGAATTTATTGTAACTACCACAGCTTATAACTAGATCTTTACAAGTCTAAACCCAGAAATGTTAATTATTAAAATTACACTCCTGTTCCCTTGTGAGCAGTTGACCATGGAACCTGAGTTTTTTAAAGACAAAGCATTTTCGTCATCACCACATAACAAATACTCCGCAAGAAAGCAAGAGATCTCATCCAAGGAATTGAGTACATAAATCTGAACAAGATACTTACTTAAATTGACATGCTTGCATTTCTTCTACAGATAATGTATTTTTTCTCTGAGAACTGGCTTCTTTTTGCCTTTGATATATTGCCTATGAAAGCTTTTACTTTAAAGAAGGTAATTTCTAAGAAAATATACTGGAATTTGACTATTTCTTAGTTTTAGGACTTAAAGATAATTTTTTTTACTTGTAATTAATGTAAGGAAAATACCACTTATTGTGGAATCTCTAAAGAATGAGCATTTCACATTTACATCTCTCTATGTGTTATATAAAATCAGGTCCTGATTACTTCTTGCAAGAGTAATACTGTTGGCCATGATATAGCGTGCAAATGCCAATTCATATGTGCTGCTTTCCTCCACTTCTTCCTGCAGTTTCACCAAAATATCTCACTCTTAACTATTAGAAATCGTTTTGCATTCCAAAAGGCTTCAGTCCAAAAATGTTCCCACCACCAATCTGAGCTCTGCATTCTGAGTTTGCTCTCACTGCATTTCACTGGCTTCCACCATGGCTTTTGCAAAATTTTTGTTCATCCGTTTATGCTTTACATGGCATCTCAAATAAGGTCAGTTTCTGAAGAAATAATGAGCCACCAGATGTTAACAAGTGATCAAGGAATACTGAGATCTCTGTACATGCGTTAAACTTGGGCAGATGTGGATGAGTTTTTCAACTCATTGATTATCAAGTCATTTTTTTTCCAAAAGGTGGCAATACAAGACCTTCATAGTTAAACAAATATTATAACATTCTAACCACAAGTAAAACATTGTATTTTCCTCTAACTTTGCATGAAAATTTCAATCCGAATACTTAACATGCAGTGAAATTAAACCAATTGAAAACAAGGTATTGTAATCAGTATCCTACAAAGTGAACTGTAATCGATACGTAACATTTCCCACATTTTGCACTTGTGCAAAAAAATGAATCCATTGATCAAATTCACTCAGACGAGAAAATGATTGAGCATGCTATTTCCCTCTGTTCAGGGAAATCCTGAAATCACGTTCTACTATTCTACACCAGCAAATAATTGTAACGTGAGGACACTGTGCAGCATCCCCTAAGAGCACAGAGGGACAAGTATATACGGGTGTTTTGGTTGGGACCAGAGGTGCACTTCTGAGGTGGATTTCCCATTGTGCTTTGGTTCATATTCCGGAGCAATCTCCCAGTGCAGACCTGATTTCTTTCTGATCAGTCTAGCCTGGAGCTTTTTCCCTGCAGTCCCGCTGCTGGCTGCAGCCACGCTCCATGCGACCAGCGCAGCGGCCACCCAAAGCAACCTCCCGTCCCCCAAATTTGTCACTTCCTCAGCACCGTTTCACTCTACAGATCTGCTCCTGTTGCAGCATATTTCTTACAGATGTAGATAGCTTGGGTAGCTATTCATTACGAGGAGTGCTTGTGGTTATAAATACATACTCTATAGAGATTGTAATGCCTTCACCATAGACTTAAAGTAGGGTTTTAAATTCAGACAAGACATACCTCACACAAAATCTTCTTAAAATATTCCCAGAGCGCCTATTTAAGGCAAAATATGGGCCATACAATATGTTACAACTTTTATTCTTATAAAAGTATATCTGTTCTCGTTGAGAGCCACTTAGGGATTTAAAAAATACTTTCAACCATCTCAAAATTTAAATCAACTCATCTGTCAGGAGAAAAGCACATCATAATTCTTCAGCAAAAAACTCATATATTTTCTTTTAGGATAACATAGATCCAGTGAGATGTCAAATATAACCACATTTCACTCATCCCACTTCATTACAATGGCAAGTCACTGAGAATAAATTTGTAACTCAGACAGTTCATCAGCCTATTCCTTGGTTCAATTCTTCATGCTTTAGCTACTAGCAATTTTATATCCTTTTATTTTCGGTTGTTCATGAGGACTTGTTATCAATGAGAGAGGCTTGTGTAAACTTAATTATTTCTTTGCTGGAAGTTTTATTTTCCAGGATGCAGCTGTTATTGATTGAAATCACGTTATTGTGAATTCAGTGTATTTCAGGTACAGTAATGTTGCTGTTATAATGGCAATGACTAGTTTGGTTTTTATGGCTGACTTCCCAACCATGTGTTAGCCAAGTAATGTTCACACTACTGTGGTTAAAGATATGTTGATATGGCAAGGTATTAAATGCAGCTAACAACATAAGCTATTTTCCCCCCCTAAGAATCCCTAAAATGGTCATTAAGGCTTGCTGCAGGCAACAATTTGACACCGTCTTAGCATGTTAGTTATTTAAGCTTCGTTTTTAATCAGTTTTTCTTTTTGAAATTTTTGTGCTATCCACTTTACTGTATGGAGACTGTACTCTCACAAATCATATTTACGTAACTACTTACAGGAGGAAAGTCTAATGTATGAAATATTGTCCCATATGCTAAATGAATAGTTACCCACCAATGAAATTACTTGCACCTTAGTTTTGGAGTAAATCAGCTAACATTAATGGCATTACCATGCACACTAACAGAAGAATTTGTCTGTACTATAGATATTAATTGATTTTTTGAAAAAGAAAATAATCTAAAAATTGAAGGAATATTGAACTTTGTGAGTAAAGATCATCTCTCCATGGAGCCTTACAGGACTGTTTTGCTGCTTCTGCAGCAGTACTGCTGTTAATTTTATAATGCATTCTATATAATGATTCAAGATGTAATATATTCTGCAGGGGCCATACAATTCACAGTTCTGCTACTGTATTAAAGGAAAGAAAATGTCTTTCAAAAATCTATTGTAACATCAAAACACTATTGGTGTCCAAAATAGCGTGGGTTTTTTTTCGAAGAGGGCTGTGAGCTCCTCTGTGTGTGCCTTTCACCCCCAGCTCCCTAAACACAGAGCCACCGAAGTTCCACTCCAGCACAAACGCTCTGAAGTCACCAGAGTTACACCCACAGTGTAACAAATAGTTGCCCACATGACCTACATTATTTTCTTTTAATTAATGTGCCAGTCCTCCAGATGCCTTCACCCTTTCCTCACTAAGAGATTTAACACCTGCTTGTCTCTATAGTACACTTTTCTTTTATAACAAGAGAGTTAACTACACTCACTTTTCTCTGTTAAAAGAAACTTAATGGTAATGCAACCACATGCACGTCATAAGGAGTTCAATGGGTCAAATGCAGGTATGGAAGGATACATGAACTTATAAAGCAAGAGAATATCTGAACCTTACTTTCTTAAAAGTACAGAGGAAGTGGAAGATAAATGCAGCATTCAACCAATTAGGAGAAAATGTCTAACAAGTATGCAAGAAAAATGAGCATTATAAGGAATACGAGGCGTAGCAATAAATAATAAGCTTCCTTATTTTTATGTAACCCTCTGCTGACTCTTAGTCACACTAGGTGAAATTATACATGCATGATTTATTTTTCAAATCATTAGATGGAACTGTGTTTATAAGCAATTTGTGTAATCAAATGTTAATGATATACGGTGGATAGATGATTAAAGGACTATGATATGAGGTTTTCTTATCACTTTGGAGAAAACAACAAATAAAATTTAAACTATGCCCATTACAGCTGGTTAACTGCAGTTAATGGCAGTATTTTGCCATTCAGAATGCCAGCTAAACCCAAATACAAGTATGCGTGTTCAAACATCTTTTTTTTTTAATTCTCAGCTGGGTAGTCTGAGGACTTGATTAATTAAGCAATTGAATAATGTATTCATTTCTAATGTATATTTTTATAAATTACATTCTGATACCAATATCAGCTATTTATGGGCAGTGCATTGCATGGCAGGATAGGAAAACATTTCAGCATTCTTAATGGGACAGCAAAAGAGTTACATCAACTGAAAATGGGCAACTAATCTCAGTATTTACTCACCCAGACATCACCCAAAAGAAAGCTTTTGTGACTACATAATATTTTAAAAGAACTAAAGGTACAATTTCATTGCATATGAAATATTTTAAGTGGCTGGATAGGACTGGAATGATGGCAACATTCAAAACCCTGTCTTCTTTACTGAAGTTGATTAAAGAAAGTTATTAGGTACTTTTCAATGAACTTTAGTTTGTATGCTATGAGGAGTTTGGTGTGGTACTTGTGACTAATTCTATCACCCCTTAATAAGATGCTCTAGGAAGACTAATTCACAGAATTAACTTACAGATGTTGTCAGGTCTCTAGTCTCCAGGGCTCTGGGCATTTAATTATTTTTTTATCTAAAGCCTCTCTGTTATCAAAGCTGAAAGGTGCATTGATTTGAATCTTCCCCTCTCAGTGCTGATTAATATAGATTTAGTAGAGAGCAGGATTTGGCACTGCCGTTGGGATTCTGAGTTAGACCCAGCAAACGCCTGGCTCCGGAGGAGAACGGAAAGTGCGGATTTCTGGGCGGGTTTGGTGCATAGGTGCCTCCACACCGACCCAGGCGATGGCAGCAGGAGCATGAGACACGCGGCACGTCCTCTCGCTGGCACAGAGCCGCCTGGGAGAACGGCTCTGCAAACAGGTGAGATCGTTTCATAATGACACGACTACATGGACCATATTTTCCTTGTGTAGATTTCCTAAACAGTTAAACAAACACTACCAGCTCCGAACAAGTCATGTACTTGCTGGTCCTACAAAAAGCGTAGCATTCCCTACAGAATTAAAAAAACCAAAAAGCATTTCTGTAGGAAGGTCATTTAAGGTGCAATTATAGCACGTAGGCAGTTGAGGTGGTTTTATTTTGGTGCATTCAAGCAGCAGCTGATGCAAGATTTGGCAGCAAAGGTGTTGGTGTGAGTTTGTGCCGGGGACTAGCCTTGTCTGAAGGCTGCAGCGCTGCACCTTCTCTGCTCTTTTTGTTCTCACCGGCTCAGCTGGCCGTCACATGTAATTTCAGCACGTACCAACCCTATCTGAAATGCCTGAAAAATGTAGCTGGCATAAACTGCTTCATTACTTTAACCTTAATATTTATAATAATTAACTGCAGTGAACCATCTCAAAATTAAAGCATGATATAATGGAATAAGCAAGTTGTTGACACTAGCTTGGTTTTACCAAAATCAGAGGCAACAAGTAAACAGGGAGAAACAAAAATCTTTCTTTTTTTCTGTAGTAAGATCACTGATTGAGGCCATGAAGCTATTCTGCCCATCTTTTTCCTTCAACAGTCTCCGCATTAAGCTCTCCAAAACAAATGACTCCAAATGCAGGTAGCACAACAAGGTACTGATTTTGAATATAGTCTATAAATATTTTTTAATATAGGTCTTATTAAAGGAAAAATGCCAGCTTTAGTTGTGGCACATGTCCACATATGCAGCTTAGAATAGAATAGATAATTCAAATAGATGAATAGGTAAATTAATTTCTCAAACTCTCTAGATAGATAGGTATAAAGATCAATTACAGAAATCCTAAAAAAGATTACTTCTGAAAGACTTTCGGAAAATCTTAGATTCCTCAAAGAACGTATTTATTTTATAGGACAACACAAAAGGAAATGTCTGCTTGAATTCTTCATTCTAAAAACCTAATCCATTTATTATGAATATAATGCAAATATATGTAATTTTGTCCTATTTCCAGCATAGAGAAATTAAGCAAATAATGGAAAATCAATTTCAAGTACACCTAAGCAAATTATCAATTACTTTAAAAGTGCATTTTGGGGTGAACAGAAACATTGTTTCTTAAGTTGAATTCAGTAAATATCAGTCAATAAAGGAGACAAATCTAAGTATTTAATTTTCAAAAATCACCTAATTCATGCATCCTATTTGAGGTAACATGGAGGTGTTTTAAAAAAAAAAAAAAGGCTAAAACCCTGGAAATAGAACAAAATATTTTTGTTGGTCAGGAACAGTTTCTCTTCCAAGGCAGCCGGGGAACTGAAAAAGCTATCGTCATTGCATAGGTGCCACAACGTAAAGACAGAGTGATTTCTGACTAATGAGAACATGCAACTGATCTGTACTTATTCCACACTTACCCCTTCCCCATCTTCCAAAGCTGGTTAACTCACTCTTTACCAAACATTTTAGAGATTAATCTCTTTCAGAGAACTCTTCTGTCTCTCCTCCCTTTTCTGGAGGGAAAAATCCTAGTGATTGCTTTCTTTCTCTGGCTAATAAATATTTAATTATTCCATGCAAAATAGCAAGGCTTGAGCTAGAAGAACATGATATGTGACAGCAAAGGGCTCTCGCTGTGTAGATTGCTGGTTTGAATTTTACATTCGGAGGTAGGCATTACCATTCAAACCTCGCCAGGAGGAAAAGAGAATTAAACCTAGACCTTCCAAGTACCAGGAAAGTCTTCTCCACATTGGAGGATACCCTTTATTTTGCTGACCATATAGGTGTGTGGCTGACTTAAAAGTTTTACGTGAAGATCAATCCCTCACTGATAAAACAGGCAGGGCAACAACTAAATTATGGAAGTTAATATGGTTTAGTTGTGACCTGTTGCCTAATAGAGGTCCTCTCACCCTTGTGAAAATGTAGTGAGCTTTGGGAACACTGAACTTTGGTTCTATTTTTATGCATTTAGTAATGTTACTAATAGCTATTTCAGTATGTAAACACGTCGGGAACAGAAAGTTTGAGAATTAGGTGTTTACAGCAAATGGTTGCCTAAATGCCTTTCAATGTCCTTTTGTAAATTAGCCTCTCTGTGAAGTTCACAAAAGTTGCAACACATGAGAATGTCAACAGAGAGGTTCAGCAACACATCATGTTTACGTGGATAATGCTCATGTTTCAGCTCTCTGCCATCTGATGGAACTGATTAGGTAATGTTGGTAACATTAATGTAGTTACAAATTGTTATTAAAGCTGTTTTCACTGCTGAAGACTTCTTTTACGTATACAACTGTATACATAACCTTTCACACAAGGCTATTTAACAGTGAGACACCACCACATTAAGGCTGTGTGAGTTGTAAACAGGAGAACATCAGACACAATAAATTGAGGTCTTTCACAATGAAGCATAAGATGAGGAGAGGGAGTTATTTTATTACATTTCAGAAGACACTAAAAAGTTCCATTTCTGACTTAAGTGGTTGTCCATCTAACAACATCTAAGTAATCATTCAATGATCTAAGTATAGAGGGTACTTTAAGGCAGATAAGTTTTGTGGGCACAAGAATAGCAGAAGATTACAGGAAAGTGAAAAAAAAACCAAAAAGAAAAAAATGTAAGTAAAAAAGAAGTAAAATGAAAACCAAACAAACACTGAAACCCCAAACAGATGAAATTCCTTACTCCTCTGTGGCTTAGCTTTCAATTCCCAAATGCTGTAATGAAGACTCATTGATCATAGCAAATTCACTGCACGATCAAAACATTCAACAAACATTTTTTGCTCAAATTGTGGCAAAAGAATTCTGGAAGAAAGCAAAGATTGAAAGAGCTTTCACTCAAGAATAAAGGAAGGAAAATGCAAAAGAGTATGCCAGCATTTTTTTCTCCAGCTAGTACAATCCATCAACTCAAACGTATTTTGGATTAGAGCATTTTTCATTTCCCATCACCTTTCTATAGAATACTCTTAATTTGATTTCTGGAACAGTCTCCTTTGTTGCCCAGTTCAGTCATACTATCTATCTCGATGCTGAAAACCATACTTGGGAACATACTGTTGCATTTTATGGTATCCTCCTTGCAAGCCACGAAAAACAGCCCTAATATCTTTGTAGTCAGAGAAAAAATATCAAAGACACGTAAAACTTGAAATGGATGGGGATTGATGGGATATTTTGTAGGGGATGATGAGGTAACCATACTAACTTACAAACTGTTTGGACTAAATTGTTCTATCCATCTGAATTATAAAGTAATAGGCCTCCTTTTCCACTAAGCTTCACTTTCAAGCGCTTACTGGAGTGTTTTCAGATAATCTCCAAATAAATGGGAAAGAGATGCCTAAGTGGACAAGAGAAAGACTGAGCTCTGCACACAGTCAAGAGGCAAAGCAAAACCACCGGACCATGATTACTCACACAAACAACATGGAGAGATGAAGTGGAAACAGGAGAGACATAAGGAAGGAGAGGATAATTTTCCAAACTTCAAATAGTTCAGAATTATAATTAAAAAAATGTTTATCACTTCGATGTGCACTGGTTGTAACTGAGAATGGACTGAGGAGGTAAAAAGGTTGGAAAGCACTGGCATTTTTGCATAAAAGAAAAAAACAAATGTGAGAGGAATATGAAAAGTAATGCTGGTGAATATTTCAGAAAATAACTAACCTTTGAATGTCAGGTACTCTCACTATGCTATTTTCCTAGATAAAATATCTTGAATTTTTGCATTGAAATATATTGCCTATAGGTTGACCTAGTAACCTAAGATAATTAAACAAACTGAAAAAAATTAATAATTAGAAAACACATGATGTTCTTAGTAATAATTACAATCATATTGCTGGAGACCCCTATCCAAACATATTCTTTTTCCTAACTAGGGCTGCAGGCTGAAACTTTAGCAGGAAAGGAATGGGAAATAAGCAGCTAATTTATGCAGGGAAGTGAGGTTGTCTTGCCAGTTTTTTAGAATCTGAAATGTTTTAGGACAGAAAGTTAAAGATACTATTTCAATTAATTTTTTTTTTTTCCAAATTAAGATTGCCTTTTTATGTATCAGGAAAAGCCAGAATGAACACATGAAAATACCTGGAAAGACACACTATCTGTACCAGTATTTAATAATCTATAAGGTCTGAGTGTTTAGTAATGGAATACATGACATACTGATGAATAATTTCCATCCTACATCTGATCCATGTTTGCATTTATCAGTGTTAAGCTATATGTACATGGAAGTCCATATTTCACAATGTTGCATAGGGCTGAATGCCTTCCTGGTTTACAGGAACTACAAAAAATTGATTAGACAAAACAATTACCATTCAAATACTTCTCCCTTTGCCTATATTAAGAAAGAACCATATATTTATACTGGACATGTTTTTGAAATGTCAGAAACTACGCAGAGAGATGTCTATTAATGTGTGACTCCTGTCCAACTACACATTTTCAATTCCATTCTTTTTTTTCAGAGAGCTGAGAACTATATGGTGAAATGATATTCCTTGTTCTGATGTGGTATCTTGGCTTGGAGATCCTGCCATTTTGGAAAACCAGAGATCCCCTGGAAGAATTTGCTTTCTCCTACTCCCCAACCATCACCCCAAACATACTGTTACATAGAAGAAAGTCACACGTATGATAATGCCTTTCCCTGATGGTGAGGAATCACAGAGGACATAGTGACCATGAAAAACCAGGCGGCTGTAGAAACAGCCAGTGCCCTGACAAGACTACACGGCTCGGATCTCGGCACGTTAAAGACAATCCAAGATGTGGCACTGACAGCTTCTCCTGTGCCCGACAACTGACTCTCCCCCCCACCTCCCCAAAGGGTCCCGTTTTTCTTCCGGTAACTGACTCTCTAACTCGCATTACGGAGTGGGACTAAGTGATCAGGATTTGTGCTTATTTTCTTCTGGTGGATTATCCTGGGAAGCTCTGATTTAAAGTGCTTGTTGAATGAAAAAGTGGGGTGTCACAATAGAGGTGTCTGGATTAGAAATAAAGGGATAATGAACACAGACACCCCCCCCCCCCTCCCCCAAACCCATATATTTTAGGGAAGGGAATTCAAGGCAAGGTTTTTAAAGGTATTAGCTCCTGTGGAACTCGGTGCATACTATTTTTAAAAGTCTTGCCTTCTTTATCCCCAAATTATTCTGCCATGGCTCAATTATTTTACAAGTGTGATATGCAGATTTGGATACCAGTTGTACTATCTGTATTTGCTGTATTTTATCCTCCATACTGCCAAAGGCCAATGATTTGCAGCTGAGTACGAAGGTAAAATTTGATTCTGCCTGAAACACGGCTGAGAGGAAGGGAGCAATGAGCTGTGCTCTTGTTTATACAAGTAAGGTAAGAAAAACTACTTTCATTTGACAGCATGCTGTATACTGATATCATTACACTCAAGGAAGAAAACATTCCCTGTGAGTAATTTAAAGTTGGAATTTCAGACATGCAACTTGGTAATACAAACATAAGCAGCAGCAAAATGTTTTATTACTTGGTCTGGCACTCCTTCTCATGCTACCAATATTGCTCTCTCGGTTAGGCAACCATAAAACTAGTTCACAAAGGTCAACCAAAACTGTCGCCTGCATGCAATGACTCAGGAGAGTTTTTTTGCAGGCTGGTGCCATGGATAAGAAACTGATTGGAGGATAATGAAGATGAGTGATAGGAAAGAAGAAAAAAAAGAAAGATGGAGACAAAGAGCAGACACATATAGGAACTGAGGAGAGGAATGATAAAAAACAGACAGTGAAGTATGGCATGATATAGTTTCCACAGCATTATGTTGTGCTGGGAGATGACAGTATGTTAAAGTATATTAGCATTAAATGTAATTAACAGAAAACATTTCAGAAAATTACTTAGTGTCATTGTATCCTTCCCTGCTTAGGGTTAGCACCTTGTCTCAGCCCCTACTCTAACTTATTGTATCTGAACTCGTGTCTGAAACCAAAGAACTCTCCCTGGGGAGGCACTTTGTGCCCGCTGGATCTGCACTGGGAAGTCTCTGTTTTCTTCTCCCTAAGCAGAAGAAAAGCTCCCAGTTATATTTCCCTTCTTATCTCTGGTGTCATGAACCAAAGGCTTTCGGCATCACCGTTAGATTTAGACACAGACTTACATTACACACTTCATGCCCTCAGTCTATACCGAGCTTGAAACATTACTTAATGAGGTACGACTGGCCTCAGGAGCCACAGCCTCACTGACCGGCACTGACAGAGTAGAAGAAAAGCCATTTAACTCCATGATGAATCCATGCGAGGTGCCCGGCCAAGACCGTCCTCCCACACGTTATTAGGGATGACCAGAGTGGAAACGCAAGGGCTCACCGACTGCTCAAGATGTGGGCAAGAATTAGCGGCTTGCCTTGCTGCAGCCTTCGTAAGGTGAGGAGATGCTGCAATCTCCCTCGCTGTTTTGGAAAGACGGGAGAGGACCCGCCGCCCCGGGGGCAGGCCCAGTGCCCATCCTGGCCGGCTGGTGATTACCCTGTGTGGGCCTCGGTGCCGGCTCCCGTCTGGTTTCTTTTCTCTCGGGTTTCCCCTGAAAGGGGTGAGTCTGACTGAGCCGGTGCCTGCGATGAGCAAATACCGAGCCTGTAAGTCTCCTCTCCGTGACAGCATCTGCCACCGCCCGTGTGAATGTCCCTTGCGCTCCAGCCCCATTAACTGTGGGTCGTTACTCTCAGATACCGCATTCACCTGGGTGGCAGCCGGGTGTCCGCGGTGCCTCATCCTGGATTCTCCACAACAGCGTGCAAATCGATTAATACTCTCACAGCCCTCTCACAAGTTTTGGAGGTAATTGTTCCCCTCCTCCCTCTGATTTTAAGTGTAATCGCTGTAACTAACTTGGTACTGTAACTTGGACAGGGTTAGCAATAAAAATCACTCTATGGAATTGGGAGGTAAACTTTGAAGTGAGAGCAGGCTGCATTTGCCAACTTTTGACATTTTAGGCCTCCCAAAATTGGATCACTAGTATTATACATTTATAATTATTGTAAAACACATTCAGGAAGGTTTTTAGGCTGTGCTTATCATGACACATTGTAATGCCACTTTGGCACCACTATCACACTGTATTATATGTTAGATATATAACTAATGATTATGCAAAAGAAGGTTATTCATGACTTTTAGTCAGTTCTTGATTAGTAAGATTGCTATGTTATGCATAATAATAGATTTAATGTTTATCCTGAGGAGTCATTATCCAGTACTTGCACAATTCTAATCTAAATTCCAAGAAGGACCATCCATAACAGCAAATGGGAAATTAACACCAGAAGTTAATGGCTATTGAAAATCTTGTCTTCTTTTGAAGCTTAGCTCATAGTTCTAAATGGAATCAAAAAGAAGGACATCATGGCAAAATATGACAAAAAATTATTTAAGAAGCCAAAAATCTAACACTACCTGTAAAATGAAGGAACACAATCATAGAATCATGGAATGGGTTGGGTTGGAAGGGAAATTAAAGACCATCTCTTTCCAATCCCCCTGCCATGGGCAGGGACACCTTCCACTAGACCAGGTTGCTCCAAGCCCCATCCAACCTGGCCTTGAGCACTGCC
>JAVJGG010000021.1:20130168-20145761 GCA_035590195.1 Aviceda cuculoides
TCCTCTCCAGGCTGAACAACCCCAACTCTCCCAGCCTGTCTTCATAGGAGAGGGGCTCCAGCCCTCTGACCATCTTCGTGGCCCGCCTCTGGACTCGCTCCAACGTTTGTTAGAGGAACCCTTGCACAGCATTTGAAAGCACAAATACCAAGATTTATTCCTTTTGATGTTACTGAAAGGTGAGAATTACCACATAGAAAAGGTAAGAACTGACTAGAAGAACATCTGGAGGATGTTTCAAAAGCTTTTGCAGGCATGTCTGTGAAAGAATATGCCTAGAAAGTATCTGAAGTTGTTCACTCTCAACTGTTTTGTGAAGTTTCTCAGTGCTGTATTAAACTAGCTATTATGACCAGGGGCAACATAGTTTAATTAGCTTTGATTTTTGTCATGTAATATATTCAGTGTATTTGAAAGATGATGGATTGAGACTCTGGAGCAGGAGATCCTCTCTCCATCTTTCTGTGAACAAAGTACAAACCCGCTCTCCACTCAATGCCAAAGCCTTCCAAGCACCCAGAGCAGTCAATTCCCAGTAGTGTTGTTCCCTTTGATACAGAAACATCATACATAAATGTTGCTTTAGGAAAGTAACTGAAATTGGAATGAAAAATAAATGCCTTGTTTCAGAGACCTCACCACAGTAGAACAGAGAAGTGGACAAAAGTGTCCATTTTAAAGTGTTCATTTGGAGTGAATAGAAAGAAGGTAGCAAGGAAAAAATGCTATCCGCAATTACTACATGGCAAACACTACCAAATCCAAATACTGAAAATTTCAAGGGAATAAGACCATAAATAAAGAATGCCATTACTGTCACCTTGACTGACCGCTTGCATAACACCAGCCAAAAAAAGCCAAACCCACAATTCCTGTGCAGAGCCTACAACTCTGTCTCAGGGTTAAAATATATTCAAGTGATGGAAAATCCATCTCATGCTCAGGTAAGCTGCTCTGAAGGTTAGTCACACTGTTAAAGCCTTTTCCCATACCTTTAGTGAGAATTTCCATGTCACGAATTTCCTTAGCTTCCATGCTACGAGGGATTTCATAGGGTAGGTTTTTTGCTAGATTAAAGAGGGCTCAGCTATCAGAAATCTTTTCACTATTTAAGCCGTGCTCACCTGCTAACCTTTTTTTTTTTTTTTTTTTTTTTTTTTGCGGGGCAGGGGTGGGGATAAACTGAACAGCTTAAGTCCTAAGCTGCTTAAGAGTTTCTAAGCCTCTTACGGTAGGGGATGTTTTTTGAAAACGGAACTCTTCTGCAGCTTTTTTCTGACTAATGTCCAAATTTTCACATACTTTCAGAAATACAGATGACAAAACCAGACACAGTGTTCCACTAACTGCTTCCCTTATGCTTTTTACAGATGAAACAGGACTACCTGGTCCCTACAATCTTGCAGTAGACTGATTGTCCAGCTTCTCCAAGGACTTAATTTGACTCTCAGCTAATGGGGTGACACCTTATACTGGGTTCTCATCTTTAGTCACTTCTTGTAAGTCTTACTCATTTGGGCTTGGATAATTAGTATGAACTTTGGGCCAAGCACAGTTAAGTTATGCAGGACCCACCCCCCTCCACCCCCCTCAAAAGGCAACCAGTAAATTCAAGAGTATCCTGAAAAAAGAGTTTTGTCCCGTTTTCTGCTGAGTGGCAGAGAGCCCAGAGTTAGGATCCTGGGAAGCTACCTTGCTATCTCACTTGGTAAAACAACCATGATTATACTACCATCAGGATCATGATGCTATCATAGAGTGTTTCAGACAAGCATTTTAAAGAATTAGTCCTTTAAGAGTTTTTTTGTTGGTGGATTGAGGATTTGATGTATTGACACAGAGCGTGACACAGGATGCTAAAAAATACTACATGTAGAATAGTACAACATATATTTGAGCAGGCATTGAATAAACATCATTGTTCAATGAAGGCACAAACTCCATGGGATAATCCTTCTGCTGTAACAGTGAACTAAAGCATGTAAAAAATGAAGAGGTGCTAAAGAGGAAAGAAAGAAAGAAGCAGTTGAGCAGTTGTTAGAAAAAAAAAAAAAACAACCCCCAAATGATGAAAAACTCATCTATCAAAATATTTTTAGATTATTTCTTTACAAGAGTGAATGATTATATGAGACAATGAGTTTAGAGCGGCCCATTAGCCAACACTCAACACAGGGCTACTGAGACATAGTATTCCCTACTTACTTACACATTTAGAGGTTGCCAGGCAGGCCACTGTGCTTTTGCCTTGATGACTGTTAAAACCTCATCGCTCTGTGAAAAGAGACAAAACAAGAAAGTGATTGGGACCATTTTGCAATGAGAGTAACATGATTTACAGCAAAAAAGTAAGAGGTACTAGATAAAACTGTGCCTCCAAATTCTACGAGAACTATGCTTTGTCCACTTTGTTATCTGGGCACCTCGTGTCCTCGGCTGCACAGGGTTCACCAAGGAGCCTCTGTGAATGCAGGAGGCAAGAGCAGCAGCCAAAGGCAGTCAGACCTTGGGCACAGTCTCTTTCTCTTCTGCAGGAACTGAAGTGAGCTTGAAACACCACCAGCAGTTTGCAGACTAGGTTATTTTTGCATCTTGAGCTGAAGGCAAAGCTTTCAGAGTGATGCACAGTGATGACAGGTATAAATAAGGAGAAGAATTTTGCATTGGGGAAATACCCCAAAACAATATGATTAGACTGAGTTTGTTCTGGTAACACTATCACAGAAAGGTAACTGTGCTGTATGCTGGGCTGTTAGTCCACACGTAGTAGTTTATTGGCAAAAAGTATATCTTGCGCCGTTGATTTTGTGACTCTCTGACAATCCTTGTGGCCAGAGGAATTTACCAGGTTAAAAAAAGCAAGGACAGAAAAATTGCTCTTAATTGGTTACAGATCTACGGGCCAAGAGGCAGACAAAAACTAGAGGCTGCTGCTCTAGGCAATCTAGCACACCCTGTGAGCATGTATGATATATTATTTATTATCCTCACACATGTAAGGATGTAAAGAGTCCATGGTGGATGCATTGCAATCTCCTCCAAGTAAAGCCATTGATAGCACTTTCTCTTTGCTCTCCATTTACGCATGTGAAAATTAGAGGTGAAATATAGCAGCCACCTGTGGAAGCCCACAGCGCGGCAAAGCACTATACAAAGACTATTTCTTAAAGTCTGTAAGAATTCCTGCATCAGCAGTTTTAAAATTTATATGGGTACAATAAACCGAGGACAAAGGCAGGAGACCGTTAACAAGGCTCTGATGCCCAAAAGACATCTATCACACTTTTTTAGAAACATTTTCCCCATCTCCCTTAGGAATCCACCCCAGTAATTCACCTAGAGGAACACAAAGTTCACAAATCACTCACATGATTTCTGCTGTCTTTTAAAAATATTTCCCAATTAGACTAAGAAACCCACCTCATATGTTACCAGTAATTGGCACTTCCAACAGAGCTGACCTTTCAGTTTAGTGATAATAGTGCCATTTCCTGCTTGATAGCAATAGTTCTGATACCCCAAACTAGCTCTAGTCCATATACACCCCTGTTTACAGAAAGCAATTTTCACTGGTTGTTTCTACCACTCTCAGTATTTTCTGACTCCCTCTTTTTGCCAAAGCAAGGTAATTACAGCGCTGAGGGGCCCTCTCTGCAACACACGAGGTATTCCATCTCAGGAATACAGATATGACATGACCTCTTCCTCAACCTGAGTGGATGGATAAGCCATTTCTCGAAAATCCTTTTTATAAATACAGATTCTTGGCCAAAGGCTATACTACATTAAATGTCCTGAGCTAAGATAGCTGAAAGCCTGACTCTGGAAAGGCAAGTAAGTATATAGAGATTTAATCAAACTCCCATACCGCTAATATAGTTGGAATAAAGAGAACTTTATGATGAAAGGGAGCAGTCAAACAGCCCGCAGCAGAGCTACGCCAGCGGGCGGATTCGCTGGGGCCGGCACTGGGTGAGTAGCAGCAGGCTGAGCCGCCAGCACAGCCCTCTCCCAGCATCCCTGCTGGGCGGGGCTGGGCCGGGCCGACCCGAACCGAGCAGAGGTAGGCTCCATGCAGGAGAGAGGCATCACATCCAGGTTCATCTATGGCCACCTTCTTCTCACCTCCATGCCTTCAAAAGTGGAAGAGACAGCTTTCCCCTCAAAGTGATTTAAAAGGAAACTGATTAAATGAATGAAATTAAAAGTCTTAAGTTAAAAGACATTTCTTGTCTTTCTCTGTCAATGGAATTTGCCCTAATTTTTGCTTTTCCTTGTTTCAACCTCCTAAGATTCTCCAGCCAGCCATATCTTCATTTGCTTGCCTTGAGAGCACATTTGCATTCAAAATAATTAACTGTGTATTGTACAACCCAAAGAAAGTCTGTTATGAGCATAATGGTTGTGTTTATTAAAATAATACCCTGCTTATCTAATAGAAGCCAGTAATTATGTCAGTAACATCCAAATCAGTCACGTCTGAAAACATTTTAACATGTGCTATTCAATTAAAAATGCATACCAAGACTGGATGAACTATGATTAGTAGCTTAGTAGTAAAGTGCAGAGGCAAGGAAATAAGGAACAGAGCACGGTGCATTCAGACTTCCCAGAATTTTTAAGGGAGGTGAAAATTCAGATGCAAGAGCTGAATTCATGGCCACTCCCTGAACAGCAACCTAAATCGAAAGATGCAGAATCTAGTGTTCTGTTGTATACACATTTTTGGTACCTAGAGCTCCTTGACAATTACACAGGATTAAGCTGCAACTTGAATTAAATCATTGTTATTCCAGTCTGATATTGTAATTATGCAGTCATCTCTATCATGCAGGTTTGTAGTATTTCTAATTTTTTTTTTAAAATTAAAAAATGTAACGCCTACGCTGTTATTAATGCCAGTGTATATTTACTTGTACATGCACTGATAGACAGATACCCGAGCAGATATTTTGTACACTAAAGAGTTTTCCTTGGTCAAGTGTTTATGTCAAGAAGATGAAATTCTGGAAGACAACAGAGTAAATTCTGCTTGCTGCCTCCTTGGGTCTGTGAGGCTGTCGCCATGAGAGGTCTGGCTGCCAGGCTTTGGGTCGGGCTGGGGAACCCAGCTCCACTGGCCACTCGTGCTGTCACCAGCCCGCATCCCTCCAGCCTCCTGCAGGGAGCAGGCTCCGGAAGTTCCTCCAGAAAAGCAGTGACCTTCCTCTGCCTCCGGCCTCTCCAGCCGACCTCCGCTTATTTAAGGGGACGTGATAAATTTAAGCAGCCCAAGCAAACAGATCCTATCCACCACACAAGTTCACAGCCTTGTGAACAATCTATAGATAGAGACAAGCTATAGAAAAGATACAGTGCTTTGATTTGTGGGCCAGTCTCTTTAGCTATAATTTATTGGCAGATGGTGGAAACTGAGAGGATATGAAATGCCTGAAGAGAAACCCACAAATTAATAGTATACAACTAGTTGATATAACCCAACTGCCTTGAATAACCCAATTGCACAGACTTTACAATAGAGGCATAAAACATCACATAAGTTTTAGACATTTTAGTTAACATTTTCTTAGGGCTTGCCATACTACATTTGTACCCATTTTTCTCTCTTCTTCATAGTCCCAAAGTTTTGCTTTGATTTTTGAAGCAAACAAACTCTCAAATTCACGTCAAAATATGGCAAAAAGAACTAGGATGTTTCACTGTTGTATGTTGCAAGTTGTCTTGTCATCATTTATGTACTTGGCTGGGAAGCAAGGATTCCCACATAATGAAACTCTTAGATTTTGAAAAAGAAAACTAGATCATTTGCAAAATGATGGAGTGTCGAAACGTTACAATGTCAGAACAAGTTAATAGAAAGGGCACCAATGCTCTTGCTTGGAGCTGCTGAAAATCCTTTGGGTAAAGTCTGATACACACCTCTTCCAACAAAAAAAAGAAAAAAAAAGGGGGCGAGGGGAGAAAATTGTCAAGCTATGTTATGCCTCTGTGCATGTGGAAGTTGTCAAGGAGCGAATTTGGGATTACCTGTCAGTTTTTGCAGAGATATACAGGAGGGAAGTTGCTACCTTCTTTCCTTTTCCCATGTAAGGAGGTTTCCTCCTTGAGTACAAATCACGGTATTGATACTTTGATACTTGGGAATTTGCGATTGAGTTTTTGCTCAGCTTCTTTTGGGCATACCGGTATGACGCAAAGGAGTAGAGGTACGAAATTCTCCTGTGAGGGGCGCGAGGGCGGGCGGCAGCGTCCTGCACCGCTGCTCAGCCCCGGCACACCGCAATCGCACGCGGGCACTTCCCACGGGAGCAAGGCACCCCGCTCCTCGGAGCCGGCCCGCGCCGCTGTGCCTGTGCCTCCGTTCGCTCTGAGAACGTGTTACCGCTGATGCAGCATCTCTGGTACTCCTATAAGTAGGAAGTCACGGTTTAATAATTAAATTGGTATAGGCTTTCAGGAGTCTTCATGGTAAATCCCTCTGAAAAGTGTGTTTAGGCATAGTCACTTACAAAACTTAGTATAAAGTCTTTGTAGAGCCTACTGAAACCTCTTCTCCAATTTCAGTTATTAGTTCAATGATATGATTCTAGTTTCCACTCGAAATAGAATGATCCCTTCTCTACAAGCTTAAAGCTTGCTCAAAAAGCCCAGTGGAGCCAAAGTAGTTTCTAGATTGACTTCAATATGTTTTGGATTGTGGCCTAAATTAAAACATGCAAAAATGGCAAACAATTATCCTTTTCTCCAGATCCGTGTTCTACATTTGTTTTTCAAGCTGGGGGTGGGTGGTTGACTCGATAGTGGTTCCCTATGAAAGTTCTGTCTTCCAAAAAGCCCCAATAGCATGATTTTAAAAAGCTGATAATGTCATTCTAATACAGACAGCCTTACTGACAATCTGAAGTTGGTAAAAATTAATAATTTACTTTACATCCATTTGTTCCCGCAATGTACAAATGAACACACATGCAGAATAAAGTCATTAAATGGCAACAAATAGAACCCTGTGGTATGAAACCACTGCTAAATTAGATCTTTCAGCTGTGCATTTTACAAAAGATTAAAAACATTTCCTCATCTTCAAGAACAGAAAGTGGGACAAAGCTCAAAAAAGCAGCATGGAAGATAGAATTTGATTTAAAGTCTTTCTCAACCAAGGGGATTTAAACCACCTTGCTTAAAGGGTAGCATCCATTAAAATGTAATGAAAGCTTTCAGCAAAAGTTTTAAGTACCATCTGAATACCTTTAGAATAAAAGAGATTAGTAGGATCTGGAAAGCCACGTAAACTATTTCATGTGCTCCTGCTGCTTTTTGGTAACTGACGTGATTAGTATTTTTTCTGTACTCGAAGTTATTTTTATGAGTAATTTTTATTACTATTTTTATTTTATGTGTGCCAAATAGCATTAGAAAATGTTACTGTGCAGATCACTTAGCACTTCGTAATAATGATTTGATTTGGTTCAGCTAAACAAATGACAGTATGTTATCTGACATCAAAATCAGAGTCAGATTGAATGAACTGTGGGAATGAAAAACACCTGTTTTGAGCCAGAGCTTAATTTCACTCATTTCACACCACCACCGCTTGGCATTCATTTGATTGTTTTAGAACAGAGAACATTTAATTCCTTTCACAACACTCATCCTCATAATATCTGAATGCCTTTCTATCCACAGTGGACTCATTTTCACAAGATTCTTAGAAAGTAGAAAAAGCAACATTATCCTCAATTCACAGATGATGAATCAAATGTCTTCTGGAAACAAACCTACATATCTGAGTTTTAAGATAGCATCTCCACTGCAGGATCATCCTTTCTCTCAAAAATTAATTTGTTATAGAAGGAGAAAGAGATAAGGTGAGAATGAAAAAGTATAGTATAATGCACAGTATGTCTTCTGTGGGGAATCACATGCTATGAAAATGAGAGTAATATAGTGCTTCGGAGGGATAGTTGGCTGCTCTTAAAAGCCGATCAGTCTTCTATGGTTAGAATAAATAGACCTTATTCCACCTCCACCCTATGCAGGCACACAGAAATCACTTCAGGATGTGAAAAGCATGTGTTCAGTATCCCTAAGACTTCTTCAGTACATGAAAATAGTTTCAGGCTGACAGAAGTCTTCAAAACCTCAAATTTTGGCTCCTTTTTGCTACATACCCTGAAGAGTTAGATGTCTTGTTACACAATGGTGTTAGGAGGAGGCAGTTAAGAGATAATACAAACATTTGCTTGCATGCTCTGAGAAGCCAGGTAGTCTACAAGAAAGCCTAAAGCCTCAGCACTAAAGACAAAAGGATGCTATAGCTATTTCTCTTGGGGGCTTACTCATTGCTAAAAGGTACCTCACTCATTGCTAAAAGGACCTGTCTGCTTGGGACTGACAGCATGAAGATCCCTTCTGAGAGCAGACACCTTTCTTCTAAACTAGGAATGGTGATGGTGTTTGCTATAATGCTTTACTAGTGTTTATACCTTTATGTTGGTAGAATTTTCTATCAAGTGGTTTACAACTGTCTTGCAGCTGTTCCCACTGCTGAGAGAAAGACTATCTAGATGACGCTGCTATCTAGTCTACTGATGAAACTACCACAGCCTGAAAAAAGGCTTCAATTTTGGGGCCAGAGCGCAGGACTCATGATTAGGCTACTTGCTGGAGAAGGAAGAGTTCTGAGCTCTGGACTATGACTTTTTATCTAATAACCACTTAATGCTAGAAAGATGTTAGCAGATAAGAGGGAAGTGACTGTAATTCTAATTACATGTACTAAATTCTACTTAAGAGTCAGGTGTACCTTCTTTGATGTCATAGAATTGTTATGATTCAATAGCATAGCTTTCAGCAGAAGTTGAATTGCACGATATTTATTTATGAAGAATTCCACTGCAGCAATAGATGTGCCAGAAGGTACATTACAACACCACAGAAAAAGGAAAAAGGTACTATTTCACCCCGATGAACACTTTCATTCCAGGTTGAGAGAAAAATAAAGACCAATCTTGTCTTTAAAGTATTAACTAACATAAAATACCTGGTTAATTAATGTTCAACACATTGTGGATTTCTGTGGATATTAGTTAAAATATGGTATGTTTTCTCTTGGTTGACATCTTGCCTACCTCAGTTTTACAGATGTACTTGAATAAAAAGGGGACACTGATGTAGGCACATTACTGAAATTTGTAAAAACTTTAAAAGAAAAGGGAAGTAGTTGTCTGCTCTGTGGCAATAAAATATTTCTGGGATAAAAGCAGCTACGTACAGCTTTATTTGCTCTGGAGTTCATCTTCACATAAATATACACATTGACTTTCTAGTAACTGTGACTGCGATCTCCTGTAATGCACTCTGAACGGGCATGTTTTAACAACTCCGTAAGCAATCAGCCTGCTTTGAGTCTGCCCAGGTTTCTGAGGATTTTCTGTTTGTGTGGAAGTTTCTCATAGCTATTAGCGTAGTCATTACAAAATCTTACTTGCAAGGCTACTATTGTGAGCTGGTAATACATCATGCAACCCATCTATTTTCCTGTGGGTGCGGCCAAGGATGTTGCTGAAGTTGCCCTAAGCCTCAGTGCTGAGATGCAGTTCTTTTTAACATGCAGAGATTTTTTTTATGAAAAAATGTGCAGAAGCTGGTTTTTTCCAGTTCATAAAAAAGAGCATTTTTGTAAATGTTAAGCTTTTAGTCACAAATTACTTCATTTGGCAGGAAAAAAAAATAATTCCATAATCAAAGAAAAAGACTTATTTCTACCATTTGATGACAACTAAATTCCATTTAATTCTATGACTGACTTAGATTCAAGCAGATTATACTTAAAGCCAGTAGCACGGATTTGGGGTTACTTTAAGCAACAGCAAAAATACATTTCAATCAGTGGGATTATACCAGGATTGTGTTTGTCCATTTCACTTTGACTTCTCTATGTTTATGATAGCTATTTTGTGGCAGCTGAGAAAACCATACATGTTGTGAGATATATAAACATTCCTGAATGGAATTCCTTAGTTGATCATAGTACCTACAAATTCAATATTTCCCTGTACAAATAGCTATTCTTTAATTAAAGAATCTTATTACTTTTCTTCAAAAATTAGGCAATGATATTCCAGGGAATATAAAATCTGTTTTTCAGTTCACCAAATATGAAAGTCTGAGGGAATTTCCAGGCTTTTAATAATATCTACTCAATTACAAAAGCACAGTTTTGGGGCTGAGACAGATAAAGAAATATTGTTGGGGTGCAACTGAAGAAAAATGGAAGGAAAGATGAGCGTTTAAATCCAATCCTGAATTGTTACTGCCAGAACAGGTCTCATTTCAGGAGACCAAGTAACCCAGCACTTCAGACAGTCCCAGCTTAACTGCTGTGCTGCACAGGAAAGCTTTCCTTAATTGGATACTTAGCAATTTTGTATTCACTTTCACACAGAAAAAGCTCTCTGTTAGATAATTAGGCCGAGAATTTTCCCAACATGTGGGTATTGTCCATATTTTCCAGCAAATATGGAAATATGCGTTAAAGCTACAATTTCAGGATAGTGACTGCACAGATGCTAGCTGAAAATGCACGTTTAAAAAAAACCTTTTAAGAGGGAATTATAGTGATTATAATTCCTGATTTTGTGAAAAATTACTAGGATGGGATGCAAAAAGAATTATGTTCGTTGTTACTGTTAGTATATATCCCAAAAGCACTGATTCACTTTACATTAACAACCTTCTGCATTACCTGTCCCACAGGGTTTTCTTTCAATGAAGTGGTTGTTTCAGGAGGGGAATGTAGGCTGAAATTAATAACAGAACTGTTGCTAATGGCAACACTGAAAATCATATGCTCTATTTTATTTGCATTAAGGTGCAGTTACATAATCTAGGGTCTCCCAATAAAGCAATACTTCATTTTTGCATAGTATACAGCTTAGCAGTGTGTGTTAATGAGCCCTAGGTATGCTCTGAGTAGCTGAGCTCTCATTTTCTGTGGCTGAGCAGATTCTGCAGGAAAAGGGCCTCCCTTGTGAATCCACTTCTTGATCGCACGCTGATTTTCTACTGCACATTTTGCTTCACTCTACCTACATAGAATGCTTTGCTGTCTTTAGGACTACAGAAACATTTTGGGATCCTAAATGACTTTGCCAAAAACAAGGGAAGATCTTTTCACTACACTTAGGAATGGCTACTTTTTAAAGTAGGGAATTAAACTAGAATTTGAAGCTGACCGTAAGTGGTGTAACTCCCACTCTCTGCTTAATAGGTTTATCCAATACATATCCTTTTGTCCTCCTTCTCTCTTAACTTTCCCAATTTCATCAGTCCTTTAGACTAGACTAGCCTTTAAAACCTCTATCTAAGTGCTATAAAGCTGCTGTTATTTTAAACTCACAAATGATTTGGAAACAGTGAGCACACCAGAAAAGAAACAGGGGGAAAAAAACCCGAAACAAAACCAATCCAACATACCAAGGCATTCTGTGTACAATAAAGCAGATGTATGCAACTGAATGGCAACCTGCAAACAGCAAGACAAAAACTGCATCCACCGGAGATAATGATAAAAGTGTTTTAAAGCACTAGGTTCACTGATCAGATTCATATTCCGGTAACTACAGTATTTTTTTCTCAGACTCCTTCAAATAGTTTCAAAACAGTCAGGGATGAAATCATTGAGACAGGTTCTTGGGCATGCTATGAATAAGTGAGTTTCAATTGCCTAAATATCAGCAGGAAACCTCAGGAGAAGGCTGGGTCTGGTCTGAGAAACAGCCCAGAGAACAGGGACAGAGAACAATTTTGTCTTCTGGTAAATGCTGGCAGTGAGACTCCAGGTATCACAATTATTCATTCTGCTGCTTCTCTCAGACATTAGCCAAATGTAGTAGCTTGAACAGAGGAGAAATAATTTTTTGAATAGTAGCAAGTGATTTTTAAATAAGACCAGCAAATTAGCTCAGGAGGTGAGCTTTCCTGACCCTTGATAGCATTTTAACAAATCAATGTAGTTGGTTTTTCTTCATTCAGAATGTACAATATAAATATTCTAAATGTGCTTTAACTGCTGTACAGAGGCAATCACAACAGCTTAATTTCCCTTCAGTAAAGATATTGTGTCTAAGCCACCCTTTACCATTCCTTCCTTCCAAAAAAACCCCAAACCCAACCCCAAAAACAAACAGCAAAAAACCCAATCAAAAATGTATCCCTTAAAGGAGTTAAGGAATTGAGGCTCCCATCATGAATTATATTTTCTGTGGTGTGGAAAGGAGTATTCTTTTAGAGAAATCGATTTCACATCTCTTCCTCCCCCCATACGCTTTCAGCTATTGCCGTGACAAACAGGTTGCTGCCCTCGTGGACCATTTCTCCGGCACCGTGTAGTCCCATGGTTTATGCTTTGACATTAACCTGTCTCAGAATTTAATGACCAAAACACACTTGTCTCAGATTTTGAATAAAGTCGTCTCAATCTCTGACAGGACTTACAAGAGCAGAATTTTGAGGGGAACGTCAGAGTTTTCTGCAATTTTCCCATTTTCCCATTTGCCATTTTTCCCATCGGGGGCTGCCTTTACCACCCTCTTCCCTTGCAACTCCCTCCCCCTCGAAAACCAGCTCAGTCTACACTGTGTGACTCAAAGGACTATATCTATGCAGCCCTCCACCCACAGCGGCTCCGGTCTCACATCCCTGATTCTGCTTGTGTACTTTAATTTTGCCTCATCTTTGCTTCTACACTCTTGTAAGTATGTCAGGACAGACAGACAGAGGAGGAAACTGCACTACCCATCCTGAGGGCAGGATTAGCTTTTACGGGAGTGGATAGCTTTTGGTTTTCTCAGACAAGGAACTCTCCTGTCCTCTTCCCCAGTGTGGATTTGAATACATTTAGAAAGGTCTTGTTTAGGAGTTACATGGAGGCAAACCCAGAAACTGAGACTGACTCAGAAAAAGTTTCCTTGCTACTTAGAAGTGTCAGGGGCCTGAGCTAGGTAACATTGTCTCCCATCTCTGATGGTTCTCTCTGGCTCTCCAGCAGTTAGACAGCTGGGAAATGGTATTATAATTTTTTTTTTTTTTTGGTAAGCTATTTAGCACTAACTGCTCCCTCAGAACTTCAGATGAAGGTTATCTCCACACCTAGTGCCCACACTACTTGTTGCTTGAAGAGCTTCAGGTATCTTTAGATCAGTTAATATGGCCATAGTTTACATGTGCCATTGAGCAGAATTAATATTAGCAGAGGAATTATATAAGACTTACAGCTTTAAAAACAGTAGGAGCTGCTATTAGAGTGACAACTGCAATTAATGTAATTAACATACTAGGGAAGAGCTATTAATTCCACTGTACAAAGTACTGTTTTGGTTTCTAGCTGCTTACTTAGAACAGCAAAAACAGAACAGAGAAGTAAGAACTTAACCCTGTAGCCACAATGCGGTATGTCATCCTATAGTAATCGGAGATAAATGGATGATACTGTCTCTGTAATAAGCCAGACATGAAGAAATGTGCTTGTCTTAAGGAACGTCTCTAGAGTACTCTTGAATATCCCTAGGACATCAAATTGCTGAGTGTAGCGTTCATATAGTTATTTTATGATCAGAATAATTCTAAATTAAGGAACATAAACAGAGGCTTGCACTCTAAAAGAAGGTATTCACCATTTTGCACTGTACTTGCATGCCACAATATTAATTCTAAAAATAAGAAAATAGTGAGAAATAATCACTGCAGTGAGGTCAGGATAAATGTAAGTATTTTCATTTTAGCCATAAAATACCACTAACTGGTAGGGACACTCCTTAAGGCTGTGTACCTAAGTGTACTGCTAAAAATGCTTATTGTGATGTACATCCCTTGCTATTTCCCATCGCTGTTTTGAAGTTCTATGTACGCTGACCTATTTATAAGCTTATCTCTAAAGCTTATGCGAAGTTAGATTTAAATTTTAGAGTTTAGCTGTTAGTCATGTTATCATAAAATGACACAATGCATTATTATGCCATGAAACAGGCGTTTTGAATATTCCATGACATGTTCAGAGCCAAAAAAAGCACACTTCTCATTCCAGTAGTTAAGCACATATTTCTGTTGTGATCATCTCATTTGTATTCCTTTAGGCATCTAATAAACTCTGTCTTTTCTAGTAACTCAGTAATCAGAATTGTATGGTATTAGAGTTGTGCTCAGTTCTTTTAAATCAGGGATACTGTGTGCAAATATTTATTTTCCTTCATCTTTTTTTTTCTCTCCCGTCTCATACCAGACTCCTGCTGGGAGATTTCCAGAAGAACACTGAACACAAACATAATTCCCTTCTTTATTTGTACAAAAGCAGCAGGCCAGACTGGTCTGCACCTATTTCCAGGTGTTAAGACACTATATTAAAAGCATTTACTATCCCTTAAAATAAAATTAGATTGTTTTCTTTTTACTAATCTCTAAAGAGATTAGAACTGCTCTGTTATTGCAGGGCAAACTTCCAAAGTGGTTAATAATCAGAGCAGCAAAGCATGGCAAATGCCACGTCTCATTATGAAGCCAGTGCTTAGACTCTATTCACTGGAGTAGCTTTAAAGATATGTCATCCTTTGGGTAATCAGGATGAATGTTTCTAGCATTCATGTTTCTAATGCAAAAACATGCCAAATTCACAGGGTTGTTCCATCTTGTCTTCTCCTGACGCTGCAGTTGTACACTGAAAGAAACTGATGGAAATGTTTGCTTACAACAGAATTGCCAAGTTGTTGCACCACAGTATCTGCTGAAGACTATTAAATATGCAATTACTGTGGCATTCTGTAAAGTCTGATGAGCCAATTAATAGCACTTTGTATTTTCATGGCACCTTGCCTCAAGGAATTTAAAGATGCTTTTAAACAATAATTAAGTTCTAGAGTTCTCCTGTAAATCATTTGCACCGTTGTACAGACACAGAAACTACGGCAAAGTTAGCAGACCATATAAAACCCTCGCAGTTCAGAAAGTTTTTTCCAAGCATGTTCACTGACTTCCAACACTATGATGTTACAACAACGTGCCTGGCGAGAAATAAGACTGACAATCATACTGCCACTCATCTTTTCTATAACTCTGAAGAAGTGACACCTGCTAATCCACAAGCAAAGGTGGGGACACCAAGCTTTCTCTACAATAGCGAATGACTTGATCCACCTTCTGATAGTCTAAGTAAGTACATACAAACATGGCACCATCTACAATCTGGACTGTCAGTTTGATTTTGTGGTTAAAACATTAATGCAGCAAGTATGATCAAGCTGTCTGTGAAATTCATTAACTACATTAACTTTGTATTAACTAACAAACAGATAAAGGTAATTTATGGCTCAAACCACATGTTTCACAAAACCAAAACCCATGTAAAAGCAACCTAAAAGGCATGTGTCCTGGTTTCAGCTGGGATAGAGTTAGTTGTCTTCCCAGTAGCTGGTACGGTGCTGTGTTTTGAGTTCAGTATGCGAAGAATGTTGATAACACCCTGATGTTTCAGTTGTTGCTCAGTAGTGTTTAGTCTAAAATCAAGGACTTTTCAGCTTCTCAAGCCCAGCCGGTGAGAAAGC
>JAVJGG010000021.1:20145861-20198097 GCA_035590195.1 Aviceda cuculoides
GGTGAGCAATTGCACTGCGCATCATTTGTACATTCCAATCCTTTTATTATTACTGCTGTCATTTTATTAGTGTTATCTTTATCACTACTAGTTTCTTCTTTTCTGTTCTATTAAACCGTTCTTATCTCAACCCGCGAGTTTTACTTCTTTTCCCAATTTTCCCCCCCATCCCACTGCGGGGGGAGGTGTGAGCGGCTGCGTGGTGCTTAGTTGCTGACTGGGGTTAAACCACGACAGCATACTATAAACCAGGCCCTTAGTGGGCATGCAGTTGTCTTTGAAGAACGAATGTGTGTCTTTCCAATATGCACCTGACTATAATGGGCTTATAAAGGAGGACACTTGTCTAAGGAAGATAGAAGAGAATGTTGAACAATTCCTTTCCCCCAATACCATCCACACAGCTGGAACCTTGTTATATTTCATCCTATTCTGGAACCATTGTGCTATAATCTATGCTTGAAAAAAAAAAAAAATCACCCCTCATAAAAAATTCTCTACTAACTCGGCCTCATCCATCTCTACCCCAGCCAGAAAGCAAATGACCTTTTGCCACTCCATCCAGTCTTGACAATTTTAATGTCAAAACTAAGTTTTCTGTGCACTAACAGACTTCGTACAGTGTTACTCGCTGTGCCAAAACACAAACAAAGTCATAACATTTCACAGGAACAATGCAAATGAAATAAAATATAAAATATATTATGCCCTAGAAAGAAATCACACAGTCAAGAAAAAGGGAAATCCAATCTCCAGGAAGGTGTATTCTGATGGTCAGGAAAACCTACAAAATATTTTCAAAGCCTGGGAACTAAGATCCAGTATTCTCTGCTTATGAACAGTTCCTGCTGTCTTACATGGTCTTTCTCCTCCCCACCACGCAGCTGACTAATTAATTAAACATAGCCAATGTTCAAACTGTAGAATTACCTTAAATTTTGCGCATTATCTCTTCCTGTAAACTTTCCTCCTGTCAGACAAATATTTGTGAAAACTCTGGGAACAAAACCCAGTACTACTGATCTACGGTTTAACCACCCAGCTTCACTTTCTCCAAAACGTTCTGCTCATTTTACAGATGAAAACAAACCTCTTTCTCACACAAAGATCTGAAAAGATCTCAATTGCTCATAGGCTTACACCTTACCAATTATTCATTTTCTGAGTCAGAGTTGCTCTGTACAACAGGCAAGAACATTTGCAAGTGCCGCTATTATTCACAATTAATGTTAGTTTAGTTCTCAAATAACAGAATTATACAAAAGTGAGGACTGTTTCTGAAGGAAGGTGCTACTTACTATAACCGTGGCCAGGTGAATCTGAATTTAACACTTTATAAGGTATGATCAGACTACTGAAGTAATTAGGTTTTTTTTTTCTTTCCACCTGTTTTACATATAGTTCTTTGTACTTTTCTCAGATAGAGGGATTTTTGAACTGCTCTGAATACCTCTCTCTTCCTGATCAGGAATACAGTCCTGATTGTATCAGCCCTTTCCAAAGACTGTTCTCTTAATCACTACTTCCTACGGCTCCACAAGAACTTACAAAAAGCCTTAAACATTCACAGTTTCTTTCTTCGGCTTTCAGGTCCACATTTCTACTGATTTGTTCTGCACATTTCTTTTACAATAAATCATCCAGCATTATTGGTCCCATGTGGCTGCATGCCTTTCATTTTTGTGAACTAAAATCCAACCATCTTATTGACTGCAGCTGCTTTTAAATACACTTTGGTGTCAGCAGTGATTTACTTTTTAATTACATTATTTTATTTTCGATGAGTGGTCCTATTGTTTTCTTAACAGCTGCTTTAAAAGCAGTGCTCAAATAAATGAAACCTCAGCATTCGAGCAAGGAAAATAAGTCAATTCACAATTCCTTAACAAAAGAATTTCCTACAATAACATTCTTGACAAAAATATCATGACACTTCCCAAATCTTTTACATTTTAGTGTGATGATTAAGGGGGTCATTTCCTTGGAGTGTGTACTAGCTGAGCATTCTTGGGAGATTCTTGCTAAAAAGACCAGCAGGGACAGTACAAAGATAAGATTATTTCTGTCTTCTCCAAAAGCCTGAGACACTGTTTTACCAGTTTTCTGTTTCTGCTGCAAAGACAAGTTCTGAATCCAATGCCCACCAAAATTAAAGACTAGGGATTTGATCTTAGTAGAAGGTCCACTTTTGTCCTCTGATATGTGTATGCAATTTCTTTTTTCTGCAGGAGCACATTTATGCTGTGTCTGGGGCAAAATTGAGCATATAGGTAAGCTGTTATTGCTCCAGGGAGAGATTATAATCAGTAAAACCAAAAACATCACAATCCATTGCAAAAATGTACTCTCTGCAATGGAAATGCGAAGCAAGAAAACATTCGTGAATGTGGAATGTACAAGTTTATCCATGTTCTGTTGAGTTGATTTTAACCAATATTTCTTGAAAAAATGTTCTGGGAATGCACTGTACATTGTTTCTTTGACACATGCATGAAGTATCAGATATTAGAAAAAATTATGTAGTCTTCTCAAATATTTGATGCACTTTCATTACACTGAAACATTATGACCAAAAATGGTAAACATGTTCACTGGTGTCAGATCAGGTAATTCCTTTCGATTTCTATACTACTGGCCACAGTTAATCTGGTCACTATTAATCTGGCTGAATGAAGGACGGGGAATTGTACATTTTTGTAGCATTATTTTTGTATAGGATGTGCAGAATTGAGAAGTAGCCAAAATAACATGTGGCCTACAATTCCTTCTGATTCTATGTATCTGCCAAAAAAACCCAGTGCAGTGCAAGGGTAACTTTATAGTGGGGTGTGATTTTTTTCCTATTTTTTTCTAGTTACCCTTATCCTTCTTAAGGTCTTTTTCTGTTCCTTGCAGCAATCATCTTCAAAAGAACAGAGGGGAGGGGAGAAAGGGAAGTAGCGGATGTTTTAGGCTAATGAGCAAATAACAACAAAGTAGTTGCCATGGGGGTCTTAACATTGCTTTGAATCTGGGCCCTGTTTATTCAGTACTAGAAACGTGTTTGGTTGCTGAAAAATATGTAACAGTTTTTGAAGGAGCAGTTTGCAACCCTCGTCCTCCCCCGCCACTGAACGCTGAAGGAGCAGGTCCAGGAAGAAGCCAAAGCGGGAAGCCCTGCGAGACCACCCCCAGAAAGCATTAACCAGACACAGCTCCAGTCGAAACCGAGCTGTGACAGCCATCTCCTCGCTCTTCTGGAGGTGTTCGAACTGTAGGTGCCCTCCTGCTCTCCCCGTAGCCACGTTCAGAACAGCAATCGTCTGGTTTTAAATGTTTTCTGACCCCTTTCAAAGGGCGCCCTTACACTGAAAGTAGAAAAAAAGCCACAGATAAATGCTAAATGTGGTCAATTCAATTTTGGGTCTAAACTCTTCCTTTCAGATATAAATATTTATCTGCTAAACCTGAAAGTTTTACAAGCACTTCTGAGGTTAGAATCTAACTTTTATTATTAAAACCAAGAGGTTAAACATTTGTTCCTACTGCGAACTCTTGCTAGTGTTAGAGCAGGGAGTTCTTACAGTATTCATTAGCTCTGCATGTTTTGTTTTTTTCATCTGTTTGCTTAACTAGGCAAAGAAGGGAAGATATATTTAGGAGCTCCATCATTCTGCAGCCCACAGAAGGCTTCATGAATACACAATGCCAACATTTCAGAATCTATACCCTCTATATACCACTTAATTCCATTACCTTTACTACAACATAAGCTCTGATGTGTCACAGAAGTCTCTAGGGCCTAGAAATGACTTAGGAATTAATTGCCCAAAGCATAATCATTAAGAAAATAAATGTAAACATCACAATTTCACATTCTGTTTCATTAATGTTCTAGGACAAAAAAGAACATTCAGCGAGTTTTCATGTCCACGTGCAAAGATTTTTATGCCAGAGCAACACATTGAAGGTGAAAAAAGAGTTTTGTGGGGATTTTGGTGAATACAGAATTTCAGTCACATGGATTTATGTTGGGCACCATAATACCTGGTTCTATGAAGTGAGACAAACTCACAAACAAAATGTTATGGAAATTTTGTTAGTAATGACACAAAAGTCAAAGACAGGAGCCTTCTCTGTGTTTGGAAAGCACCTGGAGTAGTTTGGCCTCTAAGCCTAATAAAATAAAATAGATGTGTTCAGCAGCTCAGGGTGTTTACAGTTTTTGAGTCTTTAGATAGTCAGATGCCACATGATAGTTACTCACGTATTCAAAGTGCAAAGAACCACCTGGGTAGATGCATGAAATTTAGTTATATTTGCAATCATCATGGCTAAAAGAACTATGACACATTCTTCAAGATCATACCCTCTTCTCCCTTTTATTATGCAATATCTGGATGTTCTGAACCACTTCTAAAACTATTTTGCCTTGATTAATTTGGAGAGAAAAAGAAGAAAAAGGAAACAAGATTCAGAGAAGTATTACAGTTATTGGTGACATCTGTCTCAGATGTCATCATTTACCTCAAAGTGAAACTGTGAAATATATTGGTAAGGGCTTCCATGAGTCAAAAAGGACCCTTCTAGAAAGAGATTGGGAAAAAGGCATAATAATCTTCAGCCTCAGAACCAGAGAGCCAGTTGCAGTGGGACATGCTGTCAGTTTGTACCAAAGATGGAGAAACCTATTAGTTTAGTTTCCAGATCTCAAAGGCATTGAAATTCCCAGAAGAAACACCTAATAGGAATCACTTAGAACACACTGTTATGTCTGTTTAGAAATTTATGTTTGTTTGTATTTTAACATAAGGCCCCTTGGATGAATCTGCACTCTCTCGAGAAGGAAGAGGCCTATCTTGCCTGTAGAATCCCTGTTTAGTGTGTTTTTCCAAAAACTTGGGCTTTGAATCCAGGCTGTGAAACTAAAATGCTTTACAAGGAATTTGGCCTTGGAAAATCTAGTTCTTAAAATCACCACAAGCTATTGTTATTATCAAGGTGTGATTGAAGAAAGTCTAAGACAGTTATTAGCTTGCAATGTTGGAAGATGGGATTTTCCATTTTAGTAGGAGATAGCTTTCCTTGAAATAACTTAGGTGAAAATAGTCAATTGCTTATTCATCTTTGAAGCATAATTTCTTCTGGAATACAGTATAACTTAAGGACATATTGTCAAACGAATGCCTGAAATAATTCCCATACCACATTCGTTATACTGATTTTGGTCTGTATCAGCGGGCAGCTGATGTCTGGGTGTCTGTAGAACAATCTCTTCTCAACACTGTCAACTGATCAATTAGCATGCAACTGGTCAAGGCTTTTTCCAGTCTTATCCACGCATTTCTTCTTTAATAACTGTCTGAAGGGTGATCTATATTTTATCTCATGGCAGTAAAGGACTTATTCTCATCAATGTATGTAGGATTTGAGAACTAATATTCAGTAAGAGCTTATATATCAAAATGTTTGACATTTCTAGGCTGTTTTGTAAGTGAGGGTCCCGCTATGATAAGGAATATAATATTGTTATCTGGTAAGAATTATTAATTTATTCATTATACACATGTACTTATAGGCAAAGTTCTTGTCGTAAAGTTCTCATTGTCTGATGAATGGAGAACTGACTCTTGAATTAGAGCTAATCTTGTGCAGACTAATGTAAAATATAGTATGTATAATACATTGCCTTCAAAAGAAAATCATGCCAATAGATTGACAAATTATTTTAGAAGAACCAGACCTCTATTTATTGAAATAATATAGTGCTATCCATTAATAGTATTTAAAAGTTGGCATTAGTGGTAAAATTCTGCTAATTTGTATAAAACATAAAATCAGTTTTTCAATAATACATTTCAGCTTGCAGTTGAAGTGCTGTAATTTCTTACATGCATCCAGCCAATATACCGTATACTTTAAATGCTTAAGTTTATGGTGCAGCAATTAGAGCATATGTTAGAACTTTTATTATTTTGTTTGTATAAATAGGATTCTGAAACCCTCTGATTACACATAAATGGTGGTATTTTAAACAATACTGAATAGGAAATTATTGGTCTCTTTTCTACCATACCTCACATAAGTGCAGTATAAATGTCTTCATTCAAGTATTTGCCTTTCTTATTCAATGTAGAAAGTTTTTGTTACAAACTGAACTTTAGTAAGTGATGGCTCCTTTTATCATGGGAATATGGAAAACAAAGACTTGGACACAGCATGCATGAAAACTGGAAGATCTAGTCAATGTAGGGTAGGTATGATTTTTAAAGAAATAAAAGAAGATATTAATTCAATGAACACATTAATTCAGTGAATATCAAAATTATTTGCTACTATAAGCTATAAAGATGGAGCTTGCATATAGACATTTAAAATCTGCAGGTTCTAATCTAGTTTCTAACATATCCTAAATCCACAGATAACCTGTGCATGAAAGAGAATGAAAAGTTATATTCAAACTAGGCACAAGACTGATAACTGATGCTTAAAAACAGACTCTTATCTCTCTACATAGCATTTTTCCAGGATGACAGCCTAAGACTGCAGAATGCCTGCTTTAGTGGGAACATTGCCACCAGTGACTCAACCCACTGATTGTCTTCACCCATCTATGGTTGCGCTGTCATGATGCCCAGGCTCAGATACCTTCCCAGTGCTCCCAGTAAAGGCCAGTGTTACTGACTGAGCTGTGAGGATATTACAAGAAAAAGAGAAAGGAAGACAAAGAAGAAACGTTCATATGCAATTATACTAATTAAATAAATGATAAGCAAAGATTAAAATCAATATTCCGGTGCTCTAAGGAAGAGTAAGAGCAGAAGTTTACAGGATGCGGATTTCTCTCTATTGCGGATCAAAGACAATTGAAACATGGATTTCCAGGAGAAGTGGATTTGACCCAGGAGGCTTGTATAAGCATGAGACCTGTAGTGGTTATCAAAACATTAATTGTTAGCTGAAATTAACCCTGCTAAATTACACTACCTTCATCTGTGGAGCCTCATTTCAAGCAGCATGTCAGCAACCCTTTCAGCTTTGAACATGTGCTGTGATGCAGAATAAAATGTGACTTCTTGCTTTTTGTTTTAGATACTTTCAATAGCATTAAAAATGCTGTCTGCTACCTTGTCTCAGCTAATTAATATCACAAAACATGGTGAAAGCACACCGGTGTTGATTCACTAACAAGATGGCATTTGGTGGGTCTATAGTGACCTGTTGTATGCCTGCTGCACGAACAAGCAAGTCTTTTGTTAACGAACACATTCACATCATAAGCACTAAAATCACTGCTTTATCCTATAATGCTGCAGTGATTAACATTAATTAATTTTCATACATGCTATAGGAGAAACAGTAATGCAACTTCATCTTCCTGTTTCAGCATTACTTCTGCTGGTCTACTGGTTCCTGTGCAGTTTCAGCTATCTTGCTAGTCGCCTTTTCTCCCCATATATTTTTAACATCCTCTTGTCTTTTAACTTAATAGCTGCCTAGGGCATGGATTATCTCTATCCCACACACCTATAAAAATATAACACATCTATGCCTAGAGGCACTGGTCAGGTCTTTAAGGCACTGCTGCAGCAGCAAAAATCAATAATACTTGGTATAGCAGAAATGAATGAAAGTTGTTATATGTGAAACCATTTAGGAGTTAATAGCTTTGTAGGTATGGCAACAGAGTTCCTTCCCAGTTCCCTCCCCTTGTCCTTGTTGACTGTCCGAAAGGGGGACACTGAGGGACAGGTGATGGTTTCTCGGTGTAGGATAAATTCATGCAGATCTCTCTGTTGCATAGCTAGGCCAGTTTAAAGCCAGTTCAAGTCTTTCTGCACTACGTTACAATCACTGACTGTGGGGTAGACACACATAGGTTTGCTTCATGGCACTCGTCTTTGGGGGTACTTAGTCCCTGTCTGTCTGGTTAAACTCCTGTTGGCTTGGAGTCATCTTAGGTCACTGCAGGCTTACCACGGCGTGCCCAAAGCCACCACACTTTCAGAGGAAGCATCCTGTGTGCCTTATTCCCACACATTCCTTACAGTTACTGGTCAGCAGTACGATAGGCGGTTAGAAGGACTTTGTCTGTCTAATCCATCAAAGCTGCTATTGTGCTGTTAAAGACCAGAAGCTGCAACTAGCAAGGACAAGTAGTTTGCACAATAAACACAAGGTTTTGCCATCTCATCTAAAGCCACAACCATATGCTGCTGTCAGGAAGTAACAAGTTCTTATCCCAGGATGACACACATGGAGAGAAAGAGGAGGAGAAAGAGAGAGGAGGGGGAAGAAGAGACGGTATTTTGATTAAAGCAATACGTTAAAGCACAACATTAAGGCAATATGTTATATGTTACCCTTTGTTAGGGCAACCTATTATACCTTCTTAAGTGGTATTGGCTGCAGAACAGGAAGTCTGTTCTGAAATGTGCAAGGCTATGTAAATCGAGAGTTAATATTATTACAGCTGGATGACAATTTTTCAGTGAAACAATGTTAATTTGCTGAGGTAGAAAGAGACTGTACAAATACGTATTTGTTTTGATGAATTCCTTCAAAGTTTGGGCAGCTTTCTGCTGGAAATACACTTGGTTTCCTATCTAGCAAGCTGCTTGGGAGCCTGGGATCTCATTTAGCTTGCTCATGACTGGTACTTAAAAGTCTCACGAATCCAGGAGCACACTGCATATGTTCCTAAAGGGCACTCAGCTCTTTGCTCAAGCTGTGACTTTTAGGGTTTTTTGGCTCCCTGCCATGGAGTTGAAACGAGGCTGATTCTCCCTGCTGCAGCTCTGGGTTTCCAAGCTGCTTGCTATGTGTGCTGCCGGTTGGCCGCGGCAGCTGCCCAGACGAGTGAGCTGGGCAATCGTAGGCTTCTTGCGATGCTGGGAGCCTTGCCTGAATTTAAGGCTCTTCCATAACCCTGGCCAATTTTCTGAGAGTTGAAGACAGCCAGTACTGTCTCACTTTTGGAAAACAAACATACAAACAAAAAACCCCAACACAAAACAGCCAAACAGAACTAGAAAAAATATTCCAGTTCACTGGAAAAGCAAATATTGTGCTACTGAACAGCTTAGGTAGCTCTCTTAGGCTGCATGTTTATTTTAAAACACTCTTTGGGTTCAGTCGCTATTCCAATCACCCACAGACGTCAAAGTGAGTTGGACTTCTTGACTGGATGAACTGAAATGATTGAGATGCTGGAAGAGCATCTTAAAATGCTTCATACTTTTTATAAAATCATGTATGAATACTTAGGAATGTCCCTTTTAAAAACACTACCATGTATCTATATTTCCATAGCCTATTACTGTTGATTTAGAGATTAACATGCAGAAAGAAATTTTATGAAGAAGAAAAAGTAGTTCTGTTCCATCCTTAAGCAAATTAGCATCCTAAACTGGATTTCTAAGTATATTTTAAAGAGCAACAGCTGCTATTAAGCCACTAGATATTTTGGCATAAATGGACCAAAAAAGTAGGCAATAGACTAATTTAAACAGGATGCAAAAGTGATGTGGGAGGCAGGATTATTATCTACATTATGCGTGACTGAAAAGTAAGCTCCAATTCTGCCTCCTTGCACATCTAAACTCCATCCTGTGGAGAGACACTGTTAGAAAGAGCTGCAAGAAGAACGTGGGCAAGTGGTCTGGGTTTGGATCCTCTGTGGGCTTTTTGAGCAGTATGTGGGTCTATCTTGCATGAAGAGTGCATCCTGCCAACAAACCCCCCAGCAAAACTTCACATGTAAAGATCTACGGGACATCAACTTGCTTGAGCCAACCACATTTCTGACTGAAGTTTTTGAGCATCCCCTACTTGTCAAAAGGAGTTCAATTGTTCTTGTCTTCTGCTGGTGTAAAACAATACTTTCAGTACTTAAAGCC
Organism: Aviceda cuculoides; assembly: GCA_035590195.1. NCBI lineage: Eukaryota > Metazoa > Chordata > Aves > Accipitriformes > Accipitridae > Aviceda > Aviceda cuculoides. The sequence continues at coordinate 20,155,740 of JAVJGG010000021.1, forward strand.
ACATATTTAATTTTCGTAATGTAAGTTTGCAGTAATGGGGAGTTTATGTACATCTGAATAAAATTATTTGCATGGTCAGCTTATACATACACATACGGAAGTCTATCTGAAAATCCGGCCCTCAGAGTATGTACTAGCTAAATAAAAAGATGTGTGCACTGCCCTTGGGAAGACAATTTCCTATGAGTAAAAATCTTACTATAAATGATAGTTCACAATTTTCATTTTGGAAAAGATTGCAATGCATCACTCTTCTGTGAACGAATAAAGCATTTTTACCCTGTCTGCCCAAACACTATGGTTTAGGCACAAAACTATCTCAAGAGTAAAAAACAGGTTGAATGCTGAATAGAAAATGAGTTACATTCATAGATTCTAACAAGTGTGTACACACTTAGAGATGTGCTTTGTTGACAGTTCTTAAATATTTAATTCCCTCATTTGACCTAAAATCATTCTGCTCTCTGAAGAAGGAGAAAAATCTTAGCTCGCAACTCTCTCAGGCTGAGGAAGAAAAATTGAACTCTCCAGCTCAATACTCCCTTACTTTGGCCTTTTGTAAATCCACTGAAAACTCAATTTTTCACAGTGGTCACTCACTGAGTAACATAACACAACCTCCTCTTTGTTCTGCACTGTGACTTACTAGATTGTACACTGCTCATGAAAATGAACATTGATTATTGCTGTGCACTTTGCTTCTGAACATGCTTTCACTGCTAAGCTTACTGTACCTATCATCCATGTGTATACTAATTTATACTGTTGCAAATGGATTAGTGAAGATGTGACTGTAAATGGGTAAATGTGAGTGCTGCTCATACATGGAGATATTCACAAATGAGATGCATGTGCTCGAACCAAACTGTCAATTAAAAGATCTTGGATGCTTTTCCCTTGGCAAAGAGCTATACACAGTAACGTGTTTATAAACAGATTTACATAGCTTTTAATATTCTATTTTTCCCAGATGATGCAGTAAACATTAAAATACATTAGTGATGAGCCATACATATAAACAAAATAAAAATCACAATTAAAAAAAAGTAGAAAAACAAACACAAAAAAACAATGGAGCGGAAAAAATAAACCATGAGCCATATGCTGACTTAGAATATATCAGATTCGCTGGCAGCTTCTGTGATTTTGCACAAGTCATCTGACCATAACTCAGTGGAGGGGCATTTACGCCACCAGCTTGAGCCCTGGCAGAGCTGAGACTGCACGAGTGCAAATATCCCCAAAAGTCCCCTTTCCAACATTTATTGTCATTTTCATGTTGAATGCGCTTTGCCTGCACATTCAGAACAAGCCCTAAACCAAAATACTGACAGAGTAGGAAGGTTTTGAGGTTTTTTATCTAACCTTAAATAGGTTTTAGGGAGTTTTTTAGGTTATTTTAGTGATTTCTTCACTTCTGGACATTTTTCTTCACAATTGCCAGTGACCCCCAAATTCAGTTATTGCTAGGTTTAATTGCATTAACCACTTAGCCATAATGATGATTATTATCTTGTTACATTATGTTATATTAGATTGTTATATTACAGTCCCTTAACATTTGTTATAGCATTTACAAAACACCACGATGAACTAAGGTTCCTCTTCAACAGTGAAAGTACTGAAGGAAGATGCTGTGCATTAATATGTAGCTATACTGGAATAAGATACCACTTACAGACAACACTTTGTGAAAAACTTATAAATCAAAGTGATGGCAAAGATTTTGGTAGTCTTTGTAGAAAAGCTGTCTGATGTAAGAGTTTTTTCTGTTGTTCTGTTCTGCAGGTGGCACCATGTTATTTGTTAAAATCTAGGGATTGTTATATTCTCATAAGCCCCTGCATGGCTCTTTCCATTCTAAGGGTGCCAGAGCTCTTTAAGCGACTTCAAGAAGTGAACAGATTTGACAGTTTTTGCCTGAAGTTATTCCTTATCTCTCAGGTCTCTGTCAGTAATAAACAATTCCATTAATTCACCTTAGAAATGTTCATCTCTTCAGTGCTGAAGAGGTGGGGTAATTGGGCTTCAGGGATTTTAATGGCCTTTTTTTTTTTAAAATTGTACTGACCTATAGAGTACATTCTAGCTACAACAATATGAGCACAATATTTTCAAGGAGCAGATGGGTCAAGGCTCGCTTTTATCTCATACAATGACTTAACAGGAGTGCACAAAGCTTCTGTGTGCTGTTGTATGCAACACAGCTATGTATAGGTGGAGGAGCTTTTTAATGGACCCCTTCTGAAATCAGCTACTGAATATATCTATTGAAAGCGCTCTCCCTGGTTCCTTAAGCCAGAAAAGAACACAAGTCAGTTTGAAATAGTTCTTTTATAAATGCAAACTATGCTCATGTATGACCACCCCCTCTCTTTCCAGGAACTAAGGAGTATTTTCCTTTATAAATGGCAATCGCGTTTGTGTGTCTCTCTTCTCGGAATGCACCATAAACAAGAATATTCTCTTTTTGAAACTCTGGAGACTGTGAGATGAAAATGGAAGAATATAAACAAATCAAAAAGTCCCCCCTCATCTACAAGGAAATCAAAATCTCTCATCTGATATGTTTTCAGTCTGATAACTGCTTTCATGTGTCTAAACACACATATTTTGCACAGCTTTTGAGTTCTGAGGTACTAGCAACCTAAGACATTATGAAAAATAGGGCAGTCAAGACTAAAGCTATGACATCTTAGTGAAGGAAGATGTGGTTGAGAGTTAATTCTGAAACTGAGCTATAGAATTCAGTTCCGTGCCAGAACATCATTTTTCTCTAACTATAGCAGTATTTATAAAGGCATTTAGATGCTTAACTCCCATCATAACTATTTTCTAAGAAGTAAGGATAATCCTTTTCTATCTTGTAGAAATCTTTTGTATGCAAGTACTATAAGGATATTACGTGCTTGGAAAATATAATCCTGAGAGATGTATGAGTGAACGGCACATTCCTGCTCTTACACAGGCGTCCGGACTGGGTGGTACACCACATGGGCGTGCTGCCATTTGGAGGGTCCTTGGCAGGCTGGAGAAATGGGCCAACAGCAACCTTATGAATTTCAACAAAGTAAAATACAAAGTCCTGCACCTGAGGCGAAACAATCCCACGCACCAGAACGGACTGTGTGGGCTGCCTGGCTGAAAAGGCGTTTTGCAGAGAAGGCCCTGGGGATCCTGGTGGACACCAAGTTCACCATGACCTAGAAACATGCCCCTGTGGCAAAGACAGCCTCCAGCCTCCGGGGCTGCACTAGGCAGAGTACTGCCAGCAGGTCAAAGGAGGCGATCCTGCCCCCTCCTCATCACTGGTCAGACACTTCTGGGGTTGTGAGTTGAGCCTTGGGCTCCCCAGTACAAGAGAGAGATGGGCACAGTTGAGTGGGTCCAGTGAACGTCACGCAGACGACTATGGGACTGGAGCATCTGTCATGTGAGGAGAGGCTGAGAGAGCCAGGACTGTTCAGCCTGGAGAAGAGAGGGCTCAAAGGGGTTAAAGATGGAGCCAGACTCTTCTCAGTGGTGCCCAGTGATAGGAAGAGAGGTAATGAGCACAAATATGAAATTCCATCTAAAAATATGAAAAGCTGCGGGGGGAGCTTTTTGTCTGCTTCTTTTGGTTTCCTGTGAGACTGGTCAAACACTGACACCACTTGCCCAGAGACATTGTGGAGTCTCTCTCTTTGGTGACTCTTAAAACCTGACTGGACACGTCCCTGAGCACTCTGCTTTGATTGACCCTGCTTTGAGCAGGAGGGTGGGGTAAGTGTTCTCCAAGGTCCCCTCCAATCTCAACAGCGTTGTGATTCTCCCAGGACTCTCACGGAAGAGCCCTCTCTGCGCTTGTATTTCACACCCTGTAGGTGACCTGTTTCTGTTTACTGACACAGGAGAAATAATGGAAAACATTTCTCGGAAGTCTAGCAAATCTCATCCAGTTTCATTCAAAAGTTGAAAATGAAGTTGTGCTAATGAAAATCAGAGGACGCTCAAAGGCTTTAAATTCAGTCTTCAGCAACAAAATTCATTTTCTCATCAAAGATGGAAAAAGTGATATCAACCCAGTTGAACAAAGGTTTTAGACAGAGTTGTTGCCTTCTGCTCATAATTAAATATTTCATTTACAGTTACTATCAAATGTTAACTAGAATATGTTTCTGTCAGCCTTCTCTAGGATTCCATTTATTACACAAAACTTTTCATCCAAAAATCTATCGCCATTCCATTGAAGATAATATTTTGCCTCATAAATAAGTGAAAGTAACTCTCCTGGTACTTTTTAAATCTAATGTTTCTCAATTTCTTTTTCCCACACCACATGGATATGCAGAATTAATACAAAGCACAAGTAGCCTGACTATAATTATTTACAGTATGGTTACAATAAGGTAACTTTATAATTCTGTGACAGTGCAAAGAGATCTTTATTTGATCTCAGTAATGATGCATTGAGGAACTTGCACACAACAAACTATTTTAACTTGTACTAAAAGTTAAGAATATTTTCGGTGAATTGGACATCTGCAAACAAACTGTATTCTCCTGCTTCTTCAGACTACCAAAATATAACAGCTGGCTGGAAAAATCAGTCAAGTGTAACTCATTTCTCACATATTTTTAACCAGAATTAACTGTTGTTCTAACTACAGGTAGAAATTTGTGCAGAAAAAGGTATGCCTTTTTAACATGGAAAACTTAAAACCCACAATGGTTTTTACTGGTATGAACTCCAGAAGATTCAAGAATGACTATTGTCAGCTGGCTCTTATCTGATTTTATTTACATTGAGAAAACTAAAAGATCAAATATTTCTAGCCAACTGAAGTAAATGATATAGCAATTAGTCATTTTGTGGCTCTATGAATGAAACATGAATTGTAGGTACCCCAGGACAGCTGTTTCAATTAATCTAAATCTAACAACAAATATACAGGCTTTGTTTCATAATGAGAATTTTTGAGGTGACATTTTATTGCAGTTACTTAAGAGTTTTTATTTCAATTAAATATATATTTGGGCTTATATACAAATTATAAGTAGAAGAGTATTAATTATGCCTAACAAATTACATATCTAATGGGCCAGAAAACTCATCAAAATGAAACTAGAACTGAATAGACCTGAGCCCAGGTCAATAAAATATTTGGCATTTTTCATTTTACTACAGTAAAATCTCTGTTATAACTCCACATAAAACTCTGCTTGAAATGTAAAGTTTGATGTGAATGACTACCCAAAATATATGTCTCAGAAAAGCCTCATCTTAGATTCCAAAGTCAAAGAGCTATAAAGTACAATTCTGTATAACAGAATAACATAAAAAAATGTACTTCCAAACTGGAGCACAGCTGCAGTACCATAAAGAAATGTATACATATGTGAAATTCATAATCAGTTTTCATGTAGCCAGATACGTTTAAAGGCCACCATCAGAATCTCTTGTATATCTAAAGGTCTGTTAATAAAGTGGGGAGTGTCAAGGTAACATATGCTTAAAGTCTAGCTCAGATTTTGAATCTCCAGATAATGGAACATTATTTGAATCTCACTTGGGCCCATCCAAAAATATTCTAGTACTGCATCCATCCTTTGGAGAATGTCCTGTGTGGATGAAAAACTACTGATAATAGCGAGGCACTGAGTAGACGTGGTGTAGGCGTTCCTCAGTGACAGGAAATCCTAAAATAGAATCTAGAGACTTGTTTTGAGTATGTTGCCCAAAATATCTTAGCACACCTAGCAGATTTCTTCTGAGAAATGTTAGCTATCTTGTTAAAATTCCTATTAGTTTATTTTCATGTGCTTTTATCACTGCTGTTAGAAAGTAGATAATTCTAAAAAATATAGCAAATGGGAAGCCACTTTCAGCCATTTTACCAGAGTGATACTAATAAACTTCCTAAGTATGAACATATTGTTTGTATTCATTATTCTTTGTGCCAGATGGTAGTTTTTAGGTAGGTTATTGCACAGCACAATCATTATAGAGTACCAATAGTTAATACGTATTTTTACTCTAAAATCCCTCCCCTCCCCCAACACACAGCCATTTTCTCTACAGGCTTTGCAATGTTTCCTCAGATAAGGTACCTAGGTATTCTCCATTCTTTCGTTACAGAAGACCTGAGAACTCTACAGAAGGTATTTGGTTGTCAAAGGAAAATGACAAGTTTTTACAACTGACCACTCATGTTATGATTAGCCGTTGTGGATTCTGCTCGCAGTTTAAAAACTTCCCCTAGAAAATATTCATATTGACAAATATACCTCTGACATAAATAAAAATAATTCTGTTGACTGAAAAGAAACTATAAAAGCTCAGAAACTAGTGTAATCTGTAGGGGTTTTTTGTGTTGGGTTGCTTTGTTTTGTCCTACTACTCTATGTTCAATCTTCACGTACTCCTTAACAGTGAAGTATTGATGCACATGTGCAATAAAAAATAAAAATCCATGCTATCAATTTACCTGTAGACAAAATATATTTCTCACAAATGTTCTGCCAGTAGGTGACTATAAGACAACAATAAGGAGATAAAAAAAAAAAATCTTTCTTTTCTTAAACTTTTGTTAGTGAGCTCCATCTCCACTGTAGACTGATGGTGACGGACACCGAGTTTTTCTAAGCCATCAACAAGCTGGAGAATATCAAAAGGCGGCATCATTTTTCTAATACTCAGTACATCATCAGCCTGGACCTGGCAGCACCATTCAGAGCAAAGGAGTAATTCATTCCCCAATGCCAAGCTAGTCTTTGCAGTCCCAGAAAACAGAACAGAAAAGACAAGAGACTTTGTGCTGTGCGTACTTGACTATTTAAAAATGGGTTGACATCAACAGCTCATTTTAGCCCAACTTGTGAATAGTTACAATTCCTGACGGTTGCCCATTTGGCTTCTGTTGAGTTGGAACCCATGAGCTTAAGTATTCTGGGGACGTGACTAACTTCAGTAACCTTACTTCCTCTCGGTTACTAACAATTATAAATATTTCTAGAGAGTAACGGGCTTAAACTTGAAAAGAAGAAGATATGATGAACTAGTGAGAACCTTGATCTTGGCCCTTGACTTTCTGTTTATTTTCTTGATAAAGTGTGTTTTTTTCAACAAATATGAGTTCACACAGCTTCACCTGTTTTATATCGCCTTTGTGCCAGGAATTGGTAAAAGGGTAAATTTGTACTATTCATCACCCAGCATCTTCAGCTGTTCAGTCGGAGCTCGTGTGTAGTCTGAAGAGACTGACATACTACAGAAATACCACATTCATGGGACAGGTCAGCGGGTCACGGTCAGGGTGGAGGCTGTCAATGGACAGGTTGACTCTATGCCTAATGTTTAGAAGTACCAAGCAGTTGCAGCTCCTATTCAAGTCAAGGGCAGGCATTTTTATTAAAAATTTAATGAGGCAAAAGTTCAATTAATGTTGTAATTATCTCTCTCCTGTTTTCTCAGAATGTGCATATGTGTCTTAATGATTTAACAGCAGAGACAGCACAGGTGGCCACGGGGCGGGGGAAAGGGGTGACTGTGGCTGTTACTCCAGAGAAATCAGAGTTGTAAGAGAAAGAAATGTGTGCTTAGGAAAAAAAGAGAGAGAATCTGGAAAGCCAGTGGGGCAAAAGGGATATAAAGCCTCTTTCCAACTGAATTGGCAGAAAGTCAAGACCTGTCAAAGCAATAACTGCAGTAAAACTGAAATTGTCAGGCATTGTTAGTCACTGTGTTCATATGCTAGTGCTACTGGAAGCATTTAAAGGAGGTGCCAACCACTGCTATTTAAAAATACAACCCCTGCTCTACCCACCCCCAGCCCACTCCAACCACAACATGACTTTTAAAAAAAAAATCATGCTACCCTTTTTGCACTTTTGTCCTGTGGCTGTCAAGCAGGGTTAGGAGGGAGGCGGCTCAGGTTCTCTTTTGTGAGAGATGCAGAACGATGATCCTCTGGCTTGATTAGATACACATTGGAGATGGGGGTACTGAAGAAAAGCATTATTTAAAGGCTACGCAGGAATTTATCCATTATTTTGGAGGTGGATATCTAAAACACTTTTTTGATCATTCTTACTTTCTAGCCTTTTTGATACTGGATAATTTATTTCTAAGTTACAGTATTCTTCCCAAACACTCCATGACGTCACTGATGGAGACACCTCTGAAATATGTATGGGAAAACAAAAAAAGTTTTGAGATGCCACCCATGCCTGGAGCTACCACTTCTACTTCAGTGGCAGTATAAAACATGTGCTATGTGCCTTTACTGAAATATTTACCTAGGTAATAAAGTAGGGATAATGGTACTTTCCTAATAACAAAAGGATATGGCAATTCATTAAAAAATTGATGTGAGAGATACTCGAACACTATAATGATAAGCACTTTAGAAGATTATAAATAATACGTAGTGTCTTTGATCACACAATTATTAAAATTAATACATAAAAATTATGTATTCTCAAACTCAATGCTATGAAAGAATGTAGATTTGCCTACTCAGATAGCATGGTCTGTTCTGCAGATTTCCTCCTTCTCACAGAAATTTCAAAACATAACAGGAAATCATCAATCATGGAGTCCCATTTAGAGGGTACCACAAGAATGTGTCCTCAGCACACAGCTATTTATAACCCTAGCAGTAATTTGGAAAAAAAATATATGGAGCCTTTGCTAACAATATTTCATAAGATGCAAAATCTGGCAATATGTTGCAGAAAGTTAAGAACACATCAACTGTACTGCACAGGTCACTTGGTAAGTTAGATTGATTCACTGCATAGGTTTATAAATGCATTAAATATAATACCTGAAGTTTAGGAACAAAGCATATAGAATATATAAGCAAAGGAACAGGATCTTACAAAACTAATTCTGTAAATGGCCTAGGAAACAGTGGCTAATCAAATAAGATGAACCATGAAGAATATTAATTCAGATTTTTATGTATAATCAGGTAAATAACAAGAAAAAGATGGTAAGTTACAGTATTTGTCACCACATTATGTGGACGAATACTAGTATTGGCTTCCACACAGAGAATAAATAAATCAAAACGAACAAAAAAAATGAGAGAGGGAGAAAAGTTTTTTTAAAAATACAGAAATATCCAGATATGGAAAGAGACACTTAGGACATTTGATTTATTAAACTTCTTTACAGAACTGTTAAGGAATGACTTGATTCCTGTCTTTTACACCTTAACTGTGAAAATACTTCAGATAGTAGCTAGTTCTCAAATCTGGTATGCAAAAAAAAATCAAATGGATCCAAATGGCTCGTTAGAAAACCCAAACATCATCCTTGCCGTCTGAAACAACCTATCTGCCTCTACCCTTCGTAAATAAATTAGAAATGTAACTTTCTCATTTGCACTCCTTTAGATTAGGAATAGCCTTATGAATCGACCAAGGAACCTCTCAGTTAAGTTATGACAAAAAGTAAGAGGATATTTCAGGGAATGCCAGAAGCATTGATGAATTTAAGTAATCAATTTTTTAATTAAGCACTAAGACATGATGTGCATGAATTATTATGACATACATCTCATTTGGGACTAGTTACTTATAAATAAAAAAGCATGATAGAATGTTTTTTTGGTAATGATAAAGTATGAAAGATAAATATTAGCACATGGTTTGCTTACAGGATTATATTTAAAACAGCTGCAAAAGACAAAATGGTCTCTGCTGTGTATCGTTCAGAAGAGTAAATTAAAAAAAATGTGTGCGGAAATCTATGAGAGAGGCCATGTAAATGTTTAAAAGTATGGAGGTGAGAGCTCCTTTAAGACAGTAACTTTTCCAAAGAAATGGCTACCAAAGCTGACACTGCTTCAGCCTTTGTTACTGCCTTTTGGCAAAAAAGTAGGCTCATTCAATCAACAGGATTTATAATATACTCAAAGGTAAAGCACAGTTTTCAGGAACAGGAGCAATGAAACACACGTGTACAGGAACTGAATGCTAACAAGTAGAAAGGACACAGAAAAATAGTCTTTTAAAGCCTCTGTAGGGATCTGTAAGGAGCTACTTAGGTCTAAGTGGGCAGTCTGCAAGTTTCTGACCTGACCTCTTGGTCTGTAAAGTCAATAAACCATTTGACTGGATATTCTGTGTCATCCCTCTCATCCCCCCCGCAAAAAACCCCTGACCAGATGCCCTTGTGAGTCAGAGATGCCTGTATCCTTTTGACAAAACCACTTTTCAGAGTTCAATGACATTTTTTATTTTAAGCACTTTAGGCATTTCAGTATGGTTCTTTTCCAAATCACTCAAGTTTTACATCCCACTGTGTCTACTTACATGACTAACGTGAGTAAAGTTTAAAGCACAGAATTGTTAAAAGTCTGACAAGAATTTAGGCATGTTGATTAGCAGAGGAAAATAAAATAATACTCTTTAAAAAGAAGTAAGTAAACTGGGAGAATCCCACTCCAAACCACCATCCTGTAAGGCTTGCAGGAAACATAAAGTTTCATGGGAGCAGATTAGTGCAGCAATCATATACTAAGCCTGTTAGCTCTGGTCAGTGGGGGGAAATCATCTCTAAGAATTAAGGGGCATAAAACAAAGCTCAGGGTGTTCAGGTTCAAAACTGACAGAAAGAAGTGATGTGTCACCTGAAGGACATTAAAAAAGTGTGACTGGTGTCACAGGACATCACAGGACCCGCTAGATCATTCAAGGGGAGACAGGACAAGATTATGGAGATGTAATTGATGGGGGATAACTAACTAATGAGAAACCATACGTAGCTTGGGAAGTCATTGAGCTGAAAATACTTGGAGGCTGGGAGAGTATCAGAAGGAGGAATCACAGCTGTACCCAGTCCTCCTGCAGCACTGGGAGTCACTATTTGTGACTGTTCCTTGCCAGGCAGGTCAAGCCTACTGCTGGAGAGGGGACAGTGGGGACACTGCCACAGGCGGACCTTTCGTCTCACCCAGTGATGCTGTCTTGGCATGCTGGGAGCCCACCGGCTGTGGTCCATCGCTGTCACCACCCTCAACTCGACTTTTCCACTGTTCTGTGGAAAGCCAATGACTCTTCCGGATATTAAGACTCCAAGAATCGTCCTTCACCAAGCATTGCTAAAGGCGATCTTTTCAGTAGAAATAATGTGATGAAACACGCGTATTTCACAAGTAAATAGAGTGCACGTTTTTCAGGGGCAGCTTTAGCACATACATTGTGGCACAGGCAATGCATGGGCAAAAATACAAACACAGAAAGTTCCCAAACACCTCGTGCATCACTAAAATATCAGTGAACTCTACTTGGTATGTAGAAAGCAAGGCAGAATGCTTTTTAATGAGGTATCCTGCACATAATTCTCCATGCTTCATCCTAAAATTATCTCTTGGAAAGGCTAAACTAAACTTTTCTTTCACCCAAGATTTTGCATACACATGAATGAGAGCAGAAATTGTATCTTTTTTGGTTTTAGTTATATACCTGCTCAATGTACAACATTTATGCCTGACTCTTACACACACCAGGTATTCAGCAATGTTGCAATAAGGCATGTTTTAAAAGAAATATGCATTTTGAATTTCAAAACAAATGAATAACTGCAGTTGCTCTTGACGGATGGTGTACCTTGTCTAACAGCATCTTTGAAAGTGATGCCCATCCAATTGCTCTGCTCTCTCCCTGTGCAAGTTACACTGTATCTTGTTTTTCTGTGGGCAAAATGCAAAAATTGCCCTCTCCAGTGAAATAGATATATTCTCTGAATCCTTTTAAAAGACAATAGGTATGTGAAAAAATCATGTAACCAAGAGGAATACAGTGAAATGAAAGCAGCTGGTTATACTACTACACTGTTTTTTTTCTTGGACAACCGTTAACAAAATTAATTACCTTGCTGCTGAGTTAATTAGGTAATATTAGTACATAAATACCCCAATTAATTATCCTAAGCTAATAAAAAGACAACTGCCATCAAACGTGTTTGACACAACCATATACGACGTTGAATGTAAATTTTCCCATTTCCTTCCCAATCCAATTTTAATTAAAACATTATAAATATAAGTCATTCTCATAAATAAGTTTTATAGCGTCACAAGCTAATCACTCCAGAAAAATAAATGAAGAGACAATAATCCCTTGCATAATTATACTGCCAGTTAGAAAGCGTGTCTTTAATAAATAGCTCATCAATTTCAGAATTTTAAAGTAAAATGTTCTCAACCAAATGAATGTACCTGCAGCCTAATTGCCTGAAAATGAGCCCAAGATATGAAGAAAATACATTTTTTCATTGGTCTCGTAATTCCCCAGTTCAGCAACTTCTTTGCTGTTTTCCCAGGAACCATTTCTATAGCATTAGTTACTAACGAAGAAAAATGTTATTAATGAAGCCAAATCTTGATTGCTGTCATCTCTTTCTGAGCTCCTCAATATTGTCTAGTATTTTGGTTTATTGTTTTAAAAGTGAAGACTTAGTTTTATTAGTATCAAGTTTTGTTATTTAATAACTGTGGTCTATAAGAGGAAAATCAACAGGTTTAGGCCAATACTAGTCAGTATTCAGGACTAAATGCACCAGCTAAAAGCTTATAAAATGGATAAGAGCTGATAACAAAAGCTTGATAAAAGCTCATTAAGTGGGTTTTAATGCTTTAGAGAGGTTTTCTAACAGTCATAAGTTCATAGCCAAGGGCATTAAATACTCTTCTTTCTTTTTGGAAAATGTTTTGAAAGTTTGCAAACAGAACAAGGTAATTTTTCTTTTATTAAGATCCCATGAGGATAGGTATACCGATTTCTTCAGCATATCTGTGCACCCACCATTTAAAGAATTACACAAAAAACCCAAAACAAAACAGAATTAACAACAAACACTACATGAGCTGGGGAAAATAGACCTCAGACAATACATTCAAAGTAACATTTGGAACTTCCTGTCATTTCTGCTAGCAACAGGAAAATATTAATCATGTTCAGCAAACAAGTTTGCAAGATTTTCATTAGGATTTTTCTGTTAATTTCATTATCTAAATGAACAAATTATTGTTTGCATTTTTTGTAAATGAAAACAATTAAATTACTCTATTTTATCTTTTTGAAAGAACAAAATATAATCCTTCTTGACCTTGTGTTCCTTATTTCTGCCCTTGTCTCATCAAACGTAATTTCTGTGATTCAAGAAGCTTAAGTCTATTTCAAAGGCCAGACACATTCTCTGGTTGCCACTGATATCAACAAAAATAGGATTTAATTTTTTTTGCCAGCATCACTGTACTTTTCAAACTGTGACGTACTCCAGCAGTTCTCACACAATCAAATCTTTACAGAAATAATTCTGGGCTATGCAAATCTAAGTCACCAAAACACAAATTCCTAAATTTCACACTCCTCTTTCGATCTAAGTTTGGCCTGAAAGTTTTATTCAGCTTTTAAAGAGTGGGGCCCTGTTAGCAGGTTGCAATACATCCCTTCTTCTCAGATACCCAATTGTTCGAAACCTTATCACAAACCCATCTTCATGTGCATTTTAAGCAAGTATATTATTTGCACGTTAAGAATCTGAGGATGGGCAAACATGCCTTTGTGCCACGCTATCTTCTATAGCAGGGGGTCAGGCAGACTACTGATGATGGCAATACCTTTAACTAAGACAGCAAGATTTAACTGTAAAACATTAGTACACCAAAACTTCTTGCATTAGTACACCAAAAACAATTAAGGGAGATTACATGTCTCAGAATCTACTCAGGTTGGAGTCATGTCTACTTATTGTCCTATGGAGGCAAGGAAGTGTCCCACTTACTACTTATGTACTAAACAAGGCAAGTTGTATGTTATCTCTTGATTAAGCCAAAAACATCCCAAATTTTCGTCATATGTTGTAAAGAATTATCCATGAAGCTGCCATTTACCTAATTTTATTTGAAAAGTGCGCAAATAATATATCTTCTCCAGAAGTATGGGGTTTTTTTTACTTCCTTCATTAATTTGCTTGAAAATAACTTCTGAACAAGTAACTTTTTGAAAGTAACTTGAAAGTAACTTCTAAGCAAACAGATGGCAAGCAGACCAAAATCAGTATGTCCCAGTCTTTGCAGTGACTATCTTTCAAATCCCCAAAATATTATCTGACATGAAGACCTGTGTTTGAGTTTTACAAAGACATGCCTGACCAGTGACACTGTAAGATTTTGGAACATGAGTTCCTGTCTTTTTCCAGTTATTAAAGGGCTAAGAAGGAAGAACTATCTACTCTAAATTTTCCTTACAAATGCTGTTATATCACCCCAAGTATTTTTAACTCTCTAAAGGGGCTTTTGCTCCTTCTATCTCTTAAAAAAGGGAGAGAACAAAAGAGAGAAAAGGAAGGAATGGAAGGAGAGGAGGAAAGAAAAGCTGTTGCCCTTGCAGAAAGAATGTTTCAAAAAGAGATAGGTGTTCATCATTTCTAGGTCTCCAGAGAAGAGAAAAAAATAAGATTAAGACTCAAATGAATACCACACTCACATGACTTGGTTAAGGATCATTTTTCCTTGTCAAACAGAAGCAAAGAAAGGAGAACAAAAATCCCAAAGCTTCATACCTAGGCGGAAGGAAAACGCCAGCTGCTGTTTTCAAAGATTCGGAGATCCGTAACCACACAGATTCATCCAAGTACAGGGCTGCAGGCATGCACGTGTGGTAGGACTTACCTGCCTCTTCTGCTTCTCAGACATGTCTCTGGGGAGCAGGGAGGACACTCTTCTAGAGGAGATCACCTTTTCAAAATAAGCTAACACGAAAGTCATGGGTCGCCTTCATACGGCAGGGGACGAGCACATTTCTCCCTGTCTGGACTTTACTGCACAGAAGTCAGGCATGACCTTGCTCTAAGTTACATGGATAAACTTGTTCAAGAAAGTCAAAATGGTTATGAACCCTGTTACATTTTCTGCAGAAGTATTTCTTTCTAGTAACAGATTTCTAATTTTCAGACTCCCCCCCCCCCCCCAACCTTACTCCTTTGGTGTTTTTCTACATTCACTTTAACTTTATGTAAACCTTTTTAGACCCATAATATATTAAGCTGGACATGCGAATACCCTGAATACTGAACCTCATAGCAGGGGTGGGAAAGTAGAGGGAATAAAAAGTATATGTCTATTTATCAGTTTTTAAGCACAACCAAATGGACTGTATCACATCATTATTCTGATAATAGGATTTGCCATGGACTACTCCCGTATTTCTTTATGAAACATGATAGTAACTGAGAAATATAGACTGTTTTCAGACTGTTGCAGACAGTGCGCTCCTCATATTATTCTGAGTTTATAGCAGTAAAAAAATGTAGCAAGGAGATAAAGATCCCCAGTGTGTGGCAGTACCAGACTTAATGGCATGTCACTACCACTCACTTTCACTATGATTATCTCAAGCAGGCAGAGATGGGGAGCCAAACTGGGAATCAGTTTTCACTGAGCAGATATCAGTACAACATCTGCCCCATCATGTATTTATGAAAATCTCCCTGCTGTTCCAGGAATCACTTAAGCATGAAATAGCTGAGTTCCGATAAGTTAGACTTTCTGGCATAACTGATGCTACAGTAAAACACTTCTGCAGAAACTTGGTAAAGATTATTCTAGCATAGAGGAAGTGAGCAAAATTAGTAGCTTTCTTTTTGTGCTACTTCTCACTTATCTTAAATGGGCCCAGGAGTATATCTGAGAAATCTATAAACTATTTCTTAAATGATTTTATGTTTTCTAGATACACACAAGTCCTGAATATATTTTAATAAAAATCCTTCACTTTCACTTAGGTAATTCAAAGTCTAAATCAAGGCTGCTGCCCTATTTAATCACTGGCATGAAAGAAAAGCAGTACCTAAAACACTCTTCCTTGCTAGATTGCCTAAAGTTGATATCACCTTGAAACTCAGTTCTGATAGTTTATACATTGCCCCTATTTACCAGGCAGCAAGAATGCACTGGGCACTTCTAACTGAAGAGATTCAATTAGTAGGGCCTACAAAGTATACTTTTTGTCTTAATGCATGATTTTATACAACTAATACAAACCAAAATATTAGTCAGTTTTCTATATTACATCTGCTCAGTAGTACCAAGTAGAAAACGCTATTTTCTCATTAGCATTCTTCCTTCTAAATACATGAGGTCTACAGGGATTCAGATTGAGCTTTTTCTTTGAGAATGATAACTTTCCACAGAAAACTCATGCATTTATTTTTTGAGCTAAAAATCATCCTCTGAACTTGATAACACTGGATACAATAGTTTGATTATCCTAATCCTCTAAGAAATTCAGATCAAATACAAGCGTGCTAAATAGTTTTGGCCAGAAAACGGAAAGGAGGAGCAGAGGGTCCCACTCTCAGCTGTTTCCAGGAGCCAAATGTCCAACAGGACGGCGGCCACCTGGGGTCCCAGCAACACCCTGCCTCCTCCCTTGACCCTCCTGGAGCATCTCAGGAATGGCTGAGATCCAGCACCAGCAAAGACCTGCTTTCCTCTCTCGCAGGTTTCTCTGCCAAGCCCTGAAGAAGTCGCTGCCCTTCAGAAACAGACTCATTCACCTGCATGATGTTGGCCTTGATACCTCTGGCCCCACCAAGACACGTTACCTCTTTGACAAGAGAGATCTTTGAAAAATGACATCTGAGGAGGAAATGGAAACTATAAGCCCTCACCACCAACAGAAACAGCATTGGCAGGAGTCCTCCTCTTTATGCAAGAAGTGTGTTAGGGCACATTTGGGTCTGTGCCAAGAAACAAATCCTGTCTTTCTGGCAGAAGCAATTCCTGTTTTTATAAAAGCACTGGTATGCCTGTTCCCAGCAGATGCCTAAGCACAAAGCCTCTGGACTCACCCTCAGGCTCTTGCCTGATTCAATAAAAGGAGCAGCACTGCAGCAGGAGATTGCTGGAGATCTCCAATACTTTATACATTCCTGACAAATGGAACATTTTCCTCAGAAGTGGAAGCGATTGGTTTAACGTTTCTGAATCGCACAGATAGTGAGTTTGCGGACACGAAAAAAAGTCCAAAAATGTTTCTTATCCAATCTGGCAACAAAAGCCCCAAGAATATCCAAAGACTGAAAGCTGTTGTTGGAGAAATCCAACTCCAAATTAGATGTAAATTTCTAGCAGAAAGTCTATTAAACATAAGAATACCTCTTATCTGGCAGTTTTGTTGGGACTTGAAGTATTTAGGGTTAGATTATATATAGTTTAGAAAAGGTACACTTAAAATTGAGGGTTGGGTAAAATTCTATGGGCTGTGCAGACAGATATCAAATTGGAAAATAGTTTTGCTCCTTTCTGGTCATAGCCTTTGAATGAATATCAAATGTTGCATTATTTAGTCTAGTTATTTGGTATGGTAGAAACTGTGCCATGAAGGGCTTCTGGTGAGATAAGAACAACAGATGTGGAACTAGAGCCTCCTACTCCACTGTTAGATTATTTCAGCTGTATTTATTCCATGTATTTAGAACTCCCTTGCATCAAACCTTCTGTTGTCATCCATGTGCCAAAAAGCTCTAAGTCTTTTGCTCTACTGAGCTTTGGAAAAAACAGAGGCAGAATTCTGGCTCCAGAAACTGTTCACTATACAGATCCAATTTACTGACATTTCTAGATCTAAATATAAAAAACATTCAACAGATATTATATTATATTATATTATATTATATTATATTATATTATCTCATATTAGGTTTTTGCATGTGAAAGATGGGGACTTTCCAGTCCTAAAATTTGATTCTCGCTGTTCCTCTGCCACTAAATTAATTCTCAGAGGATGGCCAGCTGAGCTGGGGATTCTATGTTTCTCTTATGCAATCGAGCTTTTCCATCTTAAATTTTAAGAAGCAGGATCACTTTTTACAAAGGAGAGAATAGTGTATCCAGGATCACTTTTTACAAAGGAGAGAATAGTGTATCACCAACATCTTTACAAATATTGGCATCTTCTCTGAAGCGTTACCACAGGCATTAGTTGTAAAACTGTGGAGGTGACTTAGGAATTTGAGGATGCAAAACTGGTTTCTCAAATAGCTATCATCTCCCATTTGATGAGGTACCATTTCCCAGCACTGCTGCCTTGGCTGAATTCCAGTTGAAACTATGTCTATCAGTGGTGTTTTCTGTTTTATTCCAGTCTCCTGAGATATCCATCACCCTAATAACAGATTTGTCATTTAATTAGAGGTCACGTGTTGCAGTATTTTGTGTAACTTCTGTACGCTTTACACATGTTATTTATATACTCTTTATGGAAATAAAATTTTATGGCAAAACAGATCATTATTATAATTTAATACAGACAAATCTAAAAATTTTATAGAAAGTAAATCTCCCTACGTGATAGCCTGCAAATATTTGCATTGCCATCTCACCACAAATAGGCAGCAAAGACTCAGCATGCAGGCAGCAAATATCTACCTCATTTCCATTTCTGTACCTTATTCTGCAATGGCAATGGTGTCTCTCTACCTTGCAAATAAGAACGCAAACATGTAGAACATCTGGATGTTTAATGGGATGAAAGAGACAGTGGTTTGAAATTGTTCACTAAGTGAATGTTGTACCATATGCCAAAAATAACATGACAGGTCCCCTTGAAACATAATTTCAATTATATATGCCTCTGCTTTCAAAAACTACACTGTAAACATTAGACAGCTTCACTCAGTAGGTCTGGTTCCCTGTGGTGCGTATAGTCCAATTTTCTGATTGAAGAATTAAGAATGCATTTTGCTCATCATTTCTGTTATTTCAGTTAAAGTGATCTGAGACTTGCATATATCTGTTTCTTATTAACAGGAATGTTCACAAACTTCTTGTTAGATACTGAGTGCAGCCAAACCAACAAGGGGTTTAGACTGATGAAATCAGGGCCATAATTTAGAAAAAAACAGATTACTTGGTGTCAGGGATAGTCTTATTAATACAGGAGAATATAGGTGTTGAAGACATGTGAGACTGCATACAAACTGTAGGTAGAGCAAATGGAAAAAAGGGCCTTTTGTCTACAGTCAACACATACTAAATATAGAAATCACTGAATGAGAATGAGTCCAGAACTCTACAAGCCTGCATTTCAGAACGTGACCACATTTTAAAGGAAATTTCTTTTATAAAACCTTGCATAGCAGATGGGTGGCAAACTCAGAAGACTGAAAACTACTTGCTATAGCCACATATTATGTGAACTATGAATTTCTGATGCTCCTCTATACCTTAACTATCTTTTAAGAGAAGTTTTCTTATCTAGATATATTTCCTATATTTACAGCTCTCATAGAAGCTTTGGTTCCTGAGTATGGCATGCTATTCCTAAACTCCCTTTCCTCACGCTTTAGAATGTTTCTGAGGTCCGTTAAAATTTTCCACTGATATCCACTGAAATTTTCTCACAACGTATACTGCAAATGAAGTATATAGGGCTTTACAAAGGCTGCTTTCAGAATACATAGAGAATGAATTCACTAGCAAGAGATACGATTAAGGTGTACACAAGAAAAACAGAAAACTTCAGCAGTGAACCTTTCTCCAAAGGCTGAAACAGCTTCTGTAAGGGATTGGTTAGCACAAGCACTCTTCAGGTAAGGAACTCTGCTAAGTACAGTGAAAATATTCATTATAGCACAATTGTCTAAAAATGAATATAAATAATACTAGGTACAATCATTCCCTGAGGCGGTTTTGGCTGTGCACTGAAATTGGCCCAGCATTAGGTCATTTATATCACATAGTTTAGGACCTAAAAACCCGGGGGGGGGGAGCAGGGGGCCGGGGGCAGGAGGTGGGAGTTAAGCCAGTTCAGGAGACATTTCTTCCTAACCTAGCTTTTGTTCCTGTCATCAAGAAGAGGTCATCTGAGTCCTTGTCTGTTTACTCAGCAGTGAGGCAGGTTGCTTAGTGCTGCTTGCTCCAAAATGCAATTCAACGCTCTACATTTCTGGAATTGGGCCCACGCTCCTCCCTCAGTCCACCCAGCGCTACATCAAAAACGCATAGTAAGTTCCAGATTGCCATTGCCCCTGCAGTTAAGCGTAGGTGTCAGGTAGAAAACTATCACTTACAGCTCAGTGGCCCAAATGGTATTGGATGAGTCCTGAGAGGTTCTTCCCCGAAGTGGTGGAAGAGGCTCGCGCTGCGCTGGTGGCTTTTTGCTCCTCTTGGAGAAGAGGGACACCACGGCGGTCTCTGCCCTCGGCTCCCCGTGGGCTCGCAGGGTGCAGGATCCCCGGGGCTGAGTGTGCTGCTTTCCCCGTGCCTCCCGCCAGTGCCTGAGCAGATCTCCTTCAGACGGCTCTCGGCTCTCCTCTGCCTCCTCTCAGCTTATATACAGGGTGAATTAACTTTAGTTAGAGGGAGAGTTAGTTCCCTTGATCAGGAGGTCTCTGAGTGCCTGGAGACCTTAGTATTTCAACCATTTGAACCAGAAGGAAATTAAAGCTCAAAACTAGACTCCAGCTCAGGCTTTATGTGCCATATAAACACAGCAAATTGTGATGTTACAAGCTTAAAAGAACAACTCTTGACATCTTTACTCGGTTTTCAAATGACTCTTTAGTCCACCAAATCTTCCAGAAGTTTGCTTAATTAGGATAGGATGGGTGAGGGTCATAGGTCAATGCCCTTCCTCCTAACTGTTTTTCTCACTAGCTTCATTGGAAACGTAAATTTCTTGTCTGTAACAGCTATGAAAATTTGGTAGCAGGACAGACAGTTCAGGACACACCTGGAGACAAAGATGCTTTTAGATTACATGGCTCTAGCTTATTTTTACATGTAATAGGTGACACAAAAAGCAAAGAGAAAGTGCCTTTTTATCAGCATCCTCAAACATCGTATATGCAAAGTTGTAGACTCCCTAGAAATGCCTGAAAATGCCAGTATGGACTACATGCTTATGTAGATCTGGTGATATGACATGGGAGCTGTGATGATATAGACTATCTAAAGAAAAGCTTGTTTACAGAGACACCGGGCTGAGACCGTACACTCAATTCACAGCGACAGAGAACAACCCATGTGGCTCTAGCAGTTCTCATACATGTTTGTCAAGAAATAACAAGTCCCGGATTAATAAGCCACAAATACGGTTATGGAAAATTTTGTCAGGAGGTCCTAATGGAACATTTGCAAATGAACAGTAAATTCTGTGAATTAGTAATGGGATGATAATGCGGTCTTCTTCTCAGGGGTGTTATGTTGGTGCATGTTTTATCTTCTACCCATGCATATTTGATCAAGGTGCAAATACAGGCATTTTTAGTCTACATACAAAATATTGCCATGCTCTATAACAGCATCCTTCTGACACCTATGAATCATTTTTTGGTCCCCTCCTTCCACTGCACACAAGTGCTCTGCCAGTGTTTCTTGGGTTTGAGTTTCCCTCACCCCTGTTTTACTTCCTTTTGGATGACTCGTTAGCAAAGGCATCTGTTCTGTTGCTACTAAGAACTTGGAAAGGAGAACTGTCAAGGTTTCATTTTTCCTCCTCTTTGGTACTATTTTTACCCTTCCTGTACATGCAACCTGCTGGAGGGAAGCTGGGCTCTTCCCTCTGACTCCCCTTCCTAGCTCCATTACATCCTCCTCCACCACAAAAGACAACATATATTTGTTTGTCATCTATTAAGCTGCCTTGCAAAGTAGAAGTGGGAAGCACCAAGGCTGTACTGCACACCTGCATTTTTCTGGCAGAGAATGGTCTTTATCCTCCTTCTATCGGAGTCTCAAAGTTGAAGTGTTATCTCCTGCCTTCCCTCTCTATAATCAGTGGATTATTTACAGACAGGTGTAGCCTCTTACAGGAAGTAGAAAAGCTGAAAAAAATCCCAAATTTTTGCACTAGCCATTTTTGAGGGCTGCCTATAATTACACCCACACATGTTTTTCCATAGAAACAATCCTGTAGCTGCTAAAAGTAGTTATGCAATCATAAATATAGGGGAAATGACAGGTGGGCTCAGAGACAGGTGGAAAGGGGTTTATAAATTCAGGCAGAAGGGCAGAGATAAAACATAAAACAGCCTTTGTTGTGGTTCCCCTTCCACTTAAGATGAAGTCCATGAAATGGATAAGATTGCTTATGGATTGGCTGCTAATGGACTGCTATAGATCTAGAGAAATTAATAAGAAAAACCTTCCCATGTAAAATGAAGAACATATCTATAAGACCTACCACTTGTGTGAGTTAATTACCAATATAATATTGTTAATTGGTACCAAGGTACCAATTCTTCTATAGCACAGCCATAAAAACAAAATGCTATTTTTACATGTAGAGAATCTACCAACTGTCCTCGTTCTACCTCACGAAAGGCACATACAGCTTACTGAAAATCACTTGAAGGAATTTAAAAGCCGAATAATAACAAAACTGCTAGAGGGAAGAACAGGAGAAAGTCTGCTGTAAACATAAGAATATATTGGAAAGAGACCATAAGAAATAATGTAAAACTACTTTTACCTGGTTCTTTGAAAATTCATGCATGGCCTAAAGCTAGCAATGGTAGCGACAGGAAGAAAAAAATTAATCCTTTGTGATCTTCCATTACGACAGAGAAAAAACATTTGGTTTTCCTGCTATTACAGAAGGCTTATCTATGAGTGTGCAAAGCATCATTTCAAATTGCTGTACTTCAACAAGGAACCAAAATCTATTTGCAGGGTCTGTTTGTTGCCATTATGTCTCAGCACTGTAGGAGTGCTCCTGGGGTTGTAACTCAGAGGCAAGTGGGTCTGTTTGAAATACCAACTTGAGCAAAACAAGAAAATTAGATATTTGGGAATCACAAGACTATTTTTGAGGAAATCATTGGAGATGCCAAGGTAAACATGTTGTGATATTCACTAGTTACTTTTTTTTCTCACACTGTCCTTTCTCTTTCAAAGACAGGCTTAAAGAGTTACGATAACTCAGGAGTATCTTCCTTAGAGACGCTGCAGAAAAAGGGGAGCAGAGAATGGATAAGTTGCTGAATTGATACTTTCCCTCCTGTGTACTTTTGGGGTTGCAGGACAGAAAGGCTAGAGGAGTTTTACGGGCTTGGTTATAATTCTTTCTTTCTGTTGCTATTGAAAGCAAACTTCACTCTCGTTCCCTGTCCCTCTGCCAGAAACAATCTCATACTACCAGGAATGCCACAGGAATACTGTCAGGCAGGTACATGCTGGGGACTCAGATGCAGGTATGACTGACATGATGCTCTGCCCTACCACTGAGAAAGGGTCTGGTTCTCCAGACCACGTGAATTATTGGGAACAAACAACAGAATGGAGCAGGTATGTTAGGGAGAAGTCAAAGAATCACACTAGACCCAGAAGTTATATATTTCCACAATTTCTGTAACTTGTTTGAATTCCCTATCTAAATTTTATGTAGTAATTTGGCTGCTATCTTTTCTCTAATTAGAACTAAATGTAGACTGTACTTTAACTCTACTAATTCCCTTAATGTCATTATCTTGAGTTTGCAGAGGTATTCAGTAATGTCTACCCTGGTGCCCTTTACATAACGTTCATTTCTTCCCCAAGTAACAACACAGGCTGAGGATTCAAGGGGTGATTTAGTTAGAGCTAAATAAGAATGACGTGAATTGAAAGAGAGGGAAGAGACTTATTAATTTGCACTGTAATTTTTTTTTTCTTGTGTGTTATCATTGCTTTTCCATCTCTCCTTTAATAAGATATCTCTCCCTCCTCCCTGGTATCTGTCTACTTGCAAGGACCTTTGCATCTATCTTTTTCTTGTCGTCCTATTTTTAGTGCACATCTGTTCCTGTTTTGACCTCAATTCTCTCTCATCTGGGGCTTCATTTTTCTATGTCTCCCTACTGCCAGATCTTCTCACAGCTGTCAGATCCCTTCTCTCTAGCAGATCCATAATCTTCCTGTTGGTGGTCAATGCCTGAACTCCATCCCTTGACGCGCTGCCTGCTGGGAGAAAGAGAAGGAGCAGCTCTCCAGAAAGCTCAGCTGTGCCACCTCCTTCACCCAACTCCTTCCTCCCAAACGCTGCCAGTGTGGGTGAGTTACAAAGGTTGTAACTTGCTCTCTATTTTCTCCCCACACTTCTTTTATATTTTTCTAATACCTTAACCTTTTCCCAACAACTGTGAATTAAACTTGTTGGCCTTTACAAGCATGACAACAAATGCTACTTTCGTTCATTTCGTAGGCTGTATTTCAATCTTCTTTAGATCAGTAATTATGAAATTTGTTTTGTTTCACCTCATTTCTTCCCTCTTGTGTCATGTCTTCATTCACTGGTACAGTTATTATTTTCATTACTCCATTCTCTCTTTTGCTAGGTTTTCCTTTTCTGCCTTTCAGGTTTCTTTGCGCGCGTGTGTAACAGTTTTGCTATGCCTCAACTTCCCGCCACCGTCTTCTTTGGAGACTCGGTCTGCGAGGTCAGATTAAACGGGAGCATTAAACAGCTGTTGCTTACAGGGTGGGCTCTGGATCTGGGAAGCGGCTGGCTGCTCTGGCTGACTGCTTCGTCGGCCCAGACTGAGGCGTCGGGGACGGATGTGCTCCGGGCAGCGCCTGGGCCAGGCTCCACATCCAAACCCCTCCTGGCAGCTGCATTAAGAGCACGAACAAGGAGATGGAAGAGAGTCTTCGCTGCTTTACCCTCAGCCACAGGAATACGCTTGTAGCGAAAGGGTTTATCCTCTTCTTCTCAGGTGCACCTACTAATGCCCCTAAGTGCTGCTCTAAATCACAGGAGTGCCAACACAAGCACTGCTGGATGCTGGCAGGCAACGATGTTTCCTGGCGCTTGGCCCTACCAGCACGCTCCAGTGACTGTGAGTAAAGCAGACAACAAAGCCCTTTGCCTCCTCTCCTCGTCATTACCGAGATCCCTAACGCTGTTACCCCCTTTGTAAAAAAAGATTTTTAAAAAAAGTGTCATGGTTGCGCAAACAAGGATCGGCTAACATAAATATTATCCCTGTTTAGCTGATGTGTGCTATACTTTTGTTCCAGTCAAGTATCTGTGTAGTTTCAGTGTTATAAAACAGTGCTGTGGTAATAGAATATATTAATATTTAAAGAAGACACTCAGGATAATATTTTTAAAAATTTAATTTAAAAAAAATTACTCTTTACCAGATGTATATTATCCGAAGGCCACATATACCTTTAGCAAATTCAGATTAGATAGTGAACACGTCAATGCTAGAAATGTCTACATCTAATTGCACGTAATATTGTAGGAAAGAGATATGTGCACTGCAAACAGTGCTCGACTGAAACGTAAAAAATTATCCCTTCTGCTTTTCCTTCCTCTTAGAGCACAAAGAGAATCTAATTAACATGCTTAGTGTCTCTCCAAAATTCAATTCAAACACAAAGTATGCTATCAAAGGCTTGAACATCAGACAGAAAAGTAATTTGGGGTGACGGAGCTATCTCTACAAATACATTAATTTAACTCTAATGGGTCCATATGAAAAATGATACTGAATGCAGTTAAAAGTACTTTACCTGCTTTTAAGAGAGAATAATAAAGTTATTATTATTTCTTTAAGCTTAAAGCTGTCTTGCAATTGTTGAGTATGATTGTGTAACTTGATAAAGGCAGCAAATCACACAGTACCTTGTGAGAAGACTTGCGCGTGGCATTTTTCTCTTCAGTGATCGTTTCTCAGTGAAGAAAGTTTCCTCTCTGTCTTACAGAGACAGAATCTTTCAGGATCTGCAGTTTTTCAGGTTCTCTCAAATTTCACACAAGAGTGTCACTCTTTTATCCTTTTTTTCCCCCCCAGAAATTGCTATACATTAGATTTCAAGCTACCCTGATAGCACTTCATATCCAAGTCATTTTTTTGCTGCACTATTCTGCATCTCTATGTTGCAGACGATAAACCAGGTTTCAGTATTGTTTATCATGTGCCAGGGCCGGTATGTCATTTCAGTAAGTGCGGCATGGTGATCAGCTAAATCATAAAGAAGAAGAAAAGAAACACAAATAGCTGTTTCTTTCAAAATCTCTTTATGGATTGGAATAAAGCAGACCCTCCAACATTCAGCACAGTAAATTAATAGCTCACTATCACCCATCAACTTTTCTGTTTTTCTATCGATGCACTATTCTGAGCACATTAAAGCAGTGTTGATAAGAGAAAAATGGTTTATTTTTTTAGTCTAGATTTCAAAGAAATGTTCTTAAGAAGGAAGGTATGTCTAAGGAGCACTGCCTTATCACAGCACTCTTATTAGCATTTCTTCAAAGATGCCTTCTACTTGGTCCCAGCTACAAAGACAAAATCTACATTTGAATACAAATATTCAAAATGAAGTTGAAAATTGTCAGAGTCTTATGGAAAAGACGGACATAAGCCATAAAACTGAATTGTAGCAAAAGGAAAAAGATAGTAAGTGTGCACAGATAAGCAGCTCTTGTTTGTTAGATAAGGCATCAGAGAAAGAAAAAAAACTGGCTACATTTCAGAAGCTTCATGCTGATTACAAAAAATCAAATGCAAATTTCAGTCATTTGACTTGTCACCAATTACCACTAGTGCTAATGACAAAATCGTCCCTTACTTTGAGAAACTACGAAGTCTTTCAGTGTCTCTAAGTAATTACTGCCAAGATCATTGAAATATAACTTCAAATATATCCAGACATGTGTGCTGAGATTCTGTTCCTTCACAAAAAATATGTAACAAACCCAGAACGGATAATTATGCAGCCTCTATGAGACAATTTTTCTTCATAAACCCAGGCAATTAGGGTTCAAATCTCAGTATCCTTATTTTATTCTATACAGTTTAGTTGTGCCAAATGTGTATATAAAAATAAATATTAATCACACCTTTTGAAATAATTGCTTAGAATAGGACTTAGAAAGGATCGTAACAATGAATTCCATAGCCAAAACTACACTGAATAAACACTACTTCCTACCCATTTTGTATTTTAACACTTTTAATTTAATCCATTATTCATATATTCTGAGAAAAAAGTAAGTAGGAACTCATGAATAACATTTATACACTATTCTTTAATTTATACTCCCCACAGAAAAAAACATTTAAGAAGCATTTAAGGCCAACAGACCCTAACAGTAGCTGAAGGATAAAAATGGACTATAAGAAACTAATTGCTGCCAAAATAGATTGTAAAAAAATTAGGCCCTTCAGTGCTACAGTTAAATTTAAAAGAAATTGAAGTTTTGCCAGAGTTCTGGTTTTCTTTTTAGCCACATCAAGGTATAATATAGTGAAGTTGAATTATTTTTTTGACCTTATTCAGACCAAAGCACCAAGATGTTTTACTTGGTGCCTACAGTTTGTACAGAAAGCAAACTCACTCATTCACTCCTGAAAGACTTGTAAAAGTTGTACTTTACTGATTTTTTTTTTTCCCCACATTATGTGGATGTGTAACTGTCTTAGGTATTTTTTAAAGAGACACACAAATTAACAAAGTGAGTTTTGTTTAATATGACATTCTGATATTATGAGTATTATTACCCACCCTACAAAATAGTAGAAAGTATCTTAACATCTTAGCCTCTCTTTCGACTATCTGTAATTGCATGGATCTGTATACAACTCAAATGCTTTCTTATGTGTTTCCTATGAATTTGAAGCCATAAAATGTTTGTCAGTAGTTCAAGTTTCCTCTCTTACTGTTACCTCTCAGATTTTTATATGGCATTTATCGTGAAACTTTGCCTGAAACAGAACACCTCTGACCATGGTCTGGTCTGTCTGTGTTGCAATCATCTGAGCTGGGTTTTCACTACAAAAATATAATGTTTGCATAAGCCCCACGACTTATTTTTAACATTTCTTGGGAGCTTCCCTAGATATTACTCATTAACAGATTACCTACTCCGATTAACAAAAAAAAAAGTGTTACATTATGTATAAATGTGACCATTTCAGTGTTTATCTTCCAGAAAGATAACTGATTTCAATGACAGCTCATACATTCTGTTAACATCCTTGTAACTTCATTCATAACCTTCCTCAGTTATAATAGACCATACTCAGGCATGATGACTTATTGTAATTTAGACATATCAATCAGTCTAATCTCTCCAGGACATAATACTTAATATATCGAGGTTCCGCTTAAAATACTTGCAAAGAATACACATCAGATAGCTATTTTCATCCTCCCTGTAGTGAAAACCAATGAAGATATTTGATTCCTTCACTGTTTAGCTGTCTAGTAATATTCAGAGGTTTCTTTTACAGAAACATATATTTACCTTTTTTTTTTCTTTCCAGAGTGCTTTACTTGTTCATAAAATTCCCTTTTTAGTCCCCCTAATTTGCTGCACATTTCGTTTGCGTCCGTTAATGTTTCCATGGACAGCCATTCTTTTTTCTTTTTGTTTTTCTTTTTTAAAGATTTCCTTTTGGTTCACTTAAACTCTCTAAGAACTGCATGTCAGTACTTAACCAAACTTGTCTTCCTGGCCTTTCTTTTCCTTTCTGCCAAGGGTAAACTTAGTTCATGTTGAAAGAAAACATTAGAGTTCAAACATATGTTTTCAAAATTACTTTGGAAAAAAACCTTTCAGAGTATGAAAAAATTAGATGTTACAGACAAATGTTCCAAATTTAATCTGTTAAAATATTAGCAGGAATTTAGTGGAGAATTCTAAATAGCTTTAAATAAAATTTGACACTGTAAGTTAAAGTATCATTTATGCCTGATCTTGAAACTATAACTGAGCATGTTCATGACCTATCAGGTCTGATTTACTAATACTGTCAAGCATTGCAGTGGTTTTAGGTGTAGTTCTTTCAGGAGACTTGGAGAAACCTGCTCACATTTCTAAAGTCTATGAGTGATTAATCACCAAAGCAACCTACCAAGGAACACAGTGGGTTCCCCGTGCCTTGTCTCCAAGTTAAGCCTGGACTGCTTCCCAGAAGGTCAGACGTTGTCAGAGAGACTACGTTTTAGTCAAGCAGAAGTTACTGATCTCAGTGTAAAAGTGGGTCAATGTAGTCACTTATACAGTGGAAGGATCTATTGATCCCACAAGTCTCAGCCCCACCATGAATCTGTTATGGGATATGGACAGGCATTTTCCCCTTTTTATTGGTCAGTTCTTTACAGGTGAACCCATTTTCATTCTATGTTTATCACTCAAAATTGCCATATAATCGGCAGTTTAGTCATGTAAGACTTGCATAATATGGTCCTTGTTAGTACACAGCTGCTACAGAAGACATACTTTTCCTGAATCTTCCTATAAACTATCAAATTTTTAAAGATACTTCCCTTGGAACAAGCCAATAAGGAATAAAGCATACCCTACCGTTTTTGTTTTTTGTTTTTTTTTTTAAAAAGTGTATACTTATTTAACAGATGGTAGTTGCTCACTACCTAAGTACCTGGTTAGTTTCTAATTACAATGCTGATGGAAGTATCACACATCATTACACATCACTCAGTGTAAAAAAAAAAAAAAAAAAAGGGTCTTCATAAAAGACAGACCAACATCCATACCCAATTCAGGCTTTAGTCTGCAACAGTTAAATATGAACGGGTCAGTTTTAATTGGAATAGCACAGAATTGCACATCGGTTAAGAAAAAATCCAAGCCTGAACCAAAAATGGAGACCAGACATTCAATGACTAAGATAAAGATATGTTGTTCTAATAAACATGGCAGGAATTATCTTTGTTGTATACCACCAGCTTACACTTTCTTCTTTTAAGCAGGTTGGGTTTGCTTGAAGAGATCTTAATTCAAAATATGTAACTCTGAACATGCTCAGGAGGTAACAGACTTCATGACAAATAAAGGAAACAAATGTAGTGAGGTTTTATTATATAGGGAGTATAATATTAAAATACGTCCAGTCAGGGAAGCAGCATCACTAGTAAAGTTCTCAGCCTCTACATAGTCCTGCATGGGCCAAACCATTGGTCTGCTTATTGCAGGTCATTAACATTATCTCAATATTTGTATTATTGCTTTTTATGAGCTGCAGGGACAAATGATAAAACTGCACTAATACAAAAGATTTGTCACAACAAACTGTAACTATCATCACTTCATCCTTATATGTTAAGAATAACTAACTCCATCAAACTTTGTACAATGTCTGGTCTACATGATTACAGAAAAACAAGAATAAAGAACAGAGGGAAAAGCCACAATTTATCTCATGATTTTTCCTTTTGTGGCTTAATATAATGGTTACCATGCTACCTTGTTAAGCTGGAGATAAATGGAACAGTTGGAACATAAGCCTAAAACAGTTTCAAGCCTGGCTGTGCTTAAACATTAAGAAATGACTGGAAGCAGCCACAGCTCAAGGAGAACAAAGTGCTCTGAGGAAGGTGATTATTCCAGAAAAACAGTACACTCTTCAGCTATTCTTCCTTCTTTTCTTTTTTTTTTCCTCCTGTTGTTCTTGAAATGTTAGAATCAGTTTGTACCCTTCCTGCTCCCGATTTGCCAACATTTCACTATAATATTGACCATTCTGATGAGAAAGGTGAATAAAACCATCATGTTCAAACAGAAAGTTGTGTAAAAGTTCATGTGTGATTCAGTCTCCTGCAGGGCTTTTTAGTCTATAGCATAAGCCTCTACAGCTCAAATGTAATAGAGAGAAAAATAGTGCAGGAGAATGAGTCCTAAAACTTTTAAGACCACATTTTACCCTTGTTATTCACACAGAGCAGTACCTAACCCGCTGCCTTCAATATGAATAAAACCCACCTACTTTCAAAATAAGCAACAGGGAAAACTTGGGTATTATATGAATACAAGTATTTTTAATATGTATGATGGCTGGCAATATTATAACTTTGACACCAAAGTTTTTCATCTCCTATATGTTACAATTCTAAATGCAGAAGAATCAAATATACTCGGGTTTGTAAGAGAATGGCCCTTGAACGTGATGGGTGTCACCCAGCTCAACTCTCACCCTTACAATTCTGACTGCAGTGCTGCCAGTCCAGCCCATGCATCAAGCGGACTTCATCTGGGCATTTCTGCAGTGGATCAAGGAATCCTTCTCCACAACAGGTCAGGAAAGACCTCTTCAGTTCAGTGCAGAAGGGGCTCCAACCTGTAGCACCCTGACCCAAACCGAAGACCCTAATTCTCTCTGGGCCATTCACAGCCTTTCTCTGCCCCTCTCTCGCTGAGCAGATTGACATAGCCCCACAGGCAGCATTGCTGTCACAGCCCGAGAGGTGGAAAACAGCTTATTTGAGGATGCTGGAGGGCTGAAGAACACTTTGAGGCTATGTTCCTGATCAGAAACTGTCATGGGTTCCAATTTCACAAAAGGACGTCTGCTCCAACTAAGTGGAAAATAAAATTTGCAATCTCAATTCTTCTTTGTATGGAAACTTAAGACAAAAATCCCAAAGCAAAAAAACCCAACAAATTTTAAATTGGGAAAAAACTAAAACCAGAATATTTTAGAAACAGAAGGCACCACAATCAGAAATGGATGGAAATTGTCTGATTTTCAGTGACAAGTTTGCTGAAATATTGTCTTTACTCAGCAAGTACTTTGCAGCTCTCCCACTCAACTTCCTATATCTATTAATGCAATATATTTACAGATCTTTAATATTTTTTAATGATTTCCAGAAGAACTGGTGCAGTATGTGTTAACATTGATCCAAAAGTTTAAATCATTAACGAGTGACAGCAGAAAGTAATGAAGAGAACTGATTTTCTTTTGTGTGGAAATTAGCAGCTCGTAGGTAACTTGGAGCTGGCTAGTAAGGTAGTTTATTAAAAAATAAAAAAGTTTGCAGAACAGGAGCAGGTTCTCAATTTTCTTTTATTTTCAGGCAATAAAAGCCTTTACTGTGGCATCTTTGGCTATTGGAAATTGCAGAATTGTTTTAAAACCAAGCAAAAGATAATTGGTGAGCTTTTTTGGCATCTGTCCTGTTAAGTATCAAACTGCAATATTAAATGTTTATATAGGTGTTTGTATGTGTGTTGGGTGGCTAGATACCTACCCTATGCAGAAAAGTAAAAACAGAACATTAAAAAGTCTAAGAAACAAGTTTCAACATTTTTCTTCTCAGCTAACACAAGATAATTTAATACCTTAAGAGCTTTCCTCACAGAAAAGCCATAGTCCTCCATTTTTCATGATGTGTCTTGTACTTTCTTATAAAGAAAGAAAAACATTCTAGCTGTAAATTTCCTCAGTTTGTCATTCCCCCTTTAAAATACTAATTAATCCTGTGGAGATGCCTGTTATCTAATGGTATTGTACGGGGCATTGGAAACGTCTCTCCAAACTTAGGTGTCTTAGCGATGTGCTTAAAATTGGGCAGGAAGAATATGGACCCAATTAAGAAAAGTTTATCTATGTTCTTCAGTAAGCCAGAAAACATTATCTAGCTTTGATTATGTCCTTCAGAAGTCTGAGAGCCTTAAAAAAATCCTCTCTCACCCTGAACAATTCCCCTCTACAGTCTGAAGAAATGCATTAAACAGAAATGAAGCCACTTTTCTGAGCTGCACTAAGAGTATTTAAAGCTTATTTTCAAGTTACATGAAATGTCTTCCTTCTTGCAGTCTACAATATATTTTGTTTTTCCAGACCACCACAAATGTTCTTAAAACCAGAGGTCAATGCTAAACTAGCACAGTATGGTCAGTTGCTATACAAGATAGCTCCACACCGCTGCTGTAGTTGTTTACAGTATCAGCCCTGAATAGAGGCTGCCAATCTGGTCAAAAGGCAACTGTTTTGATAACTCCTCAAGGCTAAGACCACTTCTGGTTTGACTGAGATTTTGGGCTTGTGGCTTTGGAGGGAAAAGTTCAATGAAATACTACACAAATAGCTACCACAGTTGGAGCTATTCTCAAGTAAAGGTACTTGGTTCTCCAGTTTTGACTGTGGTAAAGCAAGGCACATGTCTGCAGAGGACCTTTAGGCCTCTTTTGAACTCCTGTATACTATCAACATTTAAGTCAATTAATTAAAACACTTCAAAAAGAAAAAAAAATTTTTAAGTTATTCCCACATAAGCATACTTACATGTGTAAAACCTGCTGCTTGCCTGAATGTATATGATTTCGGAAAAAGGGAAGATACACAACGCTACTTGCAGTTGTATGTATAATAAGAGAAAAACAAAAAGAAAAAATACTCTTTTAAAGACTCTACGAATGGCTGCCTGCACTGGGTAGCAGTTTGGTTATGAAGAACTGCTTTAAGCTGTTAGTATTTGATCAATAGCTTATCTCCTTAGAAGAGTCGCACATGTTTTGGCTTATCAAGGGCTGGTGCCTTGCCAGAGATGCTCACTCTGTTTTTGGATGCGTAAACTGACTTCCACTCCAGGTGCACGGGAAGAGTAGGAGCAGTTAGTGTGAAGGCACCGGGAAGAGGAAAATTCTACCCAAGAAGAGGTGCTGGACATTAACTTGTGTGGACAAGCTCCTTAGTTCTGCAAAAGAGCGATTTTGTAGTGCCGCCTCACTGACAGGTATCGCAGGCGCTCACACATTTCATGCAACACTAATTAAAGGATTCCTTTCTCTGCTTCGCCAGTATTTTACTTCGGTGCTGCTGAGCATCCCCATGTTGAGAGTTTATTTCTCTGACTAATTTTAGGCAGGCGGGCAACTTTTCCTGTAATTAGGCAAGAAACATATGGCTGTTAGACTGTACCTGTCACAAGCTGCCATGTTGATTTTGAAAAGATATCAGATGAATTCTGCAGGGAACATTCACTGGAAGTCCTGCAGCGCTTGTGCCTGTTGTGCGACTGCCGCGCTACCGAGGACAGGCGCACGGCGCGTCGGATCGCATTAAGAGCCTGCTGCCCGGCCAGCTCCCAGCAGACCCGCGCCCCACTCCGGCTGCGAGAACCAGCCGCCGCTCACTGCGGTACGCTGCGATACAGCGGCTCGCTCCTCCAGCGCCCAGCGCCTGGCCCTCCGGCACGGGCATTTTCCCTATCAAAACCAAAAACCAGGCTTAAAACTGCCCACCTCCCGTTTGCTCCAGACCTGACCCTAGTTTCACCCAGTTTCAGAATGGAAAAAATGAAACTGGAGAGAGGCAAGAAGGTCTAAAATGCCCACCCTTTTCCCCCGCTCCCCTTTTAATTCCTTGGTCCCAATCTAGAAGGGATTGGAAATTCAAAAAGACATATCTAGCATGAAAGAGTCTAAGGGATAACATTAGTATTTCTGTAGATAATGTCAGATAAATCATAGTCTCTGCCACTTATCTGCGATTTGCTTGATAGATCTAACAGGACAATTTTTACTCTTAATGCGTATCTGTTTCTAGACAGGCAATGTGATTACCCAACGTTGGATTTCCACTGTAAAATTAAACTTGCTTTCCCATATGGCAGTAATTGCAGTACGGGATCTCAGTAGGCGTATAAAACAGAGTGTACAAGAAAGATATATAGCAGAAGCAAACTATGCCAATTCTGAAAACATTTTTATGCAAATTGAAAGCTAAAACCAGCATTTTTAACTAAACAGCGTAACTATTTTCAGGTTTGGTAATCAAAATAGATTTAGGTATTTAGTTTAGGTCTATAGGTATAGAGACCAATTATCTCATTGTTTATTTTAAGAAAATGCCATGTAATACAGATTTAAAATAAAGCAAGATTATGCAAATCTTAATAAATGTTAAAGGAAACACCCCTAACTCTGAAGACACTTGATATCCCAATAGTTTTTTCTTCATTCCTTAATTTGAACCTTTGTCACAAACAGTGAATCAATAAAGTAGGACTAACAGAACACTGGAAAGATTTAAAAAAGCAAGAGGGAAAAAAAAAGATTACTGCAGTTGATTTTCCTCTTTTGAAGCTTTTATGTCAAGAAATAGAAGAGCAGTTGAGAGAGTACTTATTGACTCTAGAATGATCAAAAAGTTAAGGTTTTACTAGGAAACACTAAGGGCTACATGAGCCAACATAACTTTTTTATGTGTGGCTATGATGAGAATTTTTTTATCTATATAAAAGAGGCCCATTTTTCATTTGCAGTTCTACTGGGTGTGTTCAGAGAGGTATTTGTGCAATAAACTACTTTTTATTGCTTCTCCTTGCTGTTAACACTGCAAAGCTACTTTAGAAAATGAGATTTTACTTTATCTCACATATCAATACAATTTTTAGTAAAGTCCACTATTGCTGCCATTTTGCACATGATGACACTAAGTGATGATATTAACAGTCTGAATAAGTCTCAGTTTATTTTTTGGGCTTGCTTTGAGTTTTCAAAGAAGTTTAAAAAACTGTGTGTGCACATGTGTTTGGAGGTGGATGTATATGTATTTGCTAATAAAAGAAGTGTGCCTGCTACACAACCTGCTTAGTTTTCCATCCAGTTTCATTACCAGGTATTTAATTTTTCAAAGGTAAAGACAAGATTTTAGAATTCTATTTTGATAATATTTTCCATAGTGTTTCTATATATCATATTCCATAAATCTCTGAAAAATAATTTTGCATCCAAAATGATAGTCATAAACCATTGAAAAAAAACCACCATACATTTTTTCCTCTAAATCTTGTTGTAAAGGACTTAAAGATTTAATACTCCTTTAACTCAGTCTCTTGTCTACCACAGGAAGTTGTTGTTTTATTCCAAAATACTTTCAAAACCTTACTAAATCACTATTAGTTTGCTCAATAGAGACTGCTGTTTCCTCTATCAACTGCAACATGCAACATGGAAAGTCTGCCAGACATGAGATACCGCTCAGAATTGAGATACTGTTGCTTAAATGAGTAAAACTGATCCACAAGTAGATTCCGACTTTCAATTCATGAATATAATTTCTTAGTAAACACTGTATTACTTTCTATTTCCCCTTAAAGATGATTGGGATAGAGATTTATTACCTAAATAACATAATTTAAGTTTAAAAAATGCTTTGTTTTATAAGATTGAAACCTATTTTCTCTAACCCTAAAAATATAGCTGTAGGGAAAGCCTAATTTAAAGGAGAATACTTCTGAATTAAAAAGAAATAAAAGATTATTACAAATTTTTTCCTGCTTATTTCAATCTTTCCAATACTGGAAAAAAGGATCAGTAAAGCACTACATTTTTAATTCTTTACAATATAAACTAGTTCAGCTGTTCCATCAAACTCGTTGCTAAGAGCTAGGAATTCTCCATTCAAACATATAAATACAACTTAGTGTGCTATGAAGTAAGAAAGTAGTAAATCACAGTGTCCCCACATTTGTAATTAGGAAGCCATAAATTCCAATCAAATGAGAGGTTATTTGCTTCTCATATATGTATGTGTATATGCAAGTTCATACAGACGCAGATCTGTTTCTCCTGTGCCGAAAGAGAATCCTGCAGCACGCTGAAATCTGCCTCCATGGGGAGCTACCACGGGCTGTTTGTTGTAACAGACTTTGTTTGTTCAGGGACCACAGAAATTCTTCTCCGGCTCTCAGAGAACTGTCTGGTTACAGTAAGCTCATTTTATACTGGCATTGTTAAACTCGTTTATCGAAATAGCTGCAGGCTCAACATGCAGAACCCCTCCCTGATCCCCGCCCCCCCAAACAAAACCTAAATAACTACAAGTGCACAGCAAGGGTGAGATGTACTCGGAAATAATAGCTAGTTAGGCAAGCAACTATTTAAAATATTAGCAAATCAGCATGTGGCCATAACAAGAGAAGACATCTACGTTCTCTACCCTTCTCCTCGTTTTTTATTGTTCTTTCAGAGGAATGAAGCAAACCGAGTCAATCGCAGCATTTGTTTAGGATCAGGCAAAGGCCTTAGTTTAACTGAGAGCGTGGGGAAATGTCAAGCACAGGACAGATCACTCGTGTATTTGGTTGGACGTAAAACAAAACTGAATTTATCAATATGGCACCTTCTGGATAAACCTTTTTTTTTTTTTTTTTTAAAGCAATAAATGTAAACAACCTTGCAAAGTGAATTCTGAGATCTCAAAGAACCCCATTATGACTTGATACATTCCTATAAAAGACGCTGTATTTCCATCTTCCTAATAAGTTTGTGTACAATACTTTAGGCAATGCACACACCACACATAAATTGTTTATACTGTTCTGCAAATCATTTAAGGAGTTACATATAGTAAAAGAGTA
This sequence comes from Aviceda cuculoides, assembly GCA_035590195.1. NCBI lineage: Eukaryota > Metazoa > Chordata > Aves > Accipitriformes > Accipitridae > Aviceda > Aviceda cuculoides. The sequence continues at coordinate 20,192,840 of JAVJGG010000021.1, forward strand.
ATATACATCAAATTAGATTGTAAAAGGCAAAGCACATATAGGATAAATGGAACAGAAATGCAGAAAAATAAGCCTATTAACACTGCACTCCCATTTAGAAGTACTTTAATTAACACCAGTCCTTGAATGCTTGTGGTAACTGAAACAAAGGAACCGATTATTAAGAGGTGCCAATGTTTTTCACCCTAATAAATCCTCCCATGATTATTTATAATGTTTTAATTCTCTGTGAGGAGAAATTACTACACCCTTAATTTGTTCATGCCTTTCTAAATATTATTTCAACAGCAACGCTGGTAACGGTCCAGCCTTGAGAAAAACATAACTACTAAGGCTAGCTTACCAGAAGTGAGTGCTGTACCAGCCAGAGTAGGTGATGATCGGCAGTCAGATCTGAAACAGAGCCAGGCTGCACAAAACATCCCGAGGACAGAAACTCAGACAAAAATTTTCCCTGGCTTCTTCCTTCAAAAATAATGCTTTTATACTCTGTGCTGAAGTAATTAAAAAACATTTTTTTACTAATAGATTTTTCCATCTCTGTGACTGGTACTCTGTGTAGTAACTCCTAACAACATAAATTTCTTCAAATCTCTCATGGTCCTATTTCCTAAAGGTGGCTCTACAATCAAGTTAGCAACAAGCTTTCTTCACAGTAAGTAGAAAGTCTATTTTGATAACTGAGTGTTGTGCATCAGTTTAATTTTTACACTGCATATACAAATACTCATTTCCAACACAGGCCCTGTGCATTACATCATGCTTCCTCCATAGTAAAGTTTACATAGATGTTGACACATTTGCATCTTTCGTAAGCCAAGCTCTAGCACTAAGTAGCAATTTAAGCAGAAAATGCATAATTCAACAGCTCCCCAAACTTCCTTGTTCACAGCCACATTACATATGTTTCTGCTCCAATTAGGCACCACAAGGATCTTTGATAGACAAGCGTGTTACTCCTGCAAACTTACACATACATACAGATCTTTTAGACGTTTTCAGCACTCACTTTTCTTAGGATGTTTGTATTTGCATGATCTGTTCTTACCACTTGCAGTTCTGAACTTCCAGCTACTCTTACACTGAATCAATATTGAAACAAGCCAGTCTTTCCCCAGTACCAGAAGCTGTGTTACGTGAAAGAAGGATCTGCCTGAACAACTCGGTTCTCCTAAAATGTACCCTCACCTCTATCCCTGGAGGGAAAGCTCAAAATTCCATCTGCCATTACTGTTGATGCACCTGGAAGAAACTGGTTAGTGCAGAGAAGAAGGGGGGGAGAAGCAGGCAGCAGGGACAGCAGGCTGCTTTAGTCCACGGCTGCTGGGACCCATTTTTCCCATTGTGTTCCCTCCCAAGTAACACATCTCATAGGGGAACAAGAAAAGAAAAATTCCTATGATTCCCTCTGAAAGGCATCAGTGTTGATTCCAGCTCTCAACACCATCTCTCTTCTAGTTTCTACGCTCCTGGTCTTTTCCCAAGTTTGCGTCCCCACTCTGCAGAAGGGCACGAGCCACGCTGCAAGGTGGCTCCTCGTCCTCCCTGAGAGCTGCCTGCAGACGGGACTTCTGGGCAGCACCCCAGCACTAGGAGGGCAGCAGGTATATTACACTTTGTCATGTTGACTGGAGGTTTTGAGTTGGTGGATAGCGTTAAAGAAACAGTAGATGATTCTCTTACGTTGAAAAGAGAAAATGGGAAACAAGGGAAACTCTTCTGAGTCTCAGTGAAAACTGGGACCTGAGGGAAGTTGTCTTGATTCTTTCAGATGCCCAGCTTATCAACATGTCAGAGATAGTGTGGTAATGAAACTCAAATTTCTGAAACAAGATCAGCAACTGAAATAAACACCAGGTCTAAGAAACGAGAGCCATGCCCTGAGGATTTCCTCTGTTTAACAGAATGGTCACAACTACTCTTCTACGTGGGGCATTTCTTATTAAATACCAAGTGGAACAGTATTCAGTGCATCCAATTCTGCTGAGCCACCCAGACAAAACTCAGACTATTTCTATGAGATCACAGGTCAAGTCTATAATATTTTTCTTTTATTCTTTTCAGGAGACAGAGATTACATAAAATCCATCTATTCTGTTAGCACTGTCAGACCTCTGCAATACACAGGTGCTTGATGTATGGTATTAGCTTTCCAGATGTTTTGATACCTTGTCATTCCAATAAGCTATTGAGATTGAAAAGTGAATTGAGAAGAGGAGGAAAATGCCTCGACTCCTCTGACAGCCCAGAAGAATTTCACAAATGCTCTATTGCCCCCAAGGTATCACCAGATAAGCATGAACTCTATTCCCATTCAGCTGGAGCTCTGTAATACTGCTGGCTGTCACAGGAATGAAGATGTGCTACCTTCTTGAGAGCGGCACAAGAAAATGGGACAAATCATAAAGGGTCATCAAGAAAATCTGCATTAACCTCTGTGACTGTAAAACTCTCTGCTTCTGCAGCTGGTGGTAAGACCCACAGCGTAGTGCAAAAAAAATGGATTTGGACAGAGCTATAGCAGCATGTAGCACTTTCCAAGAGTTTCAGATCTGGGTATTTGTGCTCAGTAATTGTACCTAGTGGACTAGATGTCACTGGGAAACTTTGTTTCCTTGCGAACCTGTGCTGGTTTGTTTGAATGTTTTGCATGGTTTGCTTATATAAAGTTGTACAGAACTGTTCCACATAGATTGCCCTACTAAAAAGAATGAGCAAATAGATACTTGCAAACCTCATTAGAAGATGGATGCATCAATGGGTCATCTCTAACTGCAGTTACCAAGCAAGCGTTTTGGGTGGGCAGATCCACACACAAAATGCACGGAGAAGAAAGCCCAATGGGCCTCTGAGAAGAGAGAGCTTGGCAGTACGGCTCGCTAAAGCGTCTTCAGTGCCATCTGCAACCGGGCATAGGGTACCTCAGATTAGCACTGCCATCTGAAATGAGCAGACCTCAAAGAACCTGTCACACCAAAACATCAGATTTTCTGTCTTTATTGTGATTCCTGGTTAACTTATGACCTCAAGGTTTGGGCTTGAGCAGAAATCCATCATGACAGAATAAAACCACAAGATTTTTCCCACCCACAAGGATAAAACATAAGATTTTGCCTTACACTTTTTTTTTTTTTTTTTTATGCAAGAGGAGGAGAGGAACACAGGCAGCAACAGGCAATGTTCTCTAGATCCATTCGACACAGGATCTCAAGGTGGAACATTTTACTGTAAATCCACCCATTTTCCTCCACAGCTTTCAACTCCTCTAGATATGGACGAAACTTCACCTACTCTCTCATCCACATTCCCCTGTGTCCCTTGTGAGAGCTGCTGCATGCCACATGCAGAGCTCTCCTAAAATCTCCTAAAATAAATCACAAGGGTTTGGTTTTGGGTTTTTTTTTTGGGTAGGGAGGGGGAAATCTGGGTGCTCCCTATCAAAGCTGATTTTAGAGACCAACCACCAGAAAAAATTACTTGTGGAGGAAAAGGTGAAGAAGAGTGGACTGTAATTTTAGGTTACACGAAGCTGCAGGGCAGGTCAAGCCATGCACGGGAAGGTTGACCCAGCACTCATACCTCTGCTCAGAGTCCTTGTGAATCAACCTTCTCTTTTTGTAAATGGTGGATTAGCTTTCCTGTTCAACTCCACTGATTTTCCCTTATTCCTAGTAGGGGCACACTCGGGGCCAAGGGGTTACATCTACCCAAGCAATTGCTATTTTATACCATTTTGGTCCCATTTGTCCTCATTCCTCACGTTCCCTCTAAGGTAATCCTCATTACGCAGACACGTCCCGAGTGGAGCATTAGCACTCTCCTCGCTGAGCTGCGGTAGGGAGAGGTGGTGTGCTCAAGAGTAGATAGGAGGATTACCGGGAATGAAAATTAATTGCTAAGATTTTGGGATGCAGAATTGACTGAGATGAGAACGGACTAGGGAAGAGGTATGGGAATATCACGGAATGGGCTATCAGACTCTTGGCAGTGCAGAAGCCCCCAAAATGCTATATAGGGATGCCATATTTTCATTATTATGCAGGGTTTAAAATGTCTTTGTTCTGTCAAAATGTGTTAGGTGCATTTGGGCTGCTCTATGCCACTGCTGCCATTTTTCTTCATGGAAATTCAGAGAAGCTTCCTTGGTGCTAATATACAATAATAGGATACAGTAGAAAAATAACCGTTCCGTTAAGATACCTCTGATGGCATAAAGCGCTTCAACTAAGCTTCCTGCACTCAGGCTAAAGAAAAATCTCCTTTACCTCAGGGATTAGAGCTACCATTCACTGAAAGAAAGCTGTTGAGGAATCAGACATTGTTGAACAATTCATGAAACTCTCCCTGTTATGATCTGAAGATGTACTTTTCACCTAGTTATGAACAGACCTATTGGTCACTGGGCTGGTTTTTACTTTTAAAAATATGAAACTGTACCTTTATTAAAATTCAAAGACTAGTAATTCTTTGAATAAAACAGTAAAATTAAAGGGGTTTGTCCTTCTTACGAGCATGTCACTTTGATACATTATAGTAAGTACATAAATTTGCTTTGATGTTTTTCATAATTTACAAATTGCAATTGCATAGTAAGATGAAATAGACTAGAATGTCAGATCTACCACTGCAAGATCCTCCGCTCTTAAACTCATCAGATTTTCACTTTTCCTTTTCATTAAACTCTTCATGATATTTAAAAATATTACATTCAATTTGAAGAATAATGAAAATGTGTCCCTCAGTTATTTTTGCTTCAGCCCTAAAATAATTTGTCACTGATACTAACATAATAAAACATCAGCTTTACAACATATTGAACATAGAGAACTAGGCAGCTTTGCTATTAGAAATTCCATTGCTCATTATATTACACATAGGGTTCATCTTATGCTTGTAAAATTTTATCAGGATTTCCTTCTTTATAATATATAAAGAAATCAGTTTCTAGGTCGCCTAGTATATTCCCTGACAGATGCTATGAAATGTCATTAAATCCATGTTTATTATTTGGTAATAACAGCACAGTTAAATTACTGAGTTGTAAAAATGTAATTAATTCTAGTTTATCCAATTGTTTTAAATTCTTCTGAATTACCACACCAAATATTTGACATCTTCAAGTTTTTCCACCTAAATATATTAATTCTTTTTTCAGAAAGCCTGATTTATTAGTAGCATCGAACTATATTATTTTCCTAATATTTGGTTAAGGATATTTTACACACAGTATTTTTTCTGATCAATGGATTCTTCAGCCC
>JAVJGG010000021.1:20198277-20217902 GCA_035590195.1 Aviceda cuculoides
GATTGATTAACAACAAATGAAGAAACGCAAGACTGCATGGTTGGACTCAATTTTAAAGGTTTTTTCCAGCCTAAATGATTCTATGATTGTATGATCCTACATGCAGCAAGAAACCAGGACAGAACTGACAATTCTTCATGCTACACTTGCAAAAGAAAGAATAAATCCTGCAAGAATTCCTACTATGCCTAATTTATGACATTGTGACTTGTACACTGGTTGACTATATCTTGCCATGAAAATAAGAACTCCTATGGCTGCAGTAATACCATATATGACTGCATTAAGATCTTCAATGAATTAATCTGCATAATTTCTATGGTCACCAGCTTACAGCATGGAAACAATTCAGGGAACTAAATTATTTGGCCACAACGTAAAGTAGAGAAAGTAAACTTGGGTTTCTAACTTAGTGCTGGTCTCCCATGTACTCTTCCACACCTCCAGTGTGTCAGCTCGTCCTTGTCTTTTTAGATCCACTGTTCAGACCTGTTTGAAAGAAACTGAGAAAGAAAGGCAGGCTACAAATATTTCTTTTCATAAGTAGTTTTGCAGGAAGCCTGCATAAAACTGCATAGTATGCTCAATGCACTGAACATCAGTCTTGCAGTCCACAGCACTCAACACAAAAGACGAGTAATTTCTGGCACTCGGGTGAATTCTACTGGGGTCATTCAAATTAAAAAAAAAAAAAAAAAATTAGACTAGAATACAAAGAGTACTGATACCACATAAGTGTTTTGGAAAGGTATAAATACACATATCAACTGCAAGGCAAAGCAGCATTTAAAGGTAGTTGATAATCTTATGACATGAAGACTGGTGCTCTCTTTCCTAGAGAAACATGATAACTCCCACTTTCAGTAAAGCATTTATAGAAAAAACACCTTTATTCTGGTAGATAAGACAGCATGTATTTATAGTCTTAGATAAAATTAAGCATAGTATTATTGCCATATGTAGATGTAGATCATGGGATGTATGCCAGAAGAAGAATTATGAAGAGTACTACACAATACAACTTTTGTCAATTACTTCATAAAGAATTAAAGATTCAGTGCAATATAGAACAAAATAGAACAATTTGTATAAAACACAGTAGATAAAAACAGGAAAAAGGTAGTTAATATTCCTATTAACACTGGGGTAGGTAAAAGAATGAAGAAGAAAACAATACTTGTTAAAGGACGGAGTGTGAAGATAAATAGGATTGATAGAGACCTTATCGATATTAAACACTGCACTGGGAAATCTGGTGTTTGAATGTGTCATGGACTCTCTAGGGGATGACTGGGCTATGAAATAACTATTTTAAAACAATGTTTTATAGCCTGCACAAGGTGATGATGCTAGGAAAATAATATATTTTATACACATTCTCAAATAATCCCTGATTCAAATGATGGCAAAAAGGATAGCAAGGTAAGATTTTTGTTTGATCATAAATGGGGAGGAAAAGACCCAATACCAGGAGTGACATAACTTTAGACATGCTTAGCATACAGAATAGAACACAGTAGTGAACCTGAGGATCTACATTAACTTTAATGACAAAGAAAGAAAAATTAAGAAAGCTGAGAAAATGAGATTATAATACATACAGAAATTAAGAGGCCTAATTTTAATTACCATCAACATTTTAAGTTTAAGCACCAAAGCAAATCCTGGGCTGGTTTAAATCAGCATTACTTCAGAAACTCACTGTCGTTATATTTTTGTACTGACTGAAAATATGACCCTAAACTCAACCATCTAGAGGACAGACACAAGAGAGCCACTGGGGGAACTTAAATCTTGACAAATAATACAGATGTATCTGAGAATTATAAGGTGACCTGAACATGCTGACTAAAGAAATTGAAAGCTCTTACCTGAAGCACAAGAAACATACTGAAATGCTGAGCTGTGAAATTAACATCCAGTGTCTGTAATTTTGCCATTCTGCATTGATAGAGATAAATAGCAATGTTCTGTAATTCTTCAGAAGGTGCAAGGAAAATAAGAAAACTTTTGTTGGTGTCCAAACTGACGCATGGACCATTAATGGGATCAGATGCTCACTAATCTGCTTTATTGGTTTTGAGGCAGTTGAGAAATCCATGTGTCAGTCTACCAGGCTATCTGCCATAAACCTGACAATACTTGTTTACTGAGATGGTAATAATAATCTAAAGCAGGCCTGCCCTTCCGTAAAGTTTAAGTATTTTCTGTCAAGAGATTCGGGTTTTCTTCCCTGACTAAAAGCCGGAGACCCCTTCAGTTAAGTTGGGGGATGAATTTATTTTAGCTCGGTCACACTTACCAAAACCGCCGACTGCACGACGGGGATTCCCCCCGAGACCCCTGACTGTCCCCAGCGCAGAGGACGCCACCAAGGACACCCTGCGAGGACGGCGCTGCACCCGCTCCGTGGGAGAGAGCTCCAGCCGGAGACAGCCTCGGGAGAAGGTACTCTTAACCTGCGGTATTCCCGGGGCGAGGGACGCCGTGCGGGAAGGACAGCGGTAATGCCGTTTCTGTATTTCAGCAAAAGACCAAAATGAGGTTCTACCTTCGTTCGTACAGAAAATTGAGAGCAGTGGAAGATGCTCACTTTGCTCAAGCCCCACCTAGAAACGTGAGGTGAAAAAGCAGAAATCTTTCACTGGCGCTTCAGGGAAGTTTTTTACATTGTTCTGACGGGAAATATTAACCCAGTAAGTGTCTGAACATGACTACAGCGAGAAGGCAAGCTTGAAGTTTGCTTAGTTGCTCTGCACTGAGCACAGAGATCCTGAAAGGGAGCATCTGCCTGTGTCGTGCCTGCCGGCCCTTCTCTCAGAGGAAGATATTCATCTGCGTCTTTCCTCCCTAACCTCCTGACAATTTTCCCTAATTATCTTCTAACACAAATTCATTTTCAGCTTCTACCCTTTGTTCAGGTTTGCTCAGTAGTTTTCAGATCTATAGCTGACAGATGAACAGCACAATCACATAAACTTCGGTTTCTTAGGAAACCAACCCAAAAACTAATTTCTATGCTTTTCATATATTTTAAACATGAAGTTACAGTTCAAGATCCACGTTAAAGAAGCACGTGACTAAAAGAAAAGCAAGCACTTAAGTCCTTTGAGAAGCTGAGGTCTCATTTATGTTCACATGCCCTAGCTTCTATAACTTATATATGCAAAACACAGTAGTATACGTGCTGCAGGGAATATAAAATTCAACAAATATAAGGAAGGAGCCACAGTGCACTGAAGGGAGCCAGCAGGAGGCAAGCTGCTTTCTAGTCATATTTTACCCTAAAATACTTTGTGATGAACACAGGCATTAGTCTTGGGTTTAGAGACTCGTTTAGAGAGTAAAGAAGGGTGTAAAGTATGGACAGATGGAAGGTTATATGCAGTTGAAAATCTTGCAGTTTTATCAAAACTATTACAACATTCAAGGTTTTACTTAAAACCTCAAGAAGTCTGGTGACTTTCAAAATTTTCTTTTTTTAAAACAATTCCAGTTCTTGTAGCATAATAACTGGAAATACAACCCAAAATGAGCATATAAATCACTTACAGAAAGAGGAAGATTCCAGTTCTTCTAAATCTCATTTTTCCCCGTTCTTATAAATTGATTTTAAAACCACTTTCACAAAAACGAGTGTTTTAATCATGGTACTGGAACATCTTAGCCTGGTAATACGGAGAAGTAAAACGGTATTCAAAATGATCTTTTAATCTCACGCCCGGGTTCTTAAAATTGGAAGGACAACTCTGACGTGAGCAGAGAGCGCTCTAGAGGGAGACCCCGGGGGAGGCGGCATCCCGGAGGATGGGAGCTGGATTCGCGGTGCCGGGCACTGTACGTCCTTTGCCTTTCTTTTCTGTTGTACGACGGTACACGCGGACTCTCTTGGAGGGAAAGCCGTCAAAGGTGCAGGACCAGCTTCGTGATCGCTCTTGCAGCTCTGTGCCTCTCCAGAGGCCCGGCACAGCACAAACCCTGCTTTAACGCCCAGGTAATCGCCACTGGGGAGTTCCCAGCCTCAGCTGCGCGGGGAGGAAAGGTGATCTAGCTAGCACCAGATCTGACCCCGCATCAAGGAGAATTTAACCCCCCCGATGAGCTGCTGGAAGTTGTCAGCGTCAGGTGCTAATTCAGTACCAAGCGGCAGGATTTTGCGGAAGCAAAAGCCGGCAGCGACTGCAGCATTTCTGTATGTCCAAAGCACAGCAAAGCTCTGTAAATACTAAGGGCCAACAACAACAGGTAGCATTTTTCTCACAAAAACACACTCATGCTCAGCACTTTCTGTAACATAGCACCTGGCCAGGGAAATATATTTACTAATCTTCACAGAAAAGTGACTCTTAAAATTAAAACTTTTTAAGTTGAAAATTTCATTGGGTTTGGGTTATTTCTTCCAGCTAAAAACATATTATCCTATTAAAACTGTATATTTAAGGGAAAATACTAGTTTGTTTTGAAGTATACAAAGTAATAAATAAGTTTGGAAGTTAGTTAAATAATGAAAACAGAGTTAAGGCATTTGACAACCATACTGAAAAAATCTATTTATTCCAAACATTTCTATTCCAAACCATTAACATTATTCCTGTTATATATGATCAGATAAAAAGAGATACAAAAACCTACAAGGATTAAATATAATAAAAGAATTACAATAAAGGTGTCATATTTCTAAATTGCATGGTGCACTGAAACTCCATGACTGGTGATTTTTTGTTGTTTCTCTGCAAACTACTCTGAAGAAATATTTTAAGTTTAAAATTTAAAAAGTGTAAAGGTTCCTAAAGAAAAAGCAACATCATTATACATGCAAATATATTTTTCAAATTGTGTGGAAGCTGCACACTATTTATGTATTCACATTAGGCAGCCAACAATTTCCACATGTAACAAGCTTCCTCACCTGTATTCAAATATCTTTGTTTTACATGGGATCCTAAGACTTGCCTGCTAAACATCTGGGTATGAATTTTATACTCCCACTAGAACATCAAGTTAGATATAAGAATCATCTGATTTCAAATTGACTGAAATAGATTATTTAATTCACTTTTCACAATAAACCATTAGTTTACACTTGTCTGTAAAAAACACTTGTAAAATAAAAGTGGGTTTTTTTTTTTTAATGAGATGTACTCCAACATTGAGCACTCATGTTTCACCTCATAGTCACTGTTAATGGCTATGTTGCGATTTCGTGAAACACAGGGTCACTGACAGAAAAACAAACAACATTAATTCTACCTGTAACAGCAGAAAAAAAAAATGATAATGTAAAAAAACTGAGAACTACTTCTGAAATACAAGATGTAGCTCTTGAGAAAAATATAAGGCAACAGGCATTTCCCTGAATAGTGCGATAATACTCCCATTCAAGCTACAATATATGAATTTCAAGTACTATCAAGCAGTAGATTCCTATAGCTACTCTTCTTTTAAACTATCTTAATGGATTTAAATGGATTTTGATAAATCAAGAACTACTTATAACTGAGAGTTTTAATATACTGTGCTAGGTTTTTCTTGTAATTGCCACTTTTTTCACTTTTTCATAAAAGTGATAAATATTAAGGTTTACCTAAGACATTATTTCAGTCTTGCTACAATTATTATAATCTGTTAATACAGCAAGAAGCATGACATGACAAGAATATAATTTCCTGATAGTTATTCACTCTCAGTCAATTTTATAATTGTGTCTGGCAAATTATTGCATTTACTGCACTTCCCACCATTGAAACATGAAATCAGTGCAAAAGCTGATATACACCAATAGGTCCCATTTGGAAAACCAGTGTGGCCCTTAACATGTGCAAATGCCTTAAGTCAGTCTCACACATTTCAAATTCGTCCATACATGATCCTGACACGCCCAAAGCTCTATAAGACCTACCTATTACTCTCTCTTATTTAGCTATTTTAGCCATGAAACAGAAGTTATGTTGAATATTAATAACACAAAACACTGCATTTCTGCACAAACAACGTACCTCCATTGCTGCATCAAGGCACGCTTTATTTTGAGATAATGCGGGAGTTGACTCAGAAGAAACGGGTGATTAAACTTCAGTCTAATTGATCATTAGGTATTCAAAAAGCGCATAGATGAGGTACTCTGTAACACGGTTTAGTGGGCATGGATGACGGTTGGACTTGATGATCTTGAAGGTCTTTTCCAACCCAAATAGTTCTATGATTCTGTGATTATTTTTACATTTGAAAGAATAATTGTTTCAAAAAGAAGGTGGCTAAAGCAAAGTCTAAAGAAAAGTCTGGAGTTATAGACAGTATAAATACCTTAGCTTCACAGTTATAGTATTTTTATGGCTCAGACTTTTTATGGTTCAGACTGTTTCCTGGGAAACGCATTTGGAAAAATATTCAAAAACAATTAGATCCACACATTTATGTATGTTTAGAATTTCCCTGTCAAGCACGAAGATAAGGTATTTGGAGTACTGATAGGTTCTAGCAGCCAGACAGAATGGGGACTGCTAAAGGCACAAAAATTTCCTGAAGCTTTTTAAAATTAAGTAATTCCTCACACAGTCCTATTAAAGTCATATTGCTGTTAGTCTGCTTCGTCAGCAAACACCTTAATGACTCAGAAGGTCCCAGACAATCTACTTTAACTCTAAAGGTGTCATTAAGCCTATTAAATTTGTTCCTACTTTACTGACACAGTTTTGCATTTGAAAGCAGGTACCAATGGCATTAAACCACTCACATGTTATTAACATTTAAACAAAAGTCTAGTTCCACAGGAAGCCAAAGCTTCTGAGGGCCAAAATCAGTGCTCATATGGAGGCCTATACACACGAATAACTTCCACGGAAAAATAAAATACTCTTCCGGCCATAATGTGAGCTGATACAGGTCTAAAACCAGGCCGACACGTTGTGCTTACAGCTCCATGTGCGTAGATCCCTGCAGCGGTGCGAGCTGTACGCGCTGTGAGGCAGCACTCAGCCAAGGATACAGCCGCAAAACTACTACGCACCTTTTCCTCTGCTGCCAAGAAAAGCTGGGCGCAGTGCTGGCCTCACCTCTTTGGTTGACAACGGGTGGCAGGAGTGCCACAACTACAAGGTCAACATAAAAGCTGAAAAAAAAGATGATGGGGGCGAAAACGGGTACAGAAAACTTCACTGTGCAACAATTGCAGCTAAGCACAGTAATATTCTTTCAACCCAAGAAATAATAATAATAATTTTAAACCCCCATATAAATGTTGGAAGAATTTTTTTTTTTTTTTTAATTGGCTCAAAATTGGCAAGGATCATCAGGTCTGGAACACTCTCACGGGAGATTCAAACAAAAATCAATTGATATTTTCAAAGATCTGAGTCTAAAATTGTGTCTGGCACTGTAGAAGTTGTTTCTTTTCTGAAACAAAAGAAAAGCATTTGACTAACCACGTTTCTCTTTGTTTATGAGACTTTTTGCTCTGTTTTCTCCTGGGTTTCAAACTGTGATTTGGAAAGAATGTGTGCACTGGAACAAGAAGGGAAGAAGGGCTTCCAAGGTAAGAGAGAAATGATCTTCTATTAAGCTTTGATTTGGGAGCATCGACACTGTTGGCAGAGGCTGTGATTCAGGATATTGCTTGGGGGAATCCTGCCTATCAAGACTCAAAATGAGTTCCCTCTGCAAAGATGGGAAATATGCTGTTTGCCAGTATAATTTTGTTTTTCATTAATGTGACATTATTCTAGTAATATGCTTCTTCAGCAGAAACAGACTTGTCCTTAACTGTCTTCCCTCCTCTGTCAGAGGGAGTTCATCTTCCTCAATATAGAATTTGTTCTAGTAGCTAAATTGTTTTTGTTCCTCTTCTATCTCATATTAACTCTTCGGATTCCCAATGTTGGTTATAAAGGGTGGGCATGACACTTTTCATTCATATTCCTTCTTTTGGTCGCTTCAATGTAGGAAATAGATTTTCTAGTCCCATCGCAATAAAAATGTTGGCTTAGCCAAAAATTAATTTAGGAAGAAAATAAGAACCTTTTTGAATTGTATTTCAAATTTTTAAAATAAAATATTTATGTTCTTAATTTGAAGTGAGTTTTTTGTTTGAAATGACTGACTGTATATATTACTTCATCACATAATAGTCATGCCACATTTTCAGATGCTCCTTTGATAACCATATAATATACAATGTAACAAAAAAAAAATTTAAAAAACGCACACGAAAAAGCAACCTATTTTACCAAAATGAAATCTTCTGAATACCCTAAGGCAAGTCAGCTTAAGAATTTTTCTGCACATAAAATTGCAGAATTTTAAGATTTTGCTCAAATTCATTAAAATCACAGATTTTTTTTCTTTTGACAAAACTGCTCACTTTGCACTGCAAATCTCCACAGAAAGTACCAGAGAGAACTATGAAGCAATATTGGCTTTGTGGATCTGAACTCAAGAGATGAAAAAACAATACTGCAGGATGCACACATTTTTAATTTCTTTGAATTAAATAGCACCCTATTTGCATAACTCCAGCAGGGCAGGAATAGCTCAGTTCAACTATATTCTTTCAAATGTTTGTTTTCCAGAAAACAAAGACATTCTAAAAGAAAGAAGGAGAAAAGTAATTGACATGAGTGTACAAGGAAGAGGGGAAAATAAAAGCAAAACAAAAAAAGTAGTCAAAAAATAAAACCCACAACAAACTAACAAACAAAACAAATCAATGAGAGATAAAAAACAAACAAGGAAAATTTACTCCTCCGAAGGGAGTCAAGAAGGGGAAAGAGAAGAGACAAATAAGGCAGAGATGGAGTTACAACTGCACAGGGCAGGAACGAAGGCCTCCAGCCAAGGAGTCTGGGCTTTTACTGCCTTTTACGCCGCACGTTCAAATTCTCAAAGGTAGCTTTAGATAGCAAGCAATGGAGTCATCTTCTGCTCCGCCAAAGACTTCCCACATGGCCTTTCGGCAAACCGCTTTATCTGTGCCTAATTCTTCTTATATACACGGGGGATAAGAGCATGTCCTAGCCTTCTAGATGTGCCGTAAGATAAAAAAGGTCGTAAGCCGAGTCTTCAGATAACAGCAGTAGCAGTGGTCATCAAACAAATCCTGCAGGTGATATATGGATATTAAAAGAAACTAAGCAATTAAGGAGACAGGCTTGAATTCCTCCCTCCTGTGCCCAAGTCCTAAGTAATTACAATGGGAGAGCAGAACCATATCAAAGAGCTATGGTGTGCTGTGACGCAAATAAAACAATTAGGAATCAAGGAATTAATAAAGACTTCATTTGTGTCAGATCTGAAATATCTAACCAATATAACTGGCTTTAATTTGACATTTCTTTCCAGGGCATATGACAGAATTTTAATTAAATCAATATATTTCTCCTCAGTGTTAACTATTCCTTTTTTTTTCCATGTCTATACTTGCTTCTTGACCATTATTAAACTCAGTAACTCAAGTCAAGTAAATGTGAAAACTTAAAGGAAACGCCTATGATAAGTAGCCAATTATGTACAAGGGATTTTTTTTGGTCTTTTTTTTAAATAGTATTTTTATTTCAGAGGAGAAAACTTTAACAGCTCCAACTTCTAGAGCTATACATTAAGAAGAAGGATATTCAGGAATAAATAATTCTGGAAGTAATCTACAAATGGATGACTAATTCATTGAAAGTTTTCTGAAAAGTACTTTGTCATGTTCGCAAAATTTACGGGTACGATTTGTGAAAATGTGTATAAGACCTGAACTACTGCCAGGTGAATGTTTTGATAGACATACTAGAAACTTTCTCTGAATTTTGGACAAGCAATTATAATCCTACATGACTGTGAAAGCATTTTCTTTGGGGGAAAATGTCTCTTAAAACAGTTATTTTTTGATAAATACCCCTGAAGAGAGAAACTCTCTAATTTAGTACGGAGAGGACTAGCGTACTCTTTTTTGGTTCTGCGGACTCAGGGAAAGCAGACTTATGAGTCAACACCCAAATACCCACATCTGCAAAAGTCACAGCAATGCACCATGATTCTCATTCTAAGATCTTGCTCTGTGTAAGCTGAGCCCCCAGAAAAGGGAAAAGAAAGGGAACAACAGCTCTACTCTTTACTCAGACGAGAAAGAAACAGATGGGCTCCTTACTGCTACGCTAGGAGAAAGTATAAAAACTCATTGGAAAGGGAAACAAAAGCCGGAGTATTAAACATCCACCCTCACAAGTACAAAACTGAACGTATGGATGCAGAAGCAGGAGGTTGCCTTCTACCAGCAACCAAAACAGCTGTAGACAAGTTTATGATCACTGTTTTTATCAGACAGACTGTTGGATTAAGTTCTTGTAAGACCACTGTACTCTTGAGTTTGGGGATATTGCCTTTTTCTAACCATTTTACCTCTAAATTCATTTTAATTCTATAACCAGCTTGTAAGAATCTCCCACAGGTATTAGTCTATGCTTTAATGTGAAAAGGCTCAACCTACCTATTCCTTAGCAACCGGTTTACTCCGTGTATAAAGCAGCACTATTTCTAGCATCAAAACTGATTGCAGTGATCTGTGTCGTTCCTGATGAGAACTTAAGATTTTTCCTTGTCATTTGCAAAATAACTTTTTGCCAGCTTTGCATTTCCCAAGTGCAGCATAAAGAAGAATGCTTTTTTTGTGTGTATTTCTACCCAGCCCCGTCAGCCTTTTTGCTTAGAAAGAGATTTTTTTTTGCATTTGCTATTGAATCCTAAAACAAGCTAAAACAAGTATGAAAGGCATCCTTGAAAAAACAGTCTTCCGCATTCCTCACTATTTAAATAGGTCAGTTGAACCAAGCCATCTCAATAAGAACAAGATTAAGAGAATAGCCAAGCTGAATTATGCTTTTAACTTTAAAAGTGATCATTGTGTTTACCTCCAGAGAGCATTCTGAGATAAATGGCTGCTATTAAAGTGATGATCTCATCAACACATGGCACCTTTTCTCTTCTCATACACTGTGAAGAAAATAGAATTATCCCACTGCTTGGAACCCATCTAATTTTCTCATGCCTCACAAACTGAGAGAAATGAAGGCAGTATCATCAAGTCTGAGCTATCATACAAAGAGCAGGTCAAATTCCTTTCATCCACCCTTGCAGAAGGGCAAAATTGTTAAAAGGATTCTAATTCCTACAGAATCTCCTATTTCTCCTCAAATGATGATCAACTGATTTACCTTTTACCTTAGAAAAATTCAAATGATCCAGCCCTTCCCATGTCTCCTTCACTGTCAGCCTCCTCCTGCATGGGGTTGTGGTATTAAGAGTAACAGCACAAACACTCCCTTTCTTGAAAATCAAAAGCACTTTAAAATATTTTACAAGTGCTTTACAAAAGCACGTACAATATTGACTGTCACAGCATACATGTTCTGCCTAATGTTACAGTCAATTCACAGACTGACTGTCTGTCAGAGGAACCAGAAGAGAGACTGAAGTGTCCAGTATTGCTGGATGCAATAGCACTACCAGAGCCAAGGAATCCCAAATGTCAGTTTTCTGCCTTAGACAGTCACCAAGCCACTTTTCTGTGACCTAATAAAAAAAAAGGTAACAAATTATATTCTACATTACCCATCCTATCTGACTAGATAATACTCACACTAACTCTTAAGCATCAGGTTCCTGTGCAAATTAAGTTTTGAATACAGCTCTTTCAGCATCACCTCATAATTAAAGAGTTTAGTTCAAAGCAACCCTGAAAGTCATATACAGTCACAACCACTATTCAAAGGCACTGGCCGAAGAAAAGAACCTTTGACTTAGCTTTTGTTCTGAACTGGAACACAGTCTTCCTCTTTCACAATTCAGTTTAGAGATACAACAGAGGGATATCAACATAAAAATACTTACTAATAGAGATTATGAAGAATTTCTACATAGCAACCAGGAAAAGCTTTACAAATATATTTGTTCTTAAAATTGGTCCAAAAGTTAAATCCCAGTTTAGTCACTGATTTATAACATATGCAAGGCACTTAATCACTCTACACTGATAAAAAACTCTTCATCCAACTTGTCTGAGTATTAGGAAGTTTCTTTTATTAAATATTTTTAAAGTGTTCTGAAACCACTAGATGAACCTTCTATGAACAGAAAACATTACTGGACATCAATGTGGCAAAATAATTCTTGTCTTAATGATGACATTGAGGAATTAGTTAAGTAAATTGTATACATGTATAAAAAAAATTGTAAGCCAGTCCCTCCCCTGCATTTTTATACACTTCACCAACATGTACTAAATGAATATATTTTAATTTATTCTCCTAACACCATAATGAGAAAAGACAGTACCAATAACCTCTTTTTTTCCAAAAGGTATCTAAGATTCAGTGGACATAAGTGACTATCGCAAGGAAAAAGCCATGTCAAGTGCAGTGGTGACTCACTCAGGTACAAGGATAGTGCCTTATCCTAAACTGGCCATCATTCTTTTCCCTTTATTTTTCTATATTTTTAGCTCTTTTTCTAAATCCTTTAAAGCAATTTGGGTCTACACTGGGTCTAACGGAAAAGTAGCAAGCTCCTCTAAGAGGATAACGACAGGTAGCAATCAGGTCTACCATTTAGCTCATATAACCACAAGAATTTACGTTATTACATGCCAGCAACAGAAGGTTAGAAAACCAAGAAGATCTTTGGCTATAAACATTGAGATGAGAAGGCTATTGCTCCTCTCAATCATCCTTATTCCAGAGATTTCTCTCTTAGGTTGAAGTCCCTGGGTGCTTCAAGCACAAAGGCAGCCCTGTATTAGGTGGACAAGGCCCAATCTCTTCTGCTACTAAAAATTAAAATTTTACAGGATCACAAAGGTCTAATGCTTTCTGTAAAGTGCAAGATATTTCTCCTGCTTTATCAAACAGGTAACAGACCTGTGGCATATAGATATGAAAAGCAATTCATTTAACTGTTATTTGTTGGGGTTTTTTTGTATTGTTATTTTTGTTTCTCTTTAAAGTCACCAGCATATTGAAAGGTTAGGGGTTTTTCATTAATATCTGGACAGTCAAAACATGTTAGGTGTAGAAAGGAATTTGTATGATTTACTTGTAAATTTAACAATACTTCACAGTAGGGGTTTTTTTAGCATATACTGGCCAAAACAATACTGGAATTGAAACAAAGCCTGGTCTTCCTGAAACAGATGTTAAAAAGACATGAAGGCAGAAATAAAAACTGACAAGGGAGTTACAGGCTAGTTTATCATACTTTCCACAGAAAAAAAAGAGGGTGAAAAATTTTCTCATGTAACATTATGGATGAATAAATGGCCTGCAACTGAATTCCTCTGCTTAATTTGAACACCTATTTAAAGAAAAGAATATATAACCTATAAACTCTGGAAAGCCCTAGAATTAAGTGCAGAAGAACGGACCAAATAGTGGCATACAATCTGGGAGAGGTTGAAACACAGGCGCTCTTTAAGAGAAGCCTGGAAAACAATTTCAGAAAAAATTGATATACGTTTACTAAAATGCTTTTCAGTGCAATTACAGGAAGATTAGAAGGAAAGATGAGATGAAAAGTAAAGGCAAGACCGAACATGTAAGGAACTAATTTCCTCTACTTTGCACAACAAATACATAAGAAACAGCACTGCTATTGTGCTGAGTATAGGCTGGCAGAAAACGCTAACAGATGAGTGTCAAAGGATCACATTATCTTGATTATTTATTGTTAATTTAATTCCAGCCCTTGTCTCCAGTGAGCTCCACTGAGGCAATCAAGGGTACTCAGTGCAGCTCTGTCAGAGCCCTTGGTCAGGAGGGGAGGTAGGGGCACAGACGCAGGCTGAGGTCAGGTGGATGTAATTGTCCAACGCCACGAAAAGAAGAACCAGTCACTGATGGTGGGACCCACTCAAGGAGTCCAGCAGAGAGCGAGAAGAAGGGCTTCCAGGATAGGGAAGGTGACACTGGAGGAGCATCTTCTGAGTAACCTGCCCTCTTCTGAAGATTATTCTACAACATTGAGAGAGTGACACATATCCAATCATGCTGCTAAGTGAAGCACAAGTAATCAGCTAATTACCTGCTTTACATAATGAGTGAGGGACGTGTCAGTAAGAATGTTTTCATCCAAGGAAAACCGATAAAAAGAAGAAATAACATTTCCTATAAGCATCGCAGGGGCTGTGTTCCCAAAGAAATGGCAAGGCACACCAAACTTCAGAGAGATTTGTCAAAACAGCGAGCGAAGTCAAAAAGAGCTCCTTCCTTCCCAGACTGGGAGAAGGCAGCAGTGCTGGGATCAGGCCAGCACCTGAGCCGAACTGCCGGTATGGGTAGCTGCCCTGGCCCTGGCGCTCGGGGGCACTCAGGAAGGTGTCTGCAGCTACCAGAAAGAAACTGTGGGCTTTGATGCCAAAGAATCATTCCCTTAAAGGCTAAGTTTCTGACTTTAAAAAATGAAAGCTTTAATCTAACCAACCAAACACAAACTTGGTATTAAAATAAGGTATCTTACAACATCCACTGAATCTAATTTCAGTTTATAAAACCCAAACGACCATTTTCTTTAAACTTTCCGTGAATTATTGACTAAAAACTAGCTCTTTTAAAATGGATAAAATATCATGTCATTTTGCTAATTCCTGTAAATAAAATCATAGAACGCCATTATAGCACATCAGACTTTGTGGGAAAAGGGTTTTTCCCTTGGAAGACCTTAAGTGTTACAGAAATTAGCAACTTCATTTAAAAAAACTAGTAAAATAAACATAAGCTAGAATATTGCAAAGCTTATCATTACAATTCTGAATGATGGCCAAATCTTAAATGGTTTCAGTAATATCAGGGCAGACAGAAAAATGCCCCAGAACCAAGGACTGATGGAGAGATCTCACTGTCAGTAACAACCAAAACTACTGAATATTGATACTTCTCTGGTTGTCTGTCAACACTGCGACTTTGGAGCCATGACAGCATTAATAAAGAACTAATCAATAAAATACATCTGGCTACAATTGCTCCTGATAAAATTAATCAGTCAGTAATAACCTATTTCTTTTGCAAAGTTTATCTAGTTTGATGGATAGTAAACATGACCATTACTGGCAAGAACAGCTTTCTGCAGTTATGCTGCTGTATATATTTTATGTATTTTAGATCTGTTAGTACTCAAACATAAAATAGAATAGAAGGGTCCTCTGTGTTCCCTGATACCTTTCAAAAATTACTTTCAACATTTGAAACATTCTCTTTTTCTCCCTTAGAAGAAAAGAGCAGTGGAGAAAAGTAATGAGGGACTATAGTAAACAAGTGAAACACACACTATTCTGCAAGTCTAAATTTCCAAGAATAAAATTTTGGGTTTGTTTCATGATTGACCACCTGCCTGCAAATGCAATTTAGACTTGCACACTGAAAATCGGAATTATTTCATATCTTTACAAACTCCTATTCTCCACTGTTATTTGAACAAGAAATATATATAGAATATGATCTTTGACACTTTAATTAAAACCTATTAAAAAGTCTATAGCAAGTAATGAAGTACAAATTGTCTCCCTTTTTAACCTGTATTGCAACCGTGTCGTGAATTCAGATAACCATGGATAAAAATCTTTCACAGCTATAAGCATGAGCTGAGCAAAAAATTCTGGGGTTGACACCTAATTAAGATATACTTCCCCCTGATGAAGAAAGTTCTTCATCTATTACTATGTGTTAGTGGTTCAGGGCTATATTTAAAAGGCCATTAAAAATGTACCTGAAGGCAAAATTAATCTTTATATTTGACAGATAATAGCAGCTTTTTTCAGTAAGTAGTGAAGTGAATGTTTTATTTCTTTATGATCTAATGACCATTCTGTTTAATCTTAATGGAGTAAAGACGAACAAGAAAATATGCTTAGGGGATATACTAATACATCAATTATGGAAAGTGGGAAAGTACTTTAAAAAAGTAGCAGTAATCTATTGTAAATGAACATCTCAATAAGCACTCCTAGCCACAGGGAGAGCTAAAAAAGATGCGTTACAAATCTGTTCAGATTCTGCTCATTATAGATATGTTCTTCTCAGCTCTTAAGTAATACAGCAATCATGTAATTAACTTTTGAAAAGGGAAGCATTTAAAACGACCGTGCACCTATAGAAGGCTTTCTCCTTGTTTTGTTCAGTGAAAATGAATTTTTCCATCTACCTTCCTTAACGTTGTTGCAGAAGTGCTGAGACTGAGTGGCATTTGTTCTGAGGGTATTACAAAAATATAAATGCAATTTCACAAACAAAAGAGACACTGATTTTTGGCCAAAGGAACAAGATAAGTAAAGGAAGACATATAAATAAACTCTGCTCCTGCTTAACTACAAACACACTATCTGTCCCATATAAAAGCAGGCACTTGTTTCCCCTGGAATTCCACTCTGAAATGCAGATCTGAATTTTTCATAGGAAGGTTTTTTTCTTTTTAAATAATTTTTAATTTGATTTAGACCTCTGTCCTGGGAGGTGCCATGAGATGACACACCTCAAAAGATCTGTATGCCCCAAACCCACACATCAACTCCAAGAAGGAAGTTTACAGAATTCCCCTAGTGAAATCACTGGGACTACAACCAACTAAGAACGCCAGCTGTGAGGAGGTGAAGTCCCATTAAAGTAATGAGGAGCCTTTCAATTAAATCTAATGAGCATTGATACTATATGCAGTAATTTCAAGGAAAGCTGCCTCAATACCTCTCAGGACAGGACACTCTGGATTCTTACTTTCTCATAGATATGCCCTTGTAACTTTGAGTCTGTCTATGAAAGCCTCAACGAGCTACTGTAGAACACACCACCTATGAGGACTGTTACTCTGTGCTAGGATTCTTTTGTGCAGTTTTCTTCCTTTGTTTAGCTGTCTTGCAGTGTGTTGGAACATTAGTAAGGCAAAACTGCAAGAAAGTAACCTCTCCAGAACAAGTCTCCACCTGGGGAGTTAAGGCAGCATACCTATTGTCTGTTAAACAAAAACCCTTCCTTATATCCAGAAGTTGCCTGAGGCAGATGAGTCCCAAGTGTGCAAAAATGCACTGACTTTCACCTAGGCAGGCTTCTGACTGAATTAAGAAATATCAATATTGTTGATATTATATGAATAATCAAGGAGTAACCTGCCTTTCACGTTAACATCGCTGAACTGATGTAAAATTCGGAACAAACTGAGCATATTCACCTACAGACACTCATGTGCACACATAGAAAATATAAGCATTAATCTGTAAAAAAGCCTGCTTCAAAAGGACACCTACAAAAACTCAGGTCTTGGGTTTTCTGGACTCATTGCATTGCTTGTGTCCAATCAAAACCATTCTGAACATCATATACAGCTTTGGGGCAACCCCATTGTACTGGCGGCAAAAGCGCTGAAGCTGTTTGTGAGCGAGCTATCTAAGCCAGGTGGGAACACAGGACTGGCAAATGCACATCACATATTGATGCAGTGAAAGAGACTCTTCTACACTGCAACTTATGTAAATTAAATCAATTAAAGATTCTTAGATAAATACTGTTAGATGTTATCCTAGCATTTAACACTTCTGTCATAAAAGCGACAAAGGTTGTCTGTGCTTTCCTGAGTCTCTCTTCCTCCTTCATCTATAAGCATATATGAAAAGGACAGAACGAAAGAGAGGAAGGGAGAAAAAGCACACCACAATTGCATGTGCACCAATTCTACCCAATCCTTTGTGTAAAAAAAAACAAAAAACCAAACCAAACAAACAAAAAACCCAAACCAGGAAATATCCAAAGTGGCAGTTGACAGATAATTTACCAACAGCTTTTGTATCTTAGGTGTCTGCTGTGGGTATTTCTTTGCCTATATAACCCAAATGAAATGTTTTTATTTGACTAATGACATTGCGAATTTTTGAACCTTAATTTTAGGGGGTGATTATTAAAGTGAATTTATATGGGTTGTAGAAAAATTGCATTTCTGTTTGCAACATGAAAAGAAAAACTTCTGTACCACATTTCTAAGAAGGTCTCTGTGTGGGATTCAAATTCCTATACTTAAAAAAAAATGCATTTTCAATTTGCCATCAACACAAGCTGTTTCGTGAGTATTACAGCATATATTCTTGTCATATAGTCTAAATAACCAAGAGAATTCATTTATTTGCAGTATTGTAGCTTTTTTTAAGCCAAAGAGAAATGAAAAAGATAGCAACAGACTTTGGCTGCAAATTGTTTTTAAGAACTTCTGGATGCCTTTCTTAATCTAAAAATTGGGGAGATGCATGCATCTTGTGTTTTAAGAAAACAATGTTACTATTCATGGCTGTATATTACTCAGTGACAACTTAGCCCCTTGATAAAATGTCTCAAGAGGAAAAGCTAGTGATGCTCAAGCAGATTTTAGATAGGGGATATATCTCATTACATATGCATGGCTAGCTACAGACTTTTGAAGTAGTTTACACAGATAAGAAAATTCTTATCAACAGGCTTCTCATATCTAAACATTAAACTATATATATGTTTTTGTATATTATACACATTTTTATACACACTCATATTCCTCTTTGTATATATTGCTTTAAAACTAATGATGACAAAGACCTATTTATTCCTTTGGTTTTTATTTTAAAAGCAGAAAAGTCACACAGTGAAGTTTTCAGCAGAATGCACTATATGCAGTTATGGAAAACTGCTTTAGGAGGCCCAGTCTCAGCTGTAAGAGGAATGCAAGCAAAAAATCATACATGTAACAAACTAAGTTCTGAAAATTATTGTGAGAAATGGAAGCTGTGAGGATGGAGTAACAGTGATGATTCAGCTGAGTATTTGAACTGACCTAATTGGTTTGGAAGAACATTAAAAGCAAATGCTACATTTTGATGTTTTGGAGCATGAATATAGGGAACAAGATCTATATGGACAAGAGAGTCCATAGTTATTTTAATCAGTATTGTATTAGGTTCATATGTGACTAGATATATTTACAAAGTTTTAGCTGGAATGTACATTGCCCATGTTAGTATCTTTAACCTCCTGCACAGCCCCAAAGCACAACTTCTTCCTCTTAGCAACCTGAACATAAGTAACAAACCATCATTTGGTAGACCCCAACCTCCATGACTGCAAAGCCAAATGAAGATTACATTCACTATAAATAAAAAATTAACAAAGTTATAACTTCTTCCTCTGTGGGCAAAACCACTGGCTCTTTATTCCCCCTATCTTCTTTCCCCTTATTCTCATATTAAGAATCCTCTCTCAAACTGAAAAAAGTAGGTGCAGTTAATAGATTAATAAGCATATTTGAAATTAAAAGTTGCGGTTCTGATTTATGTACGCTGAAAATGCTAGTCTTCAATAAATCACACATCTGCTTCCACTATCACTCCACTGTCAACTAATACAGCAATTTATATCCAAATAGAAGCAATAAATCCCATCTCATATTGTGCAATTTAAAATGACATAAGGCACAAATGCACTCACACTTACTTAATCCTTGCTTGGTTCATAGGCTGTCCTGGTTTCAGCTGGGATAGAGTTAATTTTTTTCCTAGTAGCTCGTACAGTGCTGTGTTTTGGATTTTTCAGTTTCCCATGCTCTGCCAGCCAGCAGGTGTACAAGAAGCTGGGAGGGAGCACAGCCAGGATAGCTGA
>JAVJGG010000021.1:20218002-20241374 GCA_035590195.1 Aviceda cuculoides
GACATTTGCCTGTGGTGTTGTTTGTTATTTTTTCCAAAAAACACTTTGGAAAGCAGGTAGACACAGAGAATGTTGGTCCCATTACAATGTGGAGGCTGAAGCTTTTGATACTGTGTTTTAAAAAAAAAAAAAGAGGGGGGGGACAAGAAGCTGAACGTATGCAGCTTTTAAAAAGAGAAGAGCAGCTCCTACTGTCAGCAATTTATTGGTAAGTGTCTTAGGCAGTCAAAATAACATGTTCTGTGTTAGATATTTGCCTGTCGTGTAGAAAACCTAATGAATCTTTGTTTTGTTTCCAGGAAATAAAGAACAGAAAACTGTCTTAAAGTTATTTTAATTTGATTTCTTATAAGAACACAGCAATAAATACAGAGAACAAGCTATTTATAAAGGAGAAAAATAAAAGGTGAGTCAGGGAAAACAGCAAATAAACTTTAGCAGGGCTGTACCTTATCTCATTTGTCCTGGGTATGTCTTAGGTTTCTGCTTTTAGAAGTTCTACTGGGCTATTTCTTTTGTGTGTGTGTTTAGTTTTGGTTGTTTTTGTTGGTTTTTTTTTTAGCTACCTGATGCAGAAAGGGTAGAGAGAAGTAGCAATAACAGCAGTGCCCATGAGCAGGACTGAAGGAGCAGTCACAACCCTTTGTTTTACGAGAAACAGGATAAGATGGGAGGGCTCATACACATGTGATGGTTCATACAGGAGGACTCTAAGGGAGAAGAGGGGTGGGAAGTTGCAAGAAACATGTGGGTCAGATGTGGGAGGACATTGGAAAGGAAGAAGAATTTGGAAAGAGTGTGGCCAGGGGAGCTTTCAGAGTGGAGGTAATTGAGGAGCAGAGGGTGTAGGAGTCAGGAGTGGTCCTAGTTAGGAAATAGCTTCAATTAGGCGTGCTGCAATGTATACACTGACTGAAAAGCAAATGACGAGCCAGCAACGTAATCTGGTGGCAGGTGGACATTCCTAGCAGAGGGTCCCACCAGAAGGCTGTTAGCATTTTGCCACACACAATGACTTTATATGATTAATTCAGTCTACTAATTCTGCCTTTTGTTTGCTATTAAAAAAGGGGTTTCTTCAGTTTTGAAAAGCATGGATGCCAGTATATCTCTGCATAGAAGCAGTGTTTTTTCATTGTCTCCTACTATAATCCATTTTTGAGTGTGTGTATTAATGGACTGTGCTTCCTGCTTGGGTTGTCCTGTATTGTCAATGTTCAAACAAGTTCTAAGGAGAGCAAAAACCCTTTTAAGAAGTATTTGTACTGCAGTCATCTGAGACAAAAATTTTTGTTTTATTTTTACAAATGCAGGTATATAATCAAAAGTTCAGCACTTGCCTTTCTTCAGATGTTCATATGAAGGGTTTAAAAAACCCCTTATATTTGGGCTGTGTCATAGCATGAATGGATTTCTCTCTGTGTGTAGAGTGTTCGAATTACGATCATTCCAAATAAAAACATGCTACAGCCCTGTGCAAATTGGGACTTTGATGTAGCTGAGAGATTTTATTTGGAAATAAGGTGCTAATATTTTAATCAATCCACTCAGGACATCTACCTTGATGTAGATGAATGCAAGCATGGTAAGCATACACTGAAGAGGGGCATTCATATTAAGTGCACATTAGTGAGAATAGGAGTAATATGAAAATGTGTGAGTAATGATGCTAGCAGTAAACTACCCTAAAATTTCCGTCCAGTATACAGTTAATAGGTTGATACTAAAATACTGTAACTGAGTCCTAATGGAACATGCTGAGCAGTTAAGTATTAATCATATAGTTTGTGTAACAGCTTCAAAATCAGAGTATTTATCTTCTTTTAGACGCACTGGGATGTTTACAGACAGGACAATTTTAATTGTGTATCTGATCCTGTGCATATATGATAAAGGTTATAGATGGTAGCAGCCACTGTTGGCTCCAGTTACTATGTTTAGCCTTAAAAATTACATTTCAAATGCTGTGGTTATTTTTTCATAGGTGTTTTTGGTTCAAACTATGATTAAGTCTGTATTCTACATGTGTTACTTAAAATCCTAAACTGTATCATTGGGAGTACATGCTGTAGCCATCTAAGACTTCCAGGGCTTGTAGATAGCAAGACCTTTTAAGTAACAGTATGTTTTTTGGCATCATCCTCTCCTTTCGAACTGTGATGGCTGCTACTGTGATCTCTCTGTGCATTATTTACGTATCACATATTTTTGCTGCAACAACAGAAGGTAAATGGTATGATAACTGAATAAAAGCTGAAGTATCAATGTTTTAGCATGTGGTTAGGTCAAATTGGTAACTCGTTCAAAGCTCCAGGAAAAAGGATTTAGATCTGTTCTCTAAGTAAAGCAGCTTTGGTGGTTTCTGAAACCTCCCAGATTTTTGTTGTTGGTCAGCATATGGAAATTACTATCCCTACAGCTTTTGTAACAGAAGAGAGTAAGCAAATGCTTTTTATTTGCTTCAGTGCAAGGTCCAGCAACTTTGTTTAAACAGCCAGAGAGGTAGTTTGACCAGAGTCAATGGACTTTGCACTAAAGCATTTGAAGAGAAACCTTGCGTGTTCTGTGAGGATCCAAGTGTCACAATTCTGGAACCAGCTGGTTTTAAAAAAAAAAAAAAAAAAAAAAAAAAGTAATAAGAAGTGCGTGCCTGGGGATTGTTACTTTCTTTTTGATGTGAACTCTGCAAGTTCTCTTTGAGTTTTAGTGGGGCATCAAAGCTCTCTGCAGGATGCTTCCAGGGCCATTTTCCCATCCTGAACTGTAGGCCTGGCAAAACGTGGCATGATTGAGTTTGGTGGCCTCAGCACATTGTACAGTAATATAAAGGGTGAATTATAGATTTCTGCTTGTAGCATACATAAACAATAAGCCTGATCCTCTGCTCTAGAATACGAGCCTTGCATTCAGTGTAAATATAATTGGTATGTAGCTGTTTTCTAAAGAAGTCAAATGGTCAAAATCAGGAATTGAGTTATGCTTGGCAAATCCATTTAGAGTTCTTATTTTTTCCCCTCTTTATCAGCTCCTTCTGTCCCATCAAGCTGGTGCCAGTAGTGGCTGCTTACTTAGGGAGCAGGGACATGAAACTTGGCCGTGGTAGATCAGTGTAAGTAACTACCTCACCATACTTGGGCTGGAAATAACTGCTCATTCAGCTGGACCTCCACAGGCTTTCCACAATTGTATAAACTGGTGAGAGCTGCTCTTCTAATCCTTTTGTGAACTTACCTAAAGCCACTCTCAGTAGTAACATACGTTAGTGTATTTGGTTGTGTTGCAATACACAAGAGTTCACATTCAGTCAATTACTGCAGCTCACCTGAGAAATGGTAATGCTGGGCAGATGGTTAACTTTCAATTATTTGTGTCTGATTGTACTTGCTCATTCTGGCTGAACAGGTTTCTGGTGTGTAGATGACAGTGATTCTTTATCCAAACAGTGTTGCTAGGACCATGCCATGCTGTGCACATTTAGGCATGCTGTAATCCATCTCTGGTTATGATATATAATCATTCTTGAATGTCTCAGAAAGCTTCTGCAAGAGGAAAATTTGAAAAATCCATTTAAGACAAAATTTCTTAGTGTTTACTAAGACTAAGAAGCAGAGGCTTGTTACCTGTGGTTTTGGTGACATGGCTAATAGTCTATGCTCCCTGTATACTTCCTTACAGTAAGGCGTCTCAAGTAACTCTGGCTCCGACTCGCTCCCTTTCCAGCCCCTGTCTTACTGAGAGTGCAGCATGTTCCACCGGAGGTCAGTGTGCACCAGCGCAGGCTCAGCGTGTTGCCTCCCTGCCCTTCATTTGCCATTGCCCTGCTTGACTTGGTCCCGCAGTCACATTGGTATTCCAGCCCAGGAATGGAAGGATTGCACTCCTGAACAATGCGCCCTTTGTCCATTCAGTCAGTCACCCAGAAGCTTCTGTCCTGGGAACTTGTTTATTGTTCCACTCTCTTCAGAAATGCAAGGGTGGAATCCTTACAGATTTCACTTCAGTATAAAATACCGGAGTTTGCACTTCAGGAGTAAACCGCAGTCTTGCCCAAGCAAGAGCGCACCTGCAAGGAGCCTCTGCGCGGTGGGGCACATGTAGTTGGTATGGGTTGAATGTTGCAGGATGGCATCACTGTATCCCACAGAACCTACTGCTATATGATCTTATTTTAATTTGAATGTAGATGGGAAACCGGGACTAAGCAGAATGAATTTGTGAAAAACCTGCTCTGCATTGTAAGGGAGAGTGTCAGTCCTCTCCAACTCATAGAATTCAGCCACAAGCAAACCTCTCATGCTCTTTAGTACAAATAGCAGAACACGTTACTTATTACTAAGGCAGATTCACTGCGGGAGTTCTTTCAGCTTCCTTCATATCTGTCTAGCATATCAGATAGTCTTTTGCAGTCCAGTATTGTATGAATAGCTGTTCATTTTCTTAAATTTGAGATTAATAGAGGTGGAAGAGTGAGTTTTCTGATTTTTGTAGGACCGTTTCAGTATTAAAACCCAACCTACTGGACTTTGTATCTTCATACAATGCAATAGAGGAGATTTGATAATGTTATGATAGTTGTGACTTAAAAAATAGTAATTTCTGTAACTGAAGATGGTTTTTTTCCCTTACGTGAGTGTCTTTCTGCAACAGTGAATCATACAACAAAAGGTAATTTATCTCATCATTTGTGAATGGATTGGAGCAACATTTTAAGGGTTACTGTTTAAAATGTTCTCCTTTAATCAACTTCAGCACTGCAGTGAATACAGGCATTGTTGATATTTAAGTGGGGAAAAAACAAAAGAGTAACTGTTCTAAATAACTGGAATATTTTTCTGAATTTTTATGATAATTATTAATTGCTATGCTTTTTCAGGAACAGCCATAAATGTTGGGTTCAATAGATCCTTGTAATTATGGCATTAAATTTTATGTATATATAAATTTATGCTGTGTTGACATACAGTTAATCTTTAAAGCTTATATTGTTGTGGGAAGATATTTGAAATCTAAAGAAAAAAGTTTGGTGTAAGAGAGAGCGCCTGTAGTCTGATGTGTTTATGAGATGCAAGATTAACATCTGAAATGTGGAGTTCTATGTTAATCCTTCAGAAAAGTGGGATCTAAATTCTTTTGAAAATAAGAAATTGGATAGTAAGTATTCCTCTGCAGGAATCCCTCTTTATTTGATAGACAATTTTCAGTGACAAATCAATTTTTTTTTTTTTTTTTTTTTTTTTTAGTTTTTTGGCACATAAAATGTGAATAATAATTGGAAAATTGAACATTTCTTGGTTTTAGAACATTTTATTTTCCAGGTTTGGGGTCCTTCAGTTTTTCTAAAAATTTTGAAATTGAAACAGCCTTTTTCCTTTGTTTCTTTCAAGAATACATAACATTTCCCAATCACTTAACCAAGCATTGATCTTCCATAGATAACACAGCAGCACCCCATATTTTCTATTAATGTGTCTCCATCTTTCAGGCAACACAGCCTCCAACTTTTCTCTTTTCAATAATGATATTGAAAGACGTAATCACACAGTCATTTTACTTTGTAAGGTCTTGTATTCAATTATATCTCTTTCATTTGTGCCCAGAATACCTGGAAATTACAGGTGCTCTCACATGCAAATGCTGGTTGGCTGTCCAGCTTCCAAGTTCATTATGGAAAAAGCTAGACAGCACTTTACATAAAGGTATGCATCAGTTTTTCACTGTGATGGTACAAGTTTCCATTTTGCCTTTTCTCTCCCCATAATCAGAGAAGACCTGAATGTGGGTCTTTATTCTTTGTCATCATCTTTATCCTCAAGTAAACACTTAATTGACATGAGTAAGTTAATCAATTCCTGAGCAGCAGACATGCCTGAAATTGTGGCTGTTGAATTTAAATACTCTGTTTCTGCTGTATGCTTCTAATTAAACCCTACAGTTCTTACATGAGACTCAGAAATTCTTGAAAACTTAAGTTTGTAAATTCTTCAAAACACAGGCCACTCTCTCAATCCTATTGTAGTTGGTAGGAGTATTTCTAGATGACCTGGACATAAGTATGTGCCTTGCTATAAAAGTTCTTTATAACAGCTTCAAAGAATTTGACACAACTGTACAAATTAGGACTTGGTTGCATAATTTGTTTAAAAAAAATTTTTAGTCACCATAACTAGATCACAAAACTGTTGTTCTGTGCAACTTCACATTATTAGACAGAGAGCAAACAGTAAAGCCTTCTGTATCATCAGACTTCCTTCACTGGTGCTGTTTACAGTCTCCCTTGCAGACCAACACCCTACAGACCAGGTTTTGATATGTGCACCTACAGTAGCATCTGTCTCTGTATGTAGTCGTCTGTTTTTCAGTGGAACTGCTTTTAGAGCAGGGTTACTTTCCATGTTGTCCTGGTTTTGGCTGGGATAGAGTTAATTTTCTTCCTAGTCGCTGGTACAGTGCTGTGTTTTGGATTTAGTGGGAGAACAGTGTTGATAACACACTGATGTTTTAGTGTGAGAACAGTGTTGATAACACACTGATGTTTTAGTTGTTGCTAAGTAGTGTTTAGACTAAGTCAAGGATTTTTCGGTTTCCCATGCTCTGCCAGCCAGCCGGTGTACAAGAGGCTGGGAGGGAGCACAGCCAGGACAGCTGACCCGACCTAGCCGAAGAGATATCCCATACCATAGAACATCATGCTCAGTATATAAACTGGGGGAGTTGGCTGGGAGGGGAGGATTGCTGCTTGGGCATTGGTCAGCGGGTGGAGAGCAATGGCATTGTGCATCACTTGTCTTTTCTTGGGTCTTATTTCTCTCTTCTTTTTGTTATCTTCCTTTTCATTACTGTTATTATATTTCAATTTTTATTTCAATTATTAGACTGTTCTTATCTCAACCCATGAGTTTTACTTGTTTTCGATTCTCCTCCCCATCCCACTGTGGGTGGGGAGGAGTGAGTGAGTGGCTGCATGATGCTAGTTGCTGGCTGGGGTTAAACCACAACATAGGCATGTCTGTCAGATATTCAATAACCAATCCCCAAACCTGCAACTAATATCAATACGTTTTCTGGTTTGTGTAGCATAATAACTTCATGAACTATGTAGTCCAAGTGTATTTTCAGTCTATAATAAAAAGATGCTTAATAAACTTTCTCCTTTCCATATTTTAATGGAATTTAAAAATAGGGGTTAATTTATATGTTATTTATTCTTAAATAAGATATTTTTATAGAGTGTTGCATGTATTAAAAGTATTGAAAGTATTCAAAAAGTCAGTTGTAAAAGAATGGGAGAGGGGCAAAAATCACTGCATCCTCAACATCTAAATTAGTATCACCAACTTATAATGAACATCGCACAGATAATAATTTTAAGATGCATTCCATTTCTGTAAATAAAATAACTTATCAAGCCACTTAGTTAATTTTTTTTTCCTTTCCCAAAAGTGACTAGTATTGTATAAAACAAAACATAAGAGGAATAAACTCCAAATTAGACGACTTACAGTATAGGTAAGGTGTCAGGTATTTAAGCACATCATAGACCACCCCAGGTACGTTTCTGGCCTCTTTTCACTCATAAAGAAGAAAATAAGTATTTGAGGTACTCAAGTGTTTATCCTGGCAAAGCATCGACTTACATGTTGTGATACAGGTTACTATCTCACATAAATTTCCAAATTATTATTTGGAAACACATTTTCTATATAATATTTTTAATTATCAATATGCCTACTTTTGAGTCCAATATTTTATATCATTTGCTACAATTTTGTCATCAAATATTGGTGAGTGTCAATGCAGGTAACAAGTATTCCACTCTACTCTTGATTGTCCCCTTCCCAGTAAGTTCTGTATAGCTTTTTTCCACAGAATGTTCTTGAAATAGCAGAATACAGCCCATGATATAAGTAATAATACTTGTCTGAAGATACCACTGACTGAAACAAGAATATAATGAGTTGAGCTATGGTTAAAGGAAAGAACTTTCTCTTTTGGCAGAGAATCGAAGAACATCTTTTTAAAAGGAATCCAGAGAGTTTGTCATCAGAAATTAATGACAGTAACAGACATTTTCATCTGCGCCCTGGTTAACTCTTGAATCTGTTTCAGGTCACAGCATATATTACAGTTCCTAAATTCATTCATGTATTATTTTACGTCAGTGTTTGACTGGTGAACTCCAAAGAAACATACAATCTGCAAAAGCATGTCATTCTTTCCTGAGCTGAAGACTAGTCAACAGCATTAACTTTCCCCCACTTAAAAATAAGTAGCCCTGCTTCTGGTTTTGACTGAAATAAAATACAACACACTAGAGTCCTTTCAGATTCAGACTAGAAAAGCAATCTTAGAAAACAAAGAAAAAAGTCAAAATAAAGACTGATGAATTAACTCCCTTTTCAGTGTCTTGCACCAGTTGATTCATTACATATTAATACATATGTAACATAATACCTGAACATGCCTATTCATTGCACATTAATGAAATAAGTAGATTTTTAAATCAGTATGTGTGATCTAGATATTTAACGGAGAGGAGTTGTCTTAGAAAAACAACACAGGCCGAGTAACATTCATGTATTTGCATCCATATTCGGTTTTGAAATATGTATGATATTTGTGGTATTTTCCTGTTCTGCTAGAATTTAGGTGGAAATAAGCATTTGATATAATCACAGTAACAGAGTTCTGAACTGAGGTTCCTGAACAACCCCCCCTAAAAAGCTAATGCCAGAACAATGAACTTGATATTGTGTGGAGGGGGGTTCCTTAGTTTTTTGTTTAAGTTGAAAATTTATCTGAATAATTAAGGATTTGCAAGTCAAATGAGCTAGTAGGACTTTTCAGCTTCAGCTGTTGTATCATGCTGTTCCTTTGAACAATATTTACAATGCAACAAGAGAGAAAACTGGAAGATCCTGTGGTTCCTGACAAATGCTGCTAATGAGAGTTCAGGCATTTCTTTAGCATTTGCAGCACCTCCTTAATAGGCAGCTGGATGCCACAGGCATTTTAATCACAGGTTAAGCCACTGCAGATGAAAGTATTCAGAGAGAAGTAAACTCTTCCCTAATTTAATTTTTAGTGATACTCTGACCCTTAAAAAATAGACTCCGCTAAAGTCAACAGGAGTTTAGGCAATGTCCCCCAGGGGAGGAGGAGCCTAAGCATCTGCTGTACATGCCTGTCAGACAGTTTGACATTACTGGTGTTAGCTCTTCTGCAGTTTATGTTACTTAACATTCTGCTTGTGTTGCTGTAAGACAGCTCCCGAGTGCCCTAGAGTCGCTCCTCAAATGAATCTGTTGCGCCTTGTTAGGATTTAGAGCTGTCATTCCAAAACGGAGTAGTTGCAAGTCCTGATCAGATTGATTTCTCTGACCAAAGTCTGGTGTTACGAGTGCTGAACTTCTGCTATCAGATGGAGTTTGTCCCTCAGTATTAGCAGCGCAAGAAGAATCAACGCATCCGAAATGTCCATATCTTAGAAACACTACAGTGGTAGACTGAAAGAAAATAATTTGAAAGTCATTTCATCGCATCTTTCCAGTGGGTGAATCTGCTACAGGGTAGTAGTAATTTTGTGACAGCAGAACAGTATGATAAAATCTCATTGCAGGAAATGAAAAGGCAAGACATTTTAAAAGACTTTAAAATTAGCAAATAATGTCTAGCAATCCAATCATATTGTCTTGAACAGACAACATTTCCTAGTGACTTTTATGTCTGTGTACTGGAGAGCTAAAATTATTGCATACTGTCCCAATGAATGAATCTACCAGAAGCAACAGTTTCCCTCCTCTAGCATTGCTTCACTGCAATCCAGGCAGTTATCAAAGAGGCAGAGAAAATCTTTATAAGCTTTGATGGGCCTCTCAACTATTAAAGACACTAAAAAAGGGTAGGAATTTTTGTTGGTCCCATTTCTGCAAGATTTAGCATCAGAATTCACTGAGGAAAGATTAGTCTTTGAGTTAAACCTAATTTTTTTTCTTGAAGGGTCTGTTTTCTGCAAAAAAGAATTCTGCCTTGTTTGAAGGGTTTTTTTATTCAAATTGAACCCAATTACTGGGTTTTACTGAAAAGTTGTATTTCTTCCTGTTTTATAGAAGAACTGGAGGCTCTGTAATAATTGGAAGAAAATAAGCATCAAGGTAAATTAAGGTAAATGAAAGGGAAGCTAACTGTTGAACTAACTGATAAAAGTCACTGGTTTGGTTATGCAAATTGTTTCATATCAACAACTGAGTAATTATTCAGACAGCAAACTTCAAAGACCGCAATACAAGTTAGAGGTGCGAAACCTCTGGAATTGATTAAACAAGATGAGAGCTCACAACCTGGGATTTTAAAAATCAAGCTGCCTTATTTATTATCAAATAGTGACTGCTGTTAAAAGCACAGAACATAAAAAAAAAATTATAAATATTTTTTTTTCCCCCATATCATCTCTACTTGTCTATTACCAAAATAATCAGCAGTCCTCAGCTGACAAGGTGTGAGGGAAGATAGGAGATTGCCAGTAACTTCAGAGAAAAGGGGTTAAGAAAGAAGGCTTTAGCCAACAACCTCCTGCAGCTTCTCCCAGAGGCAGGTGGAGAGATGCCCGGTGTGCCACTGACTCCTGGGAATGCTGAGAAGGATACCAGTGTCCTTGACACTGACAGAATATCCCTTCTTAAAATCAGTTGGGTTTTTAGAATGGAAATGTTGGACTAGAGGCCAGTTTAACCAGGGGGGAAATTCCACATTTCTGAGCAGACTGGAGATCGGTTCGTGGACGGAGCGCAAGGCCACGTGCTCCGTGCAGGGAGGGAGACCTGCTCTTGATGCTGCGTTTGCGTGGCATAGCTACGCGCGGCGGGCACGAGTCACCCTGAGGTTATTGTGTGCGAAAACGATGACCTAACAGGAGTCTGGTCAGTGCTGACAATTTTGAAAAACATTTTCTAATTTTAAGTAGATGAAGAAGTTTCCTGCAACGCATCATACAGCCCAGCATATTGAGACAGAACTTTTGAAACAATAGCACAAGCCTGGTGTCTTCTCTGTGGTATGGCTGCACCAGTCACGTTAAATCGCAAAGGCTGTTTCTTCCAAGGGCAACACCCATCCATCACAGAACGAAACTACAGTGGTTTAACAGTTTCTAGATCACAAGTGCAAAAATTCTCCGTCTGATTTTCACAGATCGTTAACAGCAGAAAGGACTTTCATTTCTCTATGATGATAAGGCACCTGGCCTAGCTCTGCACATAACTAATACAAGGGGATTAAAGATGTACCACGAATCCAAACGAGCAATGGGAACCAGAATGTTTCACTAAGATTTACAACTCAACTGACAGAGTGAGTTTCCAGTAATTTTACAGCATTTTCCTGTTCTTGTTGCTAAACCTGGCAAAAAGCAACTTGGCAAATCTTGAAACAGCATTGTTAACCAAGGCACTATTTTGCTGAAGTTTTGACCCCAGGCTAAATACAATTTCAAAACGATATTTTGCCTGGTGTTCTAAATCAGGCAGATGACCACAATCATAAAAAGGACATTTTGCACAAAACGTGTTCAATATCTGCCAGCTCTCACAATCCTCCAGATAGAAGAACCACACATGAAGTAACTGTAGCATAAGGACTGTGCTCTAATGATTAAGAGCTTATCCATAGCACAGCGATATATTCAGAATGCTCAAATAAGCACAAATCTTCCTATTCATTTTTATCAGCTGACTGCATGAACTATTACAAGTATGTTGAATCTTTCATGTTTTGGCCCAGGAAATAATACACCACTTAATATTTATTCATCAGAGCTTGATTTTGTAAAAGAGTGATTAACTTCAATAGTTTTGAGACTAACTGGAGGTGCATTGTACTATTCAGAATTAGTAAAAATTATACGTATTTTCAGTATTTACAGGGACTACTTTCACCAATAAAACAATGTTTTTTCTGACTGAAATGGAAGCGAATCTTTTACTAAAAAGAGACATGACTTTTTTTTTATGTTCCTAGCTGAGTGTTTCTTTTCTTTTTGGTATCTCAAAGTGAACATTGCACATGTTTAGTTATTTTTAAATCCAAAACAAGTTTGCTTAACAGTCGCACAAACAATCAAAACTTTTGCAATGTAATTCCAATTAAAGACTACAGTAACTATTGAAACAAAATACTATCTTACTGGTGGGAACATACAGTGACTATGTTGTTTATATAAGCCTACAAAAATAAAACTCAGTGAAGAAATTTAAATTTGGAGTTTTCCACACTTTCTTCAGAAGAATATGGATTTGTAGAAACACAGTTTATTTACTGTTATGTCAGAAAAAGTTGATTTTCTCTTTCTGGCTTTGCTTTTAAAGTGAAGTGACCTCTAAGTATCTGCCTTATAAGACACTAGTAAGATATAACAGAACATTAAACATTATTTTTAAATAGTTTTTAAAATTTCAGTAGTCAGAAGAAAAGGCACCTTTTAAACATGTGTCTTTTCAAAATGAATGCTATACTTTGACCTATGTTAGTATCATTCTTACAGCAATTAACCATATGGCCACAAAGAGCAAAATAGCACAGCATTCAACATCAGCTTTATTTCTTATTAGAGAAGCATATCTTTATTATTATCAAGTACTAAAAAAAGAATTCAATTGTGATGAACGTCTTTGTTTTTTTAAAGAAAGCAACACAAACTGTGAATCATCCTAAATACAGTTTCCAACAGAAGTTCATTAAAAGATGAAAGCCATCCTAGAAGAGGTGCTCTGAACTGTATTGCATGAATTATTCACTGGTAGATAAAGCTTCCCTTTATGACATAAATAGACAATTTCTTTTTGGCAGAAATTTAGCATAGTAAACAGTCATTTCAAAACTTCCAATTACCAACATGCCAGAGATTTTGAAATATTTTATAAGGTATATCTTCCAAAAGGAAAGGATGGAAAAATCTACCACTTAACAATTTCAAAAGGCATAAAAGTACCACGATTCACTAGAGGTGTATGCACAGAGCAATAGAGTCTAACTGAGCAAACAAAAGTCTAGATACAAATTTACAATCAAGCAACTTGATCTGTCCAGAATTAGATTAGAGACAGTGTCAAAACCTGCAGTCAGGCTGTAACTAAAGTAGAAAGTATACTGGGACAGTTTACTATTTCATTGTTAGACCAATTCCAAAATCTACAGAAATCTTCTGTGGGCTTTGCACAGAAACCTAAAGGGCTTTTGGACTATCTGTAAGAGCAGTGACTGTACTTTTCATATTAGACTTTATGGCCATACTAATATTTCCTAAATGTTCCTGTCTTTCCAACAGAGAGAGGCTGGTGCCTCTGAAAACTGGCTGGGAACTCAAATCCCCTCCCGGGACTGAGGAGAAAGGGGACCCGGGGGGTACGTTGGTGCCATCCACTGAAGGTTTGGTTAAGCAAAAGTAGACATCCAGTTGGCCAATTTCTTCCAGTTTCCAGGAGTAACAATAGTAGCAGAAATAGCAATAGTAATAGGTGGCAAAATAATCTAAGTTCCTGTACGTGTTTTAATCTCCACCTGCGACACAGGCCAAGCCATCACGTTCTCACTCATTTTTTTAGCTACTTTAGACAAGCACAGTCTAAACTAATTCTGCAGCAATCACAGCTTTCAAGTGCAAAGCAGTCTTATTCTCAAACATTTTGAGGGGTATTATGGTCTCTGAAGCTTAAGTGTTCAGGGAGAATTTTTAGCTGTTCTGTCAAGCACAAGTGCAACTCAGTTGAACTGCCCTGGTTGGTTAGCTAATTTTTACTTCTATAAGTACACAATAACAGATAATTCAAAAAAGCAAAATTTTGAGCCTGTTTCAGTAAACACGGTAATAATTTGCCTAGCACTATAACAAAAAAAAAAAATCAATATACTGCAGATTCCTCTCTGTAATTCAAGTCATTTACCATCTTCTGTCAGAAAAATCTAATGACCCCATTTTTCTATGGAAGAACATAGTGCTATGTTACAAAACAGGTGATGAAATGGTAACTATTCAACTGAAATACTGAAATTACATTTCTCAGAAAAAAAAAAATCAATCAATCAGAATCAATCCAACAATAAAATTACTTTCATTTTTACTCCCTTTTCTTTTTTTGTTATTACATGGATATATTTTAAAAAATCCAAACCAGAATTATTTTGTAAAAATAAACATTTGGATAGAGTCACAACAGTTACATATTTCATTCTGTAGAAAGTTTTGCATACTTCAGATTTCATCTTCAATTAATAAATTGTCTTCACAGAACTTAAATTGTCATGTGTCAAAAAATTTACATGCATCTTACTGGAAAGCAGAACTGGCTCTTCTCAAAGATCTGGAGGTACAGTCAGCTCTAATATGAGGCCACTGAAGACCATGTAAAAAGTCATCCTACTTACATTTCAGCGAGCATTAAGCAAAACCTGTAAGAATATCATCTACGTGTCCATAGGGAATAAGCAGAGAGTACAAACTGCATTTCCCAGAGATAGTGGCAAGGTACAAGGTACTTACCCTGGTTTTAAAAAAAATTGGTGGCAAAATTACTTAGTATTTATCCTAAAATAATTAGGCGAAACCCAATGGGTTCTCTTAAGGTGTGAGACATTTAAATCAAAGAGGAATGACTACGTCTCTATTTTAATCTTGTTTCATCTGCCTAGGATACGAAATTTAGCATTACACTTTATTCTTTTTGATTCATGTTTTAACCATCTTGTTTCTTTGTTTAAACAGAGCAATCGCAATGTTCAGAATTCCCCTGCCAAATTCTGTATCTGTTTCTGTCCAGGCATTTTATCAAATAACAGGTTCTGAACACATCAGACTTTCTGAAAACAGAGTGAAAGAGTGAATATATTTCAGAGATACATGAGGCCAGTGAACATTCTTTTGCTCACATAATTCCTTTTCCACCCTTTGTTTGTTCATTTATAACCCCTAAAGTGTAACGCATGAGTTATCCTATTGTACACATCAACCACTTGACAGATTGTTTTAGTAAAACTCTTATGTGCCGTGGCTTTCCTTCCAGGCTGCCAGGAAAAGTTTAACAAAAAGGCTGATTAGTTCCTTTAAGTCCTCCAAGATAAACAAACTACAAAGCAAATTTACAGTACCCAAGACCATCCATGCAAAAATATCACACAGGCTCTTTACAGTAACAACACAGAGCATTGGAAGGTGCGCAGTCAAGAAGAAAAGCTGGTGATGATTCAGCAGTCTGTCAAACGGGGAGCAGAAATGTTCACGCTTGAGAATCTTTAGTTAATGGCATATAATTGTTAGGACACTTCTTAATAAAGCTCTGTTTAAAGAAAGTCTTTTTTTCTCCATTTCATACACGGACAGTAAATTTTTAATAATAATTCATAAAAATCCTTAGGTAGATTTTTTTTTCCCCTAATAAGACCTTAGATAATGTCAATGACACAGATGCCAGCTACAGAAATATATGTCTATGTATTCCCCTAAGAAACTGCGCACAAAATGCAGTAGACACACAGCAGATTCCCAAACCCAGGTCTGGCCTTGGAAGAAGTGCCTCACCCGCTGCGGGCACGCTGCAGGCAAGGGCTACGGCCCCGGCCCCGCACTGCCGCCCAGCAGCCTGGGAACAGCAACTGTCCTGCTTTTACTTTTGCTAACTTCATATTCAGAAGTATGAAATATAGGAAAGATCCGCACAAATGTAGCAAAAATGATTGTAAGTACGGAGGGTTTCCTGCATGTGCTCAAAATTAAGGAATAGAATATTTTCCCTGAAAACCAGATAATTAAGGAAAGCAAGCTTCTGATACATAAATAATGATTAATAGGGAAAGATATTTTTGTTCATTACTGAAATATAAAGTATTATTTTCCAGTCTCGCAATATTTACTTTGATTTTATTGTTAAAATTTGTACCTTATAAAAAGTATGGGCATTGAATGATTGAAACACCAATACTTCTATAAAATTCCATCTGTTTTGAAATCTTTAAGTCTCAGTACATTTGGCAGAAGCAGAAAGTGTCCCAGGAATACATTAAAAATATTGCACACCAATTAAATAGTAAGTCACGCCTCTCACGGCATGCTAAAGGCTGGCATAGCAAAGCCGGCACGTGAAATGCCCAGACAAGCCCTTTGTCTCCCATTTTGCTGTCCCCTGCAGTGTCCCCCTGCCACCCCACCTGACTATTCTGCCTCGGACTAGACCGCCTCCTCACTTGTGTCACTTCATCAGTTTGGGGGGAAAGTCAGGAAAGCAGAATCTGACAGTGTCTCCAGTAAAGCAGATCTGTCTTTAACTTTTCTGCCTTTAAGTGTTCTTCCCGAATGCTGTTTCCCTTCTGCTCCTGTCTTGCCTGTACGAGGTGATAAGCTGGTAGGGGCAATTTCTGCCTTCTCTCCCATGTGGAGCGATCATAACTATATCTTATATATGCACTTACCCACACACATACATCTACGTAGAATTGTATGTATTGCTCTACTGTATGTAATAATATTTACATTCTGTCTTATAACAGAGCTCGGTTTTCAGTGAGTCCTTAAATTTTGTAGAGGTAGACATCCTAATAATAATCATCACTGTGTCCTGGCATATTTTATTTGGTTGCTTGTTACTTGATGTAACAAAATGAAAATCATATATAAACTATTTGAAAGAATGATTTCTGTTCAGCTGAATCAGTCCCCTGTAAGATGATACACTGTAAAAGCTCTTTTGCCCTTAAACCATAATCCTGATTAATCAAATTTTATTAGCGCAATTATGTAAAGTTTTCCTGCTCAGCAACAAAAATCACCTCACTCTCCTGTAAGAGCATTTCTAACTTGAATGAATCTGCAGAAAATTGCAAATAAGGTGCATAGAGAAAAAGAAATAAATACTACCATATACTATAAACCAAAAATCACCACTTCAATAAGGAATAAGGCATACTGCTTGCCATCTTCATGGTATTCCTTCAACAAACTCAGTGTCTTCACGATTCAGCCCGGAAAGATGAATTTTGCTTTTCTACCTCTGATTTATGCCTTGCACGACACATAGATTTTTCTAAGTTCAGAATACTGCAACTTACTTGTCCTCTCACAGACAAAAGCTTTTGCCAGAGTAAGAATGAGTCTAGAAAGACAGGCAGATCTCCTAATCTGCTTCACTGAAAATCAGCCAGCAAAAGGACATTCACAGACATTGTCAATGACAAATCATTCACAGGCCAAGGTAGGATGCATTTTTTAAAGTATGCACTAAATGACACCTACTTGCTGTCGAATTTCTTCTTCCATCTTTACTGGGGACCCCAACTCTGCGACTTGTTTGACACCTTCGCTAGCATATCCTCCATACTCCCAAAGGATGTAGTTCTTTGAGTGAGAACTACCAATGATGGCAGACCAGTGGTTGGTGCGTCCTTTCATGGGGGGAAGACAAAAAACAAAAAAACAAACAACCACCATCAAGACAGCCTCAAAGCATAGTTCCTAATTTTTTATTAAAGTGAAAGGCTTGAAGTGCCTGGTCTTCACCAGTACCAAGCTTTTGCATGTGTTGCATGCTGTCAGTTCTCACTACATCAATACACCATATCTTTAGAGTAATAAGAACAAGCCAGTGAACTACAGAAATACAGCATAAAGTGTCAGTAACTGTTAGATATCACAACACAGGCAGAAAAGGTGAGAAAGATTGTATTCTGGCTAATCAAGCATCCCCCCCAAACAGATAGGCTTAGTATATTTTTTTCTTCACTGAAAATTTCACTTCTTCAGGAAGTTCAAGAATCCTTTAATTTTAGGTTTCCTTGTAAAATATTTTTGAGGATGAAACCTGAAAGGGGTGACGTTGGTGGTCACTCAAAGGTTTAACAGCAGGTAGTTTCCTTACTGAGAGATACTGGTTTCTAACAGTCTGCTAGATTTGTGTTTGAGTGGTGACAGCAGATTACCAGCAAAAGGTGTACATATAAGCATGATTACACTATCATTAAATGTCATAGATTTTCCTTTATAGCTTTGTGCCCAAACATTATCAGGCACAGAGCTATAAAGGGCTCACAACCAGAAACCTCCCCTAGCAGCTTCCTGCTGAAACAGAGGTGAAACATTTGCTTTCTATGGGCAAACGATGTCCAGCACTTCTTCCAGGAAACTTTTGAAATACTGGTAAAAACTGCTGTTATTGGCACCAACATAGCTGTTTTTTCTGCTTCTGCACACTTAAATTATACATGTACCATATTTCCTCCCCCAACCCTCACCCCAACCATTATTAGGGGTTCCCTTTCATTTAGGAAGGGAGCAAAGAAGTGAATTTTGGTGCTTCTATATTCACTGGGTTTGCTTGCTGAAATTTCTCATTGTGTAAGAGCTGTAGAGTGAGACAAAAGGATTCCTGTTCTTGTTTCTTGTCTTGTTGAACAGAAAAAGAAAAAAATGTAGAAGTTTGAAGAGAAAATGTTAGAGAAGTCTGACAGAATTGAAAAGAGAATCCAGCAGAAATAAGGAGTCACAGAAGTCCCACAGTACTGGAAATAAAAATGAATTCACTTAAGTGTCAAATAACACTCTGCAAAGGTATGGGCTTAAAGGAAAAGGATGAGAAAATGAACTGCTCACATAAGCAGTCTGGTAACAATGCAAAGACTATAGGAGATGAGGGAGGCAGAATGATGGAGTGAGACAATACTTAACATTTTTCTTTGCAATGGAAAAGGTAGAGAGTAGCAGTAAAAACAGCTGAAAACTAGAATAAATGAATGAAAAATGAATAATGAAGTAAACAAAAGGAATGCAAATTTAAGATGTGAAAGGTAGGACAATGAAATTGAAAAAGACAGTGTAGAGAATTGAACAAAGTCAGATGCAGAAACCTAATCACTGGAGAAGACAAAATAGAATAGAAATAAAAAATGAACACCAGTGGTGGGGGAAAAAAAAGCTAGAAAAGCATAGCAAGCAGAATAGATGCAGAGATGGCCTAGCAACACAGCAAACAGAACCTCCATAGTTTCCTTAATGCTGAAATTGGACCAATGAGCTCTGAATTATAGCAGGTTTGATGTTTTCAGAATCAATTAAAGCTAATCAGTAATTGAGGCCCAAATAGAGAAGAAACAAAACTAAACCTCCCCCCCCCCCAGGTAATAGCTGAAGAGACTACAGTGTCAGAACATGGTTTCTTGATCTAAGATCTAGTAATTGGTCCTTAAATACACACTGGCATCTTGTCAAACCACAGAGAGATACTGTCATTCAGCTCCAGTGATGGGACCACCAGTTTTGCCCATTCTTTCTTCCTAGAACACAGGTCTAACTATCTCGTAAGTCACAAACAGCAGCTTTCCCTGAAACAGAGTAAGTGATGCTTAGTGAAACTTATTGAAAGAGAAGGCTCCTCATAGTCCCTACAAAAGAAAAAAGTATCACTATAGAGAGGAACCAGAGCGCCTTTAAGTCTTTAGTAAAATGGATAATTAATTGTTCCATGCGCTGCAAAGCTTCTCACACACCCTATCCTAAACAGGATAAGAACATCTGATGTCTTTGTAATCAGAGTCCAGCTTCTTCCACCAAACACCTCGCCCTAAAGATACTGGCTCTGCAGAGAAAGCACCTGGCCTACCTACTTGCCCAAATAAGCTGTTCAAAGTATACCACAGCTACTCTAAACTTTTTAACAAAACCTCTGCAACGTTTGCAAATGTTTCACTTCTCACCTTGAGCGTCCCATTTTTTATGAGAATGAAGAGGCAACTTAATATTTCTCATGCCTTTTCCTCTAAACATCGAAGAAACTTCTCTACATGAAATAGTCTGAGCAGTACAAGGCCAGAGCTATTTTGCATCACCAGTCCAATGTCACTATCCAATTCTTAAGACAGCAAACAGAATACTGACAGCTTTCCAAGGGTGTAATTTCACTTCCTTTTTGTACGAGTAGTTTCTCAATTTACACACTTAGATATGTATTTTTGCATAAAGATCAAGGTGTCATCGCAACATGAGGATGTATCCTCTGACATACTTCATAGATGTGCCGTACCAAATCATGATGGAGAGCATACATATTTCTATTATCATATAT
Organism: Aviceda cuculoides; assembly: GCA_035590195.1. Taxonomy (NCBI): domain Eukaryota; kingdom Metazoa; phylum Chordata; class Aves; order Accipitriformes; family Accipitridae; genus Aviceda; species Aviceda cuculoides. Next base: position 20,238,096 of record JAVJGG010000021.1, read on the forward strand.
GGGTAATACCCAAAGAGAATAAATGCTTTTAAGTCACAGGGCATATGTGAATACAAATCTTTCTGACTGGCAAAATGTGTTAGGAAATTTAATAGATCCCCCTGAGCCAGATTTAATAACAAGTGAAATAGTCAGCTTCCACTAGTCCTATTATCAGGAGTTGTGATAACTTGCAAAAATTACCTGAAAAGCATGCTCACTTTTGTAAGCTTCAGTTTGCAAATCAGAAAAATTTTTTTTTTTTTTTCAGTCTGAGATCCATGAAAGCAAAATTATTTTGAGAATTAGTTTTTGAACCCTTTCTACAGCTGTGGTGCACCCCTCTCCGTTCCCTCTACAGTTGGCACACTCAGAACAAGATTGTGTTGTAGTGGTTTCATTCTAAGCAATGCCTTATAGAGTAGGTGCATCTGATAACTCCTAAACAGACAATATGCTTTTAAATTTAATGGAACAGATGTATTTTAATTGCACTGGTATCATAAACGTAATATTATTCCTCCTTCATGGAATCTGTGAAAACCTCAAAATAGTTTCCCAGAATTAAAAGTTTTGCACTGTACCTTCCAGAAACATTTCTGTGTAATAGCAAAAGAAAATACTTTACTTGGCAAAAGCACTTCTTTGGAGAAAAGCTAAGCAACAAAGTACATATTATTTAGTGTTTTTTTAAAACAAGTCAGAAGGTAAATTCAAGAAAAGATACAAAATTTAAGTTTTATGATCTGCTTTCGATTTCAGCCATACTGGTGTTATAAGAGTAGAGCCCCATTTTTTATGTGATGGCTTGGCAAATAATTAGTGATTTACTACCGTCCATCATGAATGACATTTTGTTTTAATGTAATTACTGCACAAGTTCAATATTTTGAAGAATAATGTTGATGATGAGTTTTCATTTTTAATATCACTACATCTGGATGAGATCTTTTTCTGAACTTTCAGAAATTTCAATGTAAGATCTTAGCAGCTGTTATTACAGGGCTTAATACTGCTAGTACTATACAGTTATCTTTTCCCTGTTACAGTTCTTTAAGTAGAACATTAATATAATTCACCAGTTTGTAGACTGGTCTCTCCCCAGTTACAGAGTCCACTATTGTGGCAAACTATTGCAACTTGCTTACTTCCAGTTGTGCACACATACTCTTCATATGTTCAGTGACTTGGATTTAAAAGAAAAGGCCATTTATCCCCAATATTACATCATTAAGTCACAGTAACTTTATAGTTTTTAATCATTTTCTCATACCCTATTTCTAACCACCAGCTGAATCCATACAAATAATGCATATAAAGTGTCACACTCAGCAATATATAAGTCATCCAATAGCAATTACTGGTTTTGGCTTATTTTTATCTCCCATGTATTATGCTGACAAATAATATTTAAACAATGCTACATCCAATTTAAAATTGCAATATTGCTTAGGCTGTTAAAACTATGAGCTGATTGACACACAAACCATATTTGAGTTATATGATGATATTCTGACACTGTGACAATAATAACAATAAAATTTTAAAAAATCTACATATAAAGCCTATATGATAAACAGCCACAGACAACATAACAAAGTTGAAAGACCAGTAAATGTGATTCACGTTCTCAAATAATTTCCTAACCTTTATTGCCACAGACTGTGGAATCAGTAATGAAAGAACAAATGCATAATACGCATATTTTTGTAACTTTAGCTTTTTACAGTTACTTGGGTTATTGCAACAATACTGATTCCGTAGTTCAGAAACTTTAAAAATCCAGACAGGCAAAGCTCAGAATGTGTATTTTATCTGTCTATTCAACCAACAACAACAAAGAAGACAGAATACTCTAAGGTCTATATATCTAATTAATGTCCTCGGGCAGCAAGATTCAGGGCTCACCAAAACTAACCGGAATCTTTCAAAAGACTTTGAAGAAAAACATACAGGCTAGATTGGCATGGTTGTAAAATCAAAATGTTAGTGTGTTGCCCATCCTTTGTGGCATTTTTCTTAAAATCTCATTTCCTAGCTCTACATTGTAAGCCAGTCTAAGTTTAAAAAAGTAACCTTTCTCACCACAAAGAAATCTTGAAAATGTGATCTCATATACACCTCAGTGCAAACTGTCAGGCAAATCAATAGAATTTATTTGTGATGTATAGCATTCACAGAAAGATCCATAGATTTTCAATACTGACCATTAGCGCTATTCCATATATGTCATAATTTACACTGCTGAGCTGTAAATAACTAATGTGGTGTTATACAACAAGCTCCATATCTTCACAGTCTCTGTATGGTACAACAGTAGTAAAAGAATGATACTCACGTGGAAAATCTTTGGGATGTGTTTTTTCTGACCAGTTTCCATAAAAAGTTAGCCTGTATTTGGCCGTTCCACAGGCACAACAATCTAGAATTGGTTTGTCAGTCACACCTTCTGAGGCTGAGTCTGAAAAAGCAGCAAGGTACCCATTGAAAGCAGTTACAACTCAAAATCAACAGATGACAGCAAAGTCGCCATAATAAATACTCCAGTAAATAAATCTGAGTTAAACATGTATTTTTTTGTTTAAGTTGGGCTACATTAGACTAAACTAGAACCTTGAAATACCTGGGTCATATGTATTAGTGGATGTAATGATTTAAATCTACATTTTTAAATAAGAAGGTAGTACTATTTCAGTTGCCTTCAGATTCAAAACAGGGTTTTTTTCTGGTTCTTATCTGATATAGACAAAACCTCACTTTATCTCAAAACACAATAGGCTTGAAATTTCTGGACAGCCAAAGCAAATAAATTCTCCAGTGGGATGCAGTAACCAACTGCAATGCTTAGGTTTAGGGAAGGATGAAATAGCCTAGGAATCAATAAACTAAGCACCCTGGGGACAAACGAGTTTCACACAAAGACCAGGTAAAAAGTTGCAAGAATCACATTTAGGGGAAGGCAAGGAAGATAGTATGAGGAACAGTATATGTGATAAGGGTGGACATAATTGAATGGAAGATCCCAAATTTGAACCTGGATGAAACTGTTCCAGGCCTCAAAATTTTAGTTTGATATAATGAGTTAAGAGAAATATGTAGAACATTACAAGGTCAGAAGGATGTTTTACTTTACCTTACCTTGTTCACAAATTTTTTTGGTGAGAGAACCCTCATCTTGAAAATAAATTATGCGCTTCTGCACAATACTGGCTCTATAAAGTAAAAAAAAAAAAAAAAAAAAAAAAAAAAGTTTTTAATTATATTTTTTCCTTAAAGGAAGAAGAAAATGCATTATAAGGA
>JAVJGG010000021.1:20254962-20275978 GCA_035590195.1 Aviceda cuculoides
ATCAGAGTTTACTGTTTTATTTCCTATTTACTGGGAGCAAAATTCAGACAAAATCAGGTTTCAGTGCAAGATACTTTAGAAAACTTCCCTCCTTACATGTCTTAAATGCTTTTGCATTTCCTCTCCAGAATATGTAAACAGATGTAATAATCCTTTAAGGATTTATCCTTCTCTAACACAAATTTTGCCAATAAAAAATACTACTGAATAAAAACACTTCCTTGATTTTTTTCATACATATTTTTAGATTCGTAAATACACAGATACATCAAACTAGCAGATTTTTTTCAAATTTTTATTTAAAATGCTTACATATTAATTACACCAGAATTAGATGGCAGACATTTTTAGACAGCAACGTTCATATGTTTAAAACAAATTAATCTGTTTTTTCATGTGTTTAGAATTCAACTGGAACTCACTGAAGAGTTTCAAGTTCAGTACGGTTATGCATACAACAGTATTTTCATTAATAACTTGAATGATGTAAGAGAGAACAAGTTAGTGACTGCAGACAGTATCAAGCTGTAATTGAATAGTATTAAACACAGAGTCCTAGTTTTAGATAAGAGTAATTATCTGCACAAAGACAGAAAGGAAAAAGCCAATGAGAGAAGTATTTGATAGCAGGATGAAGGAAGTCTAGTGGATCAGAAGTTTAACACAAGTAAATATTCTTCTTTTATGAAAACCAGCAAACACTACAGTGGAAGCACTTTCCCTATGACCCTGTGGAGTCACATCAGGCATCTGTAGGATTACAATGTCCAGTTTTGGGTACCACAATTCAAGGATATGGATCATTTGGAGAAAGTTCAAATACGACTAATGAGAAGAATCAGATACCTAGAAGGAGAAGAAGATTGAAGCTGTTGGGGTTGAGTAGCCTAGAGAAAAGAAGACTGAAGGAAGGCATGGGTTGAAAAGAGGGTTACAGCACCTGAGAATAAGGGGCATCAGAGGAATCATTTTAGCAAAACGGACAGTAGTGATGACAGGTAAGTATTGGCACCACTTCCGTATGGGGACTACCAAGGCTCCACCTTTAAGAACAACAGGGGTGGACGGGGCAACTCAATCATAGTTCATCCTGTTGTCAGACAGTAAAAGACTTGGGTATTTCACCAAAGTCCTAACAGAATTTGCTATGGCTTCCCTATTTGTCTTCAAGTTTTGTATCAGAAATTAGAATTACTAGAAAACACTATAACTGACTTGCTACTTCATATGATTTTTCCAAGTGCACAATTTAAACACGTAAGTATCCTCAGAACAGTGTTGAGAATCTAGAAGGACCAAGAAATTCAGCATGTAAAATTGTTAAGAAATAAAAATGAAAGTGTTAAATATCCCCTATATCTTTGCTAAAATACCAAATGACAATACAGTTGACTTCTGATCAGTTCTGTGTTTGAGTTTGTGTCAACTGTTAACCTTAAAGATTAATCTTAACTGCAGTATTTCCCCAGAAAGTCTCAAGAAAATGCAATGATGATCAAAAAGAGAACTGAGATCAATGTCTTACCATAAAATGTTGTACTTTTCTAATGCCTGCGTTCATACCCTACTGCACAAAGGACACAATTTTTAATTGTTTTGTAAACCAGCTTGTTTTACAAAAATACAAGTATTTGTACAAAATAATAGCCATATGGACTAGTGAAAGTAATTGTACGTTGCTTCCATTTACCACAAAATGTGCCGTAACACTGATTTTTTTTAATATGAAATTATCATAGGCATTTCCAAGGTACAGTGTGAAACAATTAAAAATATTATCTTTTATAATAAAGCCATAACTATGTTCCCCCTACCACTAGGGGAAAGACCATCATCCTCTCCTTACTCTTTTTGGGTTTTTTTTCATATTGTTTTTCTATTGCTTTGCACTCCTCAAAGAATAAACCCATCTTTCAATAGCAAAACCATTAAGCTGCTTTGCAACACTACGCCTTTGCAGACAAAACAGCATATGAATGAATCTAGCTAGATTTTATAGGATTACTATATTAATTGTGCTGTAAAAAAGATTATTTAGAAAAACACAAAATTATAAGAAAATCTATTTACAACACTTTCCAAATTCATGTGCCCCCATTGTGAAGTTAAGAAATAGTATTAAATCTGTGAGAAAACTAAAGTGAAACAGATTTTTGTTTTAAATGTAGATGTGTTTAGTCAGTAGATCCAGGGGGCTGCTACTGTATATGTTAAAATGCAAATATGCATTTTTACAATCTAATATTAGAGCTGCTATAAATATAGAAGCTATATAGAAACACAGAAGGTTATTCTTCCTTCCTAACACAAGTAAATTCTCTGTGGGTGTTTAGCCTAAAAAATGAAATACAGGGCAGTATGTTAGTTACATTGCAAAGTTTAAATTTTTGTCCTATTTGTTTTGAAAAAAAAAAAAAGTAAAAAATACCTAGACGAAGAAAACGTTTAAATTCTTTTTAAAGAATTAGAATAGTGCAATAATAACATAAAATGTTCTATCTTGCACTGTTTTATAAAGAGTCACTGGCCTCTAGTTGCTTTTGAGAAAACAGAGGCATTGAAAAACGTTTTGAGCTGTATGTGATTACCCAGTGTGAAAGATAGGAATGGACCCAAATCTGCTCACTTCCAATCTGTGTCCCTAGCCATTTAAAACGGAGCACATTTCTGTTACATCAGCTCCTAAAAGTGAAGAATGGGGGAAAACTAAAGCAGGTCAAAAGAATCACATATGGAAAATTAGTATATTTTCTATATATCAGAGATTGTCTTTGTTCTAAGGGCTGTTAGGATGCATAGAGATATCTTAGATTGCTGTCTTAATTGTGTAGAAATATATAAAGTGTCTACACAAAATATATTATTTAAGCTATGCACAAAGAAATATTAAGCTATACTGCTATTATCTCTATCAAAAATGAAGTTCAGAAGCTACTGCTGTTGTCGTGTGGTATTTAACTGGAAGATACAGATTATTTTTTTTTAAACTATTAGTATAGGAATTTTGATCATTCCTCTGCATGCAGAAGACTCATTAATTCTACTGGGAAAAATCAATATAGCTATTTATAATATGAGAACTGTTATCTTCTATTGTTCCATAAACAGCATATAATTGTTACTGAGAGCTCTTGCTAGGCAAGGAAGGCAGATTGTTCTCTATTTTTCCTTGGCCATTATATTTAGTCATAATGGAAAGCTTTCAGTAAATGCTTTGTAACTGTGCTCAACTGCTCCAGTATTAGTATTCTAACAAAGAGTCGGGTAAAAATGTTGACATGTAAGTATCTGGACAATCACACAGGAAGACTGAAAGGATAAATGGAAAAGACTAAATAACAAGTTTAATACCCAATTCAAAAAGCTGGGGGGGTGGGGGTGTGCGTGTGGAATGTTTGTTTTTACACTTTGAATACTTGGAGGCATAATTTTATAGCGAACTCCTCATAGCTCTTCAACTATGTACTAGTAGCTCATCTGCCTCAAAATAAACAGTGTGATTTTTCAATAAGTACAAATCCATGAATCACCTTTTCAAGAAATACAACCCCCACATATTCAGGAATCCTAAAATAGCACGCCAAATCATCATATTTCACATTTTGTAACAAATAGGGTGCATTTAAATAATATAAAGAATGTAAAGCATTTAAAGAAACACCCAATTAAGCACATGGAAAAAAACCTGAGCTATATATTACTCAGGTAAGTATCAAAAAAAATATCCAGGAAAATTGCACATATTGGGGTCTATACAGCCTAGCAAAGAAAAGAAAATGTTTTAGTGGTGGGTGAGAGCATCAGGGAGGAGCAAAGCATCTACTTATACTGCTTAATCACCTTAGCCTAGTAACCTGAATAACTTAAAACTTTGCCCCATTTCTCCTCCCTCTGCAGCCTCATAAGTACTGATGAGGAGCTTGGCACAAGCCTGAAAAGGAACACAGAAATTTGTCAGCTGTAACTGTACATCATTCTTTTTACTTTATTGGTTTTTAAGTTCAACTCTGTGATCATCTATCAAATGTTCCTTTTATATGACTGGCAATAATTTCAGAAGCAGCACTGTAGCTTTCACCTATTTACAGCAGTCTGACTGATGCAGACCCACTCTGTAGCTCATTGACAACTGGAACTTCTTTCTGGTAGGAATAAATTTGTGCAACTTGTTTTCGTGACAGAGAATCATAATATCAACACTTTTAGTAAGAGAGATTAGTTCTGAAATGCATTTCATTCTGACCATTTCAATTTGGCACTTCTGATAAACTTTTTTCTTGATGCAGTGTTATTGAGTTGGTCATATATTAATTTACACACCAGAGAAGCTGCTCTTGTGTTTTATGGGTTTTGTTATCCAGATGCCTTGTGGCCTGTTTCTGGCCCAAGGACTCTCTGGTTGGATCTCATCATGAGTTTTGACTGTAGGGAAGAGATTTGGCTGCATATCAAGACAGTTTCAGTATGTATAAGTAGTTGTGAACTCGTGGGGTTTTGTGACATTTGGTTCTTCTGTTAGTCTTTCCAACATCACATTTTAATGTAGTGTTTACTCAGAGTGAGATGCCAAGTGACCTGAATGAATATAATGCTTGAAGTTACAAACATTGAAAAGTACATGTTCAAAAAGCTCCAGCTGGAGTTCATTCGCCCTCAGAACTTTGCAGGCTCAAGAGCAAGAGGACTGCCAGAATCCACACGGAGGTTGGAAACGGAGTATTGTATCCAGGTGTGGACCCATGGACTAGACCTGAAGTTGTCCTCATAGGTATGATAGCTTTGCTACAGTAGCACAACTACCTAAAAGATTTTGCCAATACATACTTGATGTACTGAATATATCATAGTTTTTATTTGGAAGACTGCAATTCTTTACAATTCCTCTACTCTCTGATTACACACAGGCAAAACCCAATGTAATTAAAATCATGAAGATAATTACATGGGCAGAAAAAACAGTAAGTTTCACACTTTTCCATTAAAATTATAAAACATTTCCCTGGAGATGGCTCAGAAAATGTTTCCAGAAACAAACTGCAGAGACATTATGATGAATACAGTGGATTTCTGCAAGTAGCAATGGTAATAAACACTATTTACAGATACTGGATTTTAATTTGTTGGTTGTTTAAACATGATATGTATAGCAGAAATAAATAACTTGTCAGCGAGAACTTTTGTTACATTTACTATACAAGTCACATCCATTGCCTGAGAACTCAATTATTCAATGAGCCAATCAGAGAACTGTGGTTTCTTTTCTAAAGGGTAAATTGAATATAACTTATCTGCATTTGGCCATCATTTACTACATTAACAATTAATCTCAGACTCAGCGAAAATCACCAAATGCTAAAGGAGGAAAAGATAATTACCATCTAGCAATACTTGACTCTTCATGAGATCTACACCAGCTGACAGATATAATCAATTTGGATATTAACAGGATTCTCCCTACCATAAAATTTTAATATGTGACAAGCTAAGACAATTTACAAAATTTTCTTCACTCTTGTTCTGTATTACAGAATTCTAGAAGTACTTCCAGAAAACTATTTGTTCTGTATTTTCCATCAATTACACAGGTGAGACCTTTAACTACCTGTCCAGTACCACACTGAACAGAGACACTTTATCTTGAGGAATACAACTAACCTGTCATAATCTAGAAATCAGGGCTAACAGTGGCCTAAAAAGGGTAAGTCCCCATCACTACTAAGAAATTTTTAATAAACATTTATTGTCTTTTTTTTTTGTCAGTGGAATAAATCACTAATTGAAATCCATATTTAAGACTTTCCTTGTCAAACTAGATAAATATCCATCAGCTGTTTTTTTTACAGAATTAAACAGTCTCCAAATATTAGTTGTCAGATATAAAACTAAAAAAAATGTAGGTGTGCTGTTCTACTTTTGCTGAAAAGTAGAACATGCTAAACCAAGCATGACAGTCTACATGCAGAAAATGGTTTAAAAAAAAATTTAAAAGGGTTTTTAGACTCACTTTTTATTAGACACACAAAATACTAAAACAGAAAAAATTTCTTCTCTTCCATGTGATGGTTTAAAAACCACCAGGCTCTGCCATTGGTCTATTGTCTATATAATTAGTTTTTTATATAAATTGCACATAGCAAAAATAATTATAAATTTCTCTCAAGAAAGTTTTAACAGTAGGTTTTCAAAGGTGCTAGTAAGCAAATGCATTCTGAAGAGCCCGGAAAGCTGGTAACTAGGCTTTAGAACAGAATCTTTTATCAGATGATGAAGGAAATTACCTGGTCCTCCCATATTGCCACATGGCACCTTAGTGTCCAATCAATCACAAGAAACAAGGGAAAGTAAATAGGTATAGAATGATTAAATGTTGCATTGTGAACACGAAAACAAGTAGACTGCAGACAGCATGACAACTCAGAATGGTCCGAATAGATATCTTTAACCACAGAAGCAAGAAAGATATTGTTGTAAGCACTTTCTTGCTCACGGTGATGTTTGGGTAGCTTCTGAAGCTAACACAGATGCTGAGGCAGCCAAGAGAATCCGTATTGCTAAGTAAGATCTGAGTGCATTCTGTAGGTTTATCTTTTTATAATAACTTCATTCCACATAGCAAAACTTTCTATTCAAGTACCTAGTGCTGTGATGAGGCTGACTACACTACTTGACAGCCAACGATGCACTCCATTTTCATTAGGTCATTCTAAAAATCAAGTTGCTTAAAATTGTCTTGCAGTGTCTGGGGCCATCCCCAAAGTGATATGCTGTTTCTCCATTTCACCCATCTGCAGGAATAGTTTTAAGAGCTGGTATGCTAGAGTCTGTGTACCTTCCTATAATTGCATTTAGCTGCACAATGTTCCTAGCATATGTCAGGCAAGTGGAAAGAGGGCTTAAGTCTTGAGGGTCTCCCAAGCAGTGTGTAACATCTAAGCAGACTTCTGTCCTGTGACTTCAGTGAGACTCAAGCATAGGCTTAAACATTTGGACAAATAGAGCCTCACTTCTTGTTTGCATCCCAGAACCACATTCAGTCCACTGGCAGTTTCAATAAAGAGTCTGGAAGAATTCAAACCTTTAGGCTATTTTGCTGTCATCACTTACTGGGAATGAAGAGAATGGCTGAATTGTTCTTGACTAAGCAATTACAATGCAACATCATCTGTTAACCCTTTTCCCTCTTCTTTCCCCCCCCAATTCTAAGTTTTCACACAAAGAGTTGTTTTAGAAAGCAAAGCAATGATAAGTCAAATTCAAATGTATGTTCATTCTCCTAAACTTTGTATTTTGCAGTCACCCAGAAAGCTAGCGTTACACACATATATGTTCATGCCAAAAATTTTAGCACCCCTTACTGAACCCTAGAACTACAGATTACCATTTGTCTGTGTCATTTTATGCTTGTCACAACCAAACCAATCTCATGCACTATGCCTAGAAAGCACTGAAAAGACTACTAGCTAAATGTGGGCAATCAAGTGTTTCTATCAAACATATCAGACCATGAAAAAAAAGTGTTCCCAAACCTCAGTATTAGTCCATAAAAATCTTCCTGGAAGCCCCTATACTTAATTATACCATTGTAAATTTAGAAACCCCCGATATTTGGCACTAAAACTGTAATAAGTTTTTATGGATCAGCTATGTTTGACTTGTGACTACATTTAACTTTTCTATATAATGAAGTCAGTGGACCAGGGCATAGTGAAAAGGAAAAAGTATATCCTTATGATTCAGAACAGGCTCCAAAATGCTGCTATTCTGTTTTGGAAATGATAAAACAAAAGGATCAGATAGTCTCCAAGGACTGAAACAGATGTGTATTGATAATAAAAAACTACTTGCACTCCATCACACAGAGAAAAAAAGAAAAATAGAGGGCTTTTGTTTCCTTTAAAGTTCAAGGTTTCAGAATTCTTCCATGATTATGGACTTAACTATTTAAAATAATAACTGCTTTTAGACTTTTGTTTTTATTGTATCATTAAAGCTCTCACAAATGACAGAATAACTTTGAAAACTGAGTCCAACAGTTCTGTGCTATTCTATGGGAGCTGACCATGAAGAAGGTTTATGAAGACTGCTGACTGTAAACTCCAATTCAGATGTGGTCAAAGCTTTACATACAACAGAAAAAATGTAAATGTTGTTAATGCCAAAACCACATCAGTGATTGCTATGTAGGATGCCATGGAGGACTGCACTGCAGCGCAAACAAATGCCACATTATGATATTAATTTCTGGCATCAGCAACTCCTAATAATGGTGACTGTTTTATTCTTTCTTTGAACTGTCTGAGTCCTCGGGAATGGAGCAGTTACTTACCCTCTGAGGTCAATAAAGCAGCCATTGGGAGCAAGCTTGTATTTTTCATGTAATTTTTACTGGAAAGTACCTAACAACTTCCTTTCACTTTCACCAGCACACACACACGTAGGATACCCGCAAGGCACTGTAAACAGGCGGTCATAACACCAAAAATTTTTCCTTTCCCCATGAACTTCAATTTCTAAGATATTCTTTTAGCTGCCCAAACAGATTATGGGAATGGGTGCCAGACAGCTAATCTAACTCTATATTGGCACTTTATTGTTTTGTTGGCCTGACTGATGTACATCCAGCAGTCTGAGAAGGTTGTGTGCCACTGATTTACTCTGTACATTCTTTAAGGCAGTGATAATTTCATACTTTTGCTTGTATAACATCAGAACTGCAGTTCTAACTGCATTAATTTCTGGAGCATCTCTTGAGTTTTCTGCAATAATGTGAGTACTTCACAGTGTAAAAACCAGAGTGTGGAACATCCAGCATGACTTGACCGGCAGAGAGGAGAGAGAAGAAACATTTATCAAGGTTCCTGCAGTTGGTGGTACTTTACTACATGCCTTTGCTGACAAGACCCAGGCAGGTCCCTGAACCAACTTCAGCCACAGATGTTTTAGTTGCAGTGAGAATAGTATAGGTCTTGGTTCTTTATTTTTGGTAATGGCAATTCTACTTCGGACAGTAACAACAACAAAAAAATAATCCATCAACTTGTGGTGTTGTGTATCATTATTGGATTAAAGTTTAAATCTTGTATCTTTAAAAGGATGTATAAAACATCATCACCTTATTATTACGCTTCTGAAGTAGTAAGTGCCTCAAGCAATATTTGTTATGCAACTAAGATGGAGGCAGTCCAGAGGGGAAAAGCAAATAGCTTTACTGATAAACAGCTCAGCAACACTGAAAGAGTCTTCTTGATTGCTGAAGGAAATCTCAAAAAATTCCATCTATACACTTTAACACACAACCAGTCTTGCCATCCAGCAAGCAGCAGGTTTCACAGTTTTACTGCAGTCAGATGTACACTTTCCTGTCCTGAGCTTAAGAAAAGACTGTAAGTGTACTCTTCAACTGCTTCAGTGCAGACTGAAACAGATGATCTTAAACAGAATTATTTTACTGATACCAAGAGGCAGCAGGTAGAAGTGCACTGCCAAAGATTTGAGACTGTTCCACACCCAGTGTCAGGTTTGGGGCTAGATCACCCTCACAGATGTGGAAGAGAAGATTGTTTATCTCTTGTGGCAATCAGCAAAAGGAGAAGGAAGTGAAGCACAGGGTGAGAGGAGAGGAGATCAGCCACGGACCAGTTTTGCTGGTGGCAATTTTGCAGCCTTTTCAGAAATCAGTTGCAATTTTGATAACACGTTTTCCTGAAATGGTCTGAACTATCTTCAGCACAACCTTTGTGCTAGCATCTCCTTAAAAGGCTAGAGGTGTTTTGTGGCTGTAAAGGCATCCCCACTACTGATAAGACTCTTTGAAATTCTTTGGTCTACTGCAGGGCACATCTTAGCAACTGCAAAGTCTTATCCCAGATATAGATTCATAATAAGCAAAGAAATCCCAATGGTTCACACATATTTGACCAATCTGTCCTATTAAATATGACAAGCAAAACCTTAAGAGACAGGACAATGTTTCTCTGGCAGTTTCCTCTGACAGACTTCATAGTAAGAAGTGACTTAAGGTTTCTACAGACAAACGAGTGGCCATAAAGCAAAGTGCATCTACCTAATGGTACGTTTGTCTGTTGCTTAAAAAGCATGAACACAAATGTTTTAGAAATAGGCTGTAGAAATAATAGGATCATTTACATCAGTAAATGATCACCAGCTCTAAACCAAAAGCATTCACCTCTAAACAAATAGATCTGTTTTTACTGATAAAGGTCCATTTAGAAAATCTGACTCTACAGAACATTCCTATTCATCTCAACTAAGATCATGTTTTTTACCCAAATCTCAACCAGATGGATGCAACTTTGATCTTAAAATTCAGGATTTTTAGGTGAAAAATGGCTGAGAGCCTACCAAGTTCAGTTAGGGTTACCAATTCCACAATTACTGAAGGCTTGGAGTAACTTTTGAATACCTGGGCTTTAAGTTGCTAATATTTAACCGTGCAAGTAGAACTATCTTTGGTCAAGAGTGTCAAAGGAGAAAAAAGCATCTAAGAACTCCACTAATTCTTAATCTAATAAATATTAGATTTATTATTAACTGTATTTTACTTTAATGATTAGGTTAATATGCCTTACAATACTTACTTCAAAATTACACAGCCTGTACCGGTAGGAGGAGCCGTCCAAAACACTTGAATGCGTGTCCTTCTCCTAGGTGTGCTCTCAGTAACGGCAACAGGACAATTACTCATGAATTGTGTTTCTTCTTCATCTATGATCTAAGGAAATATAAAGAGAAGAATGTGAAAAGATAAGGACATACATAGCCCATGTCTCTCCAGTATGTTTTGTCAGTTCATGTTTTCCTTCAGCAGAATTATTTGTAATACTCTCTGCTTAGCTCAGCACTACTTTGGTAAATTTATTTATAGCATGGAGATCACTCACTGAAATAAAAACAAAAAGCCAACAAAATAAAGACAGAGGAATAATTCAGTTCTAGGTGAACAGAAGTCAGTCCTTTCTGGGCATGGCTCCAAATAACCTTTTTTGTAGATCCTGATTACTGGAGCTTCCGGTAAATGTTAATGAACTGTAAATAATAAAAAATGCATAATTTCAATTTTTTTTTATATTATGGTAACTGGTTAGGACAGGTGAAACATGCTAGAGAAGAAGGGGTTTCTGTTTGTTTATTTTTTGTTAGCTTTTTAACCTAACCTTTGTCTAAACAGTATTATTCTTAAAGTATCAAAAGAATCTCCAGGTCAAAGGAGGTAATATGTGAATCCTAATCACCTATAATTCAGAGACCATTATGTAGTCCAATCTGAACACATTTTTCCTTTTTTTGATTGATTGATGTTTAACAGAAAGGTTGAAGTGGAATAAGTCAACACAAAACCAGAGAGGCTGATTAGGAACTGGTGTTGTTCTAAGGATTTTACTCAAACGTGTCTGTGACAAAATAGCTTTCTCACTACATATGTACTTCATGGATTGTACTTTAAGCCTTCTGTTCATCAGATCTCAAAGAAAATTCATCAGAAGCTGCCAAGTTTTATTTGGAAACAGGCAATGTTATGATATTGCAAATTTCTCTTCAGAATTACTCAGTGGTCCACTTTCATTCAATGAAGCCACAATTCACACTACATTGGGTCAAGATTCAAGCAATGAATTATAAACCTTACCATTTTGAGAAAGAACCTGTATTTATCAATTTATAACAAGAATCAAGTCTGAAGGAGTTTTTTCAGAATTCTGGTACTAATAACACACAAACTTTTACCAGATTACAATTAATAATAATAATAATAAATCTTCTGGCAGTAAACAAATTTAAACAAGTATTTTGACAAAAGAGTACTATTTTACATTGTGAAAAAACATCTATAGTTTGACCAAATCTGCTTTAGTGAGCAGGCATCCATGTTGTCCCGCCCGGTGATACTGCGAGCATTCCCAAACATTTTTAGCTGAGCCAACAAGCATTTCTAGTTTTCCATGGCAGAATGAAGGGGCACAGGCCCAGAGGAGTGCTAAGAAACTCTGTTTAGCTGGTCAATAGGCTAATGGTTAATGAGTTTTAAATCTAAAGTAATTAATATTCTTCAACTTTTTTAATGCTTCATAGAATCTGCATAACTACACACAAAGTGTACAGCTACTACTTTGCTAGATTTTAATTAGTGTAAAGCATTGGATCTAGTGTAGGCTTAAGCTGGCCCCGCACATTATCTGCTTCCACTTGATACAATTTAATGCACTTAACTCGAGCATCAAGAAAATCCTAACCTACAATACTGTCTCAGCCATCAACTGTATTTATTCTATCTTATTCCCGCAACAGTAAAATAAAGAAATAAAACTCTTTCCTTATCTCTCAGAAAGGTTGTCTCCATTATTCAGGTCCATCTCAATTGACCTTTTATCCATATCTCACAGCAATACATTCTCAACCAAAACCCAATTTTGGTGGAAGCTCCAAGTGAAGAATGGGTGATTTTATACCATCTCATACAAAATAAAATAATATTGTATATTATATAAAAGCAGCATAATTCCCATTGAAAGGGTGCTTTGGAGGTCACGTGGAAGTTCTTAAAAAGGACAGCTTTTCTAGAAAATCAGGAATATTGCAAATTACTGTACAAGTTACACTACCTCCATATTCTCTGGTCAGATGCAAACTTCTGGTGTAGTATCACAGCTCACATTCTCAGATAAAAGCTTTAAAAAAGTGTTCAATTCAGGTCAAGAAAGATTAAGTAGTTACAGGTAAGTGTAAATACTTTACAACTGACCAAATAAAAGCTATTCAACAATGATCAATGAACCTTTCACATACGTTGATTTTTTCCAAATCTAGTTTAGCTCTTGTCTAACACACACTTCATCAATGAGTGTTTCTTGAGAAGCCCAACTGAAATGAACCCGTGTTCTCAAAGTATAGAATTGTTATTTTCAGTTAACAAGAATTTAGCTGTTCTCATATCTCTAAATATCATTCTTCCAGCAGTCATCATTGTGATGCATTTGCATGTTAAGTAAATTCTTGTCTCCAGGTGGTTCAATCCTGCTTTTCCCCCCAACAATGAATGGAATCACAAGGAACACCAAAACCAAATCCAACAACTAATACTTAAGGAAGGAGTTGTGAGCAACTGTGAGTAGTCATTACAAGTCAAATTTCTGGCTACTGTAGAACCTGAAATATTTGTTTGAATTCTAGATAGTCATAAGGTTGGAGCACATCCGTGCCCTTTTCCAGTAGGAATGCAGGAATGAACACAGAAATGCAGACATATTTTGCACTTCTATAGCCTACCCAATTCCTGCAACATAGCAAGTTATAAATTTTCTCAAGGAATACAGATGCCTATAATGAAACAATTTAAAAGTTCTGGTTGCATTTCAGAACATAATCCTGGAAGAACAGGAAGTGGTTGAACCTCAGGGCTTTATCACAATTGCCTGCGTCACTAACCATCAAAGCAAGAAAACTTATGCCATAAGTGTCTACTGGGAAAACCTGACCATAAAAGAATAAGGTCTTCCAAAAAGAGTTCCTTTGAAGAAAAATTAGACAGAAGCTTTCTTAATAAAGACTCCTAATGTTGATAGAATACAATAAAGAACTCCTAAACTAGTTGAAAAAGCTCAAATGCCAGTTGATCTGAGAGGATTAAAGGCAAAGTTATTTTAAGATATTTTTGAAGACTCAGAAAAATTATCCAGATTCTAGGACTTCAGATAAATATAAACTGGTCTCAAATATATTTAGAAATATGGGGTTTTTTCCATGTCTATGGAGGTTTGATTCTTTATAAATAGGGTGATACAGAAAGGGTTCATTACTTATACAACAGGATTCCAAATGACATGATATTTTAGGGTGGTGGATCATATTATTGCACTCACACAACACAGAGAAAGCAATAGTAACTTGGCCAACTTTGGGGTGAGGGGAAGGGGAAATGTAATCTCTGAAAATAATACAATCCTGACTTTCCTTCTGGAATCAAGTCAGACCACATAGGCATGAAGGAAAGAATTGGCAGGGAAAAGGCATGCAGATTAAAACGTAGCATTTGCAAAATTATAGCTTCTAAAACCCCAGGTTATCTGTAATGCAAAGCCATACATTTTCAGGAATGGGCCAGCAAATTAACTACATGTTGGACAAAAATCCTAAAAAACTAAAACAAACACTTGGGTGAAGAATCTGAGGTCTCAGAGGGGGGATCTCTGTGTGACTAATTCTTTCAATTCCAGAAACACAATGACATTAAGTCTTAATGTTCTGTTTAGTTGTTGGTGTGCTTTGGTTTTTTGGTTGGTTGTTGGGTTGGTTGGGTTTTTTCCCCCCCATTACAATTGTAATATTATTGGACCAATTTATTCCTTCAAGGAAACTAGTGTAAATCCTGACTAAGTCTCTTGGACTTAACCTGGATTTGAACGCGTATCACAAAGTAGAACTTGGCTGAACTTGAGTAAATCTACAAACATGGAAGTAAGGATATTAACAGGGAGAATTTACCAGCTCTGGGCCCAGTCTTGCATTCTTTGCATATTTCAAACATTAATGAGGTTGAGAAAGAGTTTTGGGTGTTCCTAAAAAGCAGGACTGGATAACTGCTTATTTGTTAAACAGATGAATGAGTGGTTTTCTTTTCTCAGAATTAGAACATTTCATGCTGAGTGATAGAGCTTGCTGTCTGTTTCCGATTTCTATAGACTGTTAGTCAAATAAATGAAACCAAGCAGTTGTCCTCTCTATTGTTAAATTTATATCAGCATTAAAAAAAAAAAAAGGTCAAAATGCTATACACGACAAAGAAAGGAATTAGTATCAAGTACAAAGGGAGATGAAGTTACATAAATCCTCTACTGGCTTGTGTCCACCTCAGTCTAAACCACTGGCTAGGATCTTCAACACCATTTCTTGTTCTGTGGACACATCATCACTTTCCACCCACTGAAACAGCTGCATTCTACCGGAACAACTGAGTTAAGGGGAAGGAAAAAAAAAAAAAAGCAAAGTTCACAAGATAAGCATTTTTGTGGGCAGTTTTCTTCTTTGGAAGAGCTAATATGGAGTCTGACTTCCAGAATGTTGCAAAACTATCTTCTCCTGGAGGAAACTTTCCCACTATAAGAACATTGGATCTACATAATGGTAATAATATTTGGCCTTTAGGGATTAATCTAGAACAGAGCTTATTATACGGAATGGAAAACTAATGATGTACAAATTCAGTTTAAAAAAAAACTACCTCGAAGATATGCTTCACATAACCAATTTCTCCAACAAGACAACACAGTATTTCCTTCAGAGTCTGTCCTTAGAATCAGAACTGTGACTTTTTATGAAGTGTCAGTAATCAATCTTGATGCGGACTATGATTCAAAGCTGTATAGTACCACCGAGCTCTGCTGGGCTCTCAGTAAGTTTTGCCATCTTTAGCACTGCACTGCACCAGAAGATAGGACTTGTCTGATAACTGGCCATGCCTTGGACCACCGGAGAAAAGTCTGCAAAACTAGCAAAGAAATGCATTGCTAAAACATACTTGTAAATGACCACTACGTTCTGGTAACTTCTAGCAAAAACTTTACATAGATATCCTACAATGTTGTAATTGGAAATCAGATTTAGTTCTTAAGTCACTGCCTGTGCACAGACTTTATCAAGTAAAGATGAAATTTGTTAGATGACATGATGGTAAGTTCTGTGAAAGCAGTATCAGCACGAGTGATACGCCTCTCCAGCTACCCACCTCTGTGTGTCTCCATCTACCTGCTCCTTTTTTATCCCAGACACAAGTTACATGGGGAGGGAAAAAAAGGACCCTTCCAGTTCTACAAAGAAGTATGATACCAGACAGTCAGATCAAGTCTTCAAAGTATATTAGCAAAAGGAAAGGAAAAATCACCTCCCAAGAAGTAATAAAGAAAAACCTCCCCAAAAAACCCCCCAAAAACACAAATCAAATATTTGTGTGAGAGACATTCTAAGGAAAAGTATTTGAATTCTGTCCAACTGTCCTTTTCTTCTTTAAAACAAACAATTTGAATAATGCGTTCATTGCAGAAAAGGCTGTGATGGATGATCAAAAGGAAAAACAAGCTACTGAGAGAATCCTGTATGAGAATCTTACGCATTAAAACGTCCCAAAAATTTTTGTTATGAACAATCTTTAGTCCTACTGTACTGCATGTTGCTCTTCAGTCTAAGCAAACCTAAATCCTATATTACACCTCTTGTAGGGCAGGCAGTAGGGTCTCTTCTAAAGTGCAATTCAAACAAAAGGAGGAAGAAAGCAGTTAATGTGATGAGAAACTGAAGTACCTTAAAGATAAAGCACTACACTGCCAGCTTTTACACTAAATGGCCTTTCCTGCCTCAGAGACTGTCTATACACCACTTAACAAAACAGCAATTTCTTCTTTACTTAATTCAATATACATGAAAAAAGATGTATACTGAAAGACATAGGTAACAATAATTTGACAGCATTTACTAAATGTAAAATGTTATATTGTACATTTTTAATGGAGTTTGAACCATTCAGTAAACTTAATCAATGTTGTGACATAAGGATTATGCTGAAGGCTTACACTTGTAAAATTAAAGTGGCCAATTCAGTAAAAGCTGTCCATGAAAGTCAAGAAATAAAAGAACATAGATTGTTGTGAATTGAGACAGTTTTCATCTACGTAGTCACTAAGAGTGGACTTAAGGTCCAACATTTAATCTTTGTTTCCTATGAATTTTTCTCCTTGACTGTAACAGTAACATTTCTACAAAAACAGTTGGGTAAATTGATTCAACCTTCTTTAACAGACTATATTACCAGTATTTTTGACAGATAATCCAGCTTTTCCCAGATAACATATTACATTTATAATCTCTAACAGAGAAACTATATTAGGCACAGAAATATGTCATTATTCTCACAGCTATAAATCTCATTGGGTTCCATCTATAACTTTCTTTAAAAAATAGCTAGTCTGGCTAAGAAAAATTCTCTCATTTCATGTTTAAAAGGCTGTTAGTAAATACTAAGTTCCAGCAGGGAAAGGGCAAAATCTTTTTAAATAGTATCACCTTATGAAACCCCTTCAAAGATTCAAGTTTCTTAATGCATCCAATACTACCTAACAATCCTCATCAGAAATGGGAAATTATTTTGAAGACTGAACTCGCTTTTCACACCTTGGCACATAAAGATTCAAAGTGCACCAGTTGACTCTTGCCCAAGAGAGTGCCCTGGCATAAGCATCAGAGCATACAAATTAGTCTCAGCATTAGGGACATCAGCCCAAGTAAATTGTGTAAGAGGAACTTCTTGTGACATTTTGTACAAAAGCAATGAGTTGCTCTGTGCCTTGCATGACAAATGGCTTAACTTTATTCTCTGTGCTTTGTGTTCAGTCTACACAGCTCCTTTTACAACATTTGAAATTATGTATGAGAATTCTGGGCAAGATTAAAAATTTTAGTTTCAAAGAAGTAGGACTTTTGGCTCACCTTGATGTATAATTTAATCAAGTTAGACCTAAATCTAAAGTAAATTTACTGAGGTAGGACTCTGCTGAACAATTCAAACACATTAACTTGTGGGTTTGGGTTTTTTTCATTACATTCAGGCAGTAGCTAAAAGACTGAACTTGCTTTTCAGTGAAATCAGGGTTCATTTATGGTCTAAATATAGTTTACATTTGGAAGCATGAAACAAGCAGATGAAGAAAGGGTAAATTTTATGAACACTTAGTCAAACGAAAATTAAAAAAATATTACTTTCAAAACTCTGTTCCAAGGATTAGGAAGCAGAACTGTCCTATTGCAGTCCTAAAACAGAATAATAACCAGTGAGTATGATAGGGACACCGAGCAAGGCTATACTGTGGCAACCCTTTGCTGGTCCCCCCGGGAACAGCGTCAGCATTAATCAGAGCGGTCCTCTAGCTGCAACTCCCTTCACCTGAGCCAAGGCCAACCCAAAATAGCAGCTGTAGAAAATAAAATCCAATATTAAAAAAACAAAAAATAAAAAAAAAATGGAGCACAAGGACTTAGGCTTCTCACTAACAAATGAGTTCAAATGGTTCTTCCAAGATTACAAAACTAACATACTCATTTCAGGTAAGACTATAACCACAATAAACTTCAGTAAAGATACATGCAGGACTCGTTGAGTAAGACTTTTACAGAGGGATTATTTATGCTCAATATTATGTTGTCAAACTATTTCAGTGTGAATACTATTTATTGGGCAAAAAATAACCACTATTTCAACCTGATAAGAAATTCTCACAGGGAAAAAATGACTTTTGATAGGTGGTGTCTCAAGTGTTTTCAGCCTGGGAGAAGTGTTGCTTGCTGAAGGGGGTGTTACATAAAAATCAACCTAACAATCAAGGACTTTTAGGTAACAATCACTTGAAAGCAGTAAAAGCTTACAGATTTTGTATATTTCTTGAACAGTCACTACAGTTAGGATCTCTTAATTTAGGCTTATAATACGGACTTTTCTCTGGTAAGAGAAAAAACTGTTGCATCTCTCCTAAATACGTTTGCTACCATTTTATTTTATTTTACCACTGTAATCATACATAATGCAATTAGCTACCTCATATTTAAAAGCCCATTTTAATCTGATTTTCTAGATGGATAAAAGGCATGGAAGGTTGTGTAAAGAAAGAAATGTTTTCATAGCCTTATAAAAGAATGTGACATAAAATAAGGCAATGTGGATACAACACTTGACTGGGAGACGTGACTTTTATTGCTAAGCAACCTTTCTCAAATCACTTTAGCATAGTCCATTTCCAATTGTGAAGGGCGGATATAGACGTTGAGCTCCTTTTTCAAAACAATATATTAAATGTTCTGTAAAAACATACTTATTATCCTTAACAGCTTGTTACACCCCAAATTGGTGTCATACTTCATAAACATGAGTTCTTTGGGAGGAGATTAAATACGAGATGCCAGACCTTCAGCCTGCTCTGTGATGTGCCAATAGTTGAAATTAGATGGAAAAGTGGCTTAGAGAATCACCCAGGAATTCAAGTCAGGAAAATCCATGGAAGACAAAGTTAGGGTGGCCCCCTGTGTACAAACCTTTTGTCTCACTTTTGTAAAAAGAACAGCCAAATTCTATCAAAGATCTCCCAGCTTGGTGCACCGATACCCACAGAACCCAGGGAGCAGAACAAAACCAAATATGGCAGAGGTCCAGTTTGACAATTACATCTTTTACACGGGAGTGCATTTTCAGCATATCAAGGGAATGTAGCACAATAAATTTCAAATGGAAATTTAAATATTGCTAAAAAATAAGAACCTTGCTTTGCAAAAAAATGTTTGTATTTTGTTTTGGCTGCACACTGGGATTAGAAGACAAACCTTATTTACTTCTTGATCTTGCAAAAGCTGAGAGACATTCTAGTAGAGCATGCTCTGGGACCAGCATTGAAGATTCTACTTCTAATATGGAAGATGCAGATTCATACATTCATTCTGAATCAGGCAGTTCACTTTCAGCGTGAGCTTTTACAAAGTGAGTAACCTTCAGCCAGTTTTTTTCTGATCCACTCTACCTCACGTATATACTCACTGAACCAAGAGGAAAAAACTGGCTTGACAGTCAGGTAATGAAAGCACTGACTGTCTTCAAATCTCTGCTCTGTTTATTTTGATGATTTTCCCTCCAAGTTGCAAAGCCAGTCTCTTCCCTGCTGGCTTAGTGAAGTGTTTTACTAGTTTTGCAAAACAGAGTGATCCAAGAGGATGAGATTGTGAGAAATCAATCCTGAAATAAACTATTGCTGCATGGAGAAGCACTCTTTAGGGCTGCAAAACTCCCTGGTGCAATTCCTGTTCTAATGATGCAGACACTTGAACCTTCTCTCCATCCAGATTGAAAGCCTTATGTCACTTGTGATGGACCTCTTCTTCTGAATGGAAATTATATCTGAATGAAAAGTTTACCTAATGAAAAAAAATTGTGAAAATTGATATATTCCTTTTAAAGGGTCAATATACTGGTGTTTCATTCTGAAGAGACAAAAGACTGAAGCATTTCCCCCAAACATTGAGAATCCATTCTAGCATTGGTTTGCTAGTCCAGGATGGAGACACATCAGTTCTAAGAGTGCTTTACATAGAACTCTATAAAATGTTCAATTAAAAACAAATAACAAAACTCCTGCATTTATTTCTGACCCTCACAAACAAATGCCCTTGTTTGAAAAGGGACAAAACAGAACTCCAAGCTTCCTCCCCAGACTTAGCCTTGGGTGTCATCTTGAACTAGAACTCATCGAAGATGTGTGTAGCGCATGTCTGTCAGGAGTTTATGTTTAAGTCAGCATGAGCACTTTGGCCATGTTACTGCAACTTTTTTTATATCTATCGATACACACACACACACATATATATATATATATATGTGTGTGTGTATATATATATACACACACAGTGCTGCATCCAGCAGCACCAAAAATTCACAAACAACTTTTAGGGAATAGAAGATTAATCTCTGGTTGACACAGTGGTCCACTCATGCATGCAGAGGAACATGCACATAAACTAAACTCTAACAATACATTAAAAAGTATATTTTCACACACACACACTTTCTAAATCCATGTGTGCTGGGTTGACACTGGCTGGACACTGGGTGCCCACCAAAGCCATTCTATCACTCCCCTCCTCAGCTGGACCGAGGAGAGAAAAATATAATGAAAGGCTCACGGGTTGAGATAAGGACAGGCAGAGATCACTCACCAATTACCATCATGGGCAAAACAGACTCAACTTGGGGAAATTAGCTTAATTTGATAACAATCAAATCAGAGTAGGATAATGAGAAATAAAAACTAACCCTTAAAACACCTTCCCTGCACCCATCCCTTCTTCAGGGGCTCAACTTTACTCCCAATTTCTCCACCTCCTCCCCTCCAGCAGCACAGGGGGATGGGGAATGGGGGTTGGGGTCAGTTCATCACACCTTGTCTCTGCCGCTCCTTCCTCCTCAGGGGCAGGA
>JAVJGG010000021.1:20276573-20290580 GCA_035590195.1 Aviceda cuculoides
GCCGGCTGGCGTTGGCTCTGTCGGACATGGGGGAAGCTTCCAGCAGCTTCTCACAGAAGCCACCCCTGTAACCCCCCCCGCTACCAAAACCTTGCCATACAAACCCAGTACACCATACGGTAAAGAATTCATTCAGATTCTTTCTGCTTCAACCCAAAACAAAGATTTATAAATATGCACCTAAACCAACTTCCAGGTCTTATGGTAAGTATGCAATTTAAGGTCATTCAAAAGTCAGAGGCATAGTTCTCAGTACCTTGCAGGGCTGAATCCAGGATACATTGGAATTACGTTTATGGACATGCTTGTGGAAAGCTGAAGGATATCTGACTGCTGTAAGCACATTTTTAAGCTAAAAATCAGCATTTACATTTTTGTTATATGTAGTTGAAATCTTGTCAGCACATTCTTAATTTGTCAAAATTACATGAAACTTTTCACACTAGTACTAGGATTTTCCTCAATTTCTGCAGCAACTGTCTTTACCTGTCCAAGCCCATGTGTCTTTGCTTCAGTCAACGCACATAATTCTTTGCACAAAAATACCATTTATAAATGCTTGAAAGGATATGCCTTCACTGTGACTAATAGATATTTCATTAGTAAGGACCTCTAGTCACCATTCAAGTCCAGTCAATAAGGTATTTTAAATTCAGTGGTCCAGAACTACTGTTCACCTTAAAAATAAGCTTTAAGCACTCAAACTGTTGTGGTATGCAAATAACCAAAAACCTGACTTTCTCATGTTCATAATGAAACAATACTTGAGAGACAAAGCACGATCTAGTCCTAAATCCACGGTTCTTATCAGTTCTAGAAAGCTTAACTAAAAGCAGTCAAGAAAATCTGACCTTCATATCAGAACAAACCACAGGGACTGGGTGAGAGTCATTACCTACTGGTTACTGCGTTTCAGTAGTTTGGTAAGGTTGGTGTTAAACAATACTACTGAGGCATAGCTCTTCCTTTTGAAATTAATTACATGATTAACTTTTGATAAGATTATCACTGTTCGTGTACTGTTGCCACAATTGTATATTGCCAATATCTTTAGCACCATAATGAGCAATACAGAAGTGAGTGCCATAGAAATATTTGCTATGGACCGACACAGAAGACATGGACCTTATCTTCTGCTCACACAGACACTTCTCATTTACATTTCTGTGGCAAAGAACTTCAGGTTCATTGTCAATTCAATTTAAAACTCAGGAACTGCCATTTTTATTTCAGAAGCAACCTCCCAGATAAGAACACTGTTGCAAGACCAGTCAATCAAAGGAAAAGGAATGTTAAATTTGAGGAGACACATCAGATAAGGAAGAAATCTTATAGTGGGTGGCCAAATGACATATATAGCTCTTCTACTGAAGCTACCTTTTTGTCTCAGGTTGTCCCTGCAGAGTGATGATAACAGCCTACCTTCCTCCTCAACCTTTCTCTCTCTTGCATTTGTCAGAGCATTAGTTGCCAGCCAAAGGAACCTTTTCTAACTACGACTTTGGGAGTATAAAGTACAACATGGGCTTAAACCTAGATGGGGCTTCCTTACTAATATAATCAATAATAATATTGTTGTAGAGGTGATATTTGTCTACAATACAATACAACACAACATTTCATAGTAAAGTACAAAGGAAATGCTGCTTCTGTTATTAGGTACACCAGAATGGATGAAAGTCATTTGAAATACATAGTAAAATGTGAGTCTGGACATTTTGCTGAATCAGCATTTCTCAGTTGCTTAGTTTGCTCAGGCTTTCAATTATCCTTCATTTTAGAAAGTGTTACACTACTCAGCATTATGAATATACTGCCAAGAATAGCTACCTCACTTGGAGCTCCTCATTTAAGTTAAGAAGGGATTTAAGGATTACAGAAAATACATATTTTTAACAGCATTACTGTCCTGCTTGCTGTTGGACCTTTGAAGCTTTGGCAGCTCTGGCACATGTGCTATTCCCGTTCCTCATTAATGTCTCAATGCCAAAAATATACATTCCCAACCTAGTTCAAGTAGATTCCACACAAATTCCTGTAGCCTTCAGATGATTGTATATGAACATAATCTAATTCACAGAAACTTAATCCACTGTTAAAACCATACTTAAAACAAAAATACCGGTGATCTGGAACTACAGGCTTTATGCAGATAAATTTAAGGCGGCATTTACCTCCTTAAAAGAGCTCTCAAATATTTTGCTTAACAATTCTCATCAACTGTCAGATCAGGAATACTGTTCCTACAGAAGAGCTGCAGAATGTCAGGAAGGGTTTGTGGCAGCACTGACAGTAGTTGTGAGCAATTATAAAGCCACCACATTCTTTGTGTGTGTATAAGTGTGTGCCTGCACATTAGGCAAAGTCAAGAGGTAATAATCCAGGCTACAGCTCCTCTTACTTTCGATATGCTGATGAACTACTAATGCACAGATTCTCAAATTCTTTCCTTACTTAGAGAGCATCACAGATTATACAGTCTGTTCATGAACAATTCCCCTGCCTGCCTCTGTGCCCAAGGTTTTGTATAAAGCCTAATTTCACATTACCTAGAGTACCCTTCTGGTAGATTAAACCTGCTGGCTGAGAGTTTCAATGCAATCAAAAAGTTATGCTTTCTCCCTCCCAGTATGAGAAGATTCTGCTTCAGAAAGACACGCTGCAGTCAGTCAGCAGTGAAGCCGTAGTTTGGCAAAAAGGAGAGACTTATGGGCAGACTTCAGATTTCTTTTCGAGAGTTTGGTAGGCTCTCTTCAAATGCCGACTGAAGTCCAAGGGGGTTAAGTACTGTGACTAAACAAAAACCTCAAAACACTAAATATTAAAACTGCATCTGTATTAAAACATGTTTTGGACACTTTTTCTGAACACTGTCTTGCACAAAATGTTCATTATGGGAGCAAAACAATGACGTCAGTATCAGGAAAGAAAAGTAATTTAAAGCTTCAAGGGTTGTGTGTGGTTTTGGTTCGGTTGGTTTTGTTTGTCGTTTTTTGGGGTTTTTTTCCAAGAAAGTTCTATATTCTCTTGAATATAGCAGTATATTTCATCATAGTATGTCTGCTACAAAGTTGTACAGACTTCTTAAAGGAAGTAAACATGCAGAAAGGGATTCTGAAAAAATAAACCAAAGAATTTTGGTAAAGGCTTATAATAAAATTGTTCATAACTCTGTAAAATGAAGCACTCAAAAAATGAGCTGTAAACTGAAAGGCAACTGTATTAAATTGTACTTGTACATAGATTAACACTATAAGGACTAACAACTTTTGCCAAGTTTAAAAAAAAAAGTATGTATATATACATATAGTGGTATCTTGCTTTCATACTAATTCCGAGCCGGGTACAGTGGTAAAGTTGTTATTTGTTCAGCGGAACTCTCACTCACTCAACCTGACCTGTCAATCAGAAGCCTCAACAAGGAGGCCTCCTCCTAGGCAGGAGGCTGAAGAAGTTTTACACTATTATGGTTAGAGAAATAAAGCCAACAAAATAAGTCCAGACATCACTGTCTGTTTAGTGTTAAAAAGCTACAAAACATTTCTAAAACGTAAAGAACTCCAACTCTTTTGTTGCATTAGGGCCTAACAATAGTACTCCCCCCTCACATTAGTACAGTAGCTCTTCATAGTCCTCGGTGGATACACTTATTTTTCCTCAAGTGGCATACTGAATAAAACGTTCACTTAGTTGTACTTCCGTATTGACACGTGGACTGTGAGTTTTGTCAAATACTTGGCACACAACATTTTTTTTAAACCAAATTATTAAAAAGGCAGTGATTTTGCTAAATCTGCCTCTGAAATCTAAGTGCATTTCCAAGAAAACCGCACAGGGGACAGCAAATTTCTGAACGCCAGAAACACAGCAAGACCGAGGTGAGGAGGGCAGGCGTGAAACCAGCTCCTGCCAAAAGGGTGCCGGACAGGAGCCCCGAGGCTTGCCCACTGCGTGCCACAGCCAGCCCAGCTGCTCCCAGTGCCACTGCCCGAGGCTGGCACCCCTGTCCCGCTCCGGAGCAGGAGGAGCAATAAGGAGTCCGAGGAAGAACGTGGGACAGACCTGCCGGCATCTCATGCCTTGACACTGCCAAGCTGCGCGCAAAACCAAATCTAAGTTTTACTGCGCCGTCACAGAAGAGCTAAAGCTGCAAGCAGATTTCAGAGCAACGCGATATATATGCATTAGGCTATGTTTTCATCTCCTCATGGTTTGACATGTTTTGTTTTGAAATATAAGCTTTCTTTATGCCTGCCAACTTTATGGCTGTAAATAGACCTCCAATTAAAAATTTGTATTCCCTTCTTACCCGTACATGCAGATGACAACACAATACCTTTAGTAAACCCACAAATTTATCTCAATCTCAAAGGGATTTAATTCCAATGAATATGTATTTCAAGACTATAAAGTTGTTTCATTTGAAATTTCATTAGGGTGAGTACAAATTCAATATATGCAGTCATAGACCAAGAGGGAGGGAGGTAAGTACATTTTCTTTGAGGGAAAAAAACCAGCTTTTTGTGCTGTTCATCAAGAAACTAGAAAATTCATTTCCAAATCAATTTGACACATAAGCAAGAAAAACTTTAAATTGCAGATTTCTAACATCAACAACCTCTTTAGTAATATTCCATCACTGCAAAACAGGCAAATGTGTATGGAATCAAGAACATGAAGAATGGAATAAATTATGATGTGAATTAAATGAGCAAAACGTATATTTATGCTGGCTCTATTTCCATTGCTTTCCTTCATGCTCTTAGCAAACCCACTTCAAATACAATAGATTAAAAAAAAAAAATCCCAACCCTCAGACATTCCATTATTTCAAAGGTATACTTTAAAATGAAATAAGTTTCTAATTGACTTAGTAGTATTTATTGCTACACTGAAATTTAGGCTTTAGAACTCCTATCACTGCTGACTACAAGTAGTGGGGAAAAATCTTTTGAAACTGGAAATCGTGTAAAATAACATCATTTTGTCAAAATAAGTGTTTCTTCTGGATATATGCCATTTCATTGAAATATCACTTTAAAAAAATTAAATGCATTCAAACCAATCCATTTTGAAATTAAATGTTTTGATTTTTCAACTTCTCAAGTATTATTGCTTCAATATTTTATTATTTACCTACTGTAAATAATGTAATAAAAAGAATAGTATACTTCAGTTTTAACTGTATATAAAGCACTAATGACCTTTCTATTGGAAATTTCTACATGATTTAGTTTAACTAGTTAGCACTATAGCATATTTTGATAGGGAAAATTTCTCATTTCAACCAGTTTTGTTTTTTTTTTTTTTTTTTTAATGTTGTTCAAAGACGCCTCTGTGTAGCCCTTTTTACTACTAGCCCTAATTGGAGAAAATAAATAGTTCTTCTGTATTGCTTGGGTGTGCCTTTCATATAGTAACAACAGAAGAAAACAGTAATATTAATTACAAAGCAGGCAAAATTGCCTGCACTTTCTGCTGCTGACCAAAACTGTCTTCAATACACCCGGAGTACTATTGTTCATGTGTTACTGATAGCCAGATAGTCACAAGATACACACCTATTTATCCGTAGATTGATATTACACATGATTGAGAAATCTTGAAACCTCATTCTTTGCATTCAGCTCCCACGTTATCCTGGTCATTCAAATACGAAGAGACAGCAATAGTTATGAGCCAAAAGACAGCAGCAGAGGTGTTGCGCACAAAGCATGAAGTATTCCCTTTCCTTTTAGCAAACGATCAGTTTTCCATGGAGTAAAAGAGATGACACCCTTCTACTGCACTTCTAAGAGCCATCTGAAAAGGTTGACAAAACTGAGGTCCCAAGCAGCTAGACTTCACCTATACGTGCTCTCATTCATGCTTTTCAAACAGATTTTTAAAGATTTTTAAAGATTCAGATACTTCTACAGCAATGGACACAGAAGAATAGTGACTCTACAGAGAGTTTAAATGGCAAATGTAAACATTTGCAGAACATGAGCATGAAAGCACTAGAAATAACAGATTTCCACTGCAGAAGCTAAATATTGTCCAGCAGGTCATGTCTAACTCACGAGAATGCTCATGCCATCTTTCACTTCTAAAGCTGAATTTTGGCGATACAGGAACTCTACCTCAGTCGTTATGGGCAACCAGTCACACCAGTGTTTATTCAGAGACCTACATTTGGTAGTTTCAAAGTTATTCTGAATTATTCTCAACAAATTTCAACTAAAAGCTGTATAAAGCTCGAAGTCAGCACTCTGGATCAGTTATTTTTCTGTACTTTTGCAGACTAATCTTACAGATTTTGCATAGGTACTTGAGAAAACAATCCTAGGAGGTATGCGGCTGTAAAACA
The DNA here is from genome assembly GCA_035590195.1 of Aviceda cuculoides. Lineage (NCBI taxonomy): Eukaryota > Metazoa > Chordata > Aves > Accipitriformes > Accipitridae > Aviceda > Aviceda cuculoides. The sequence continues at coordinate 20,282,923 of JAVJGG010000021.1, forward strand.
ACTTTAACAAAGAAGCATGGAAAAAAAGACTGGCTCAAAAAAAGGAGAAAACTTCTGATGGTCAGAAATTCAACCACATATAAAGGAAAAATTAATTTGCAGGAGATACCAACACTTGATGAATGACAGATTATCTCCAGAATATGAACCATGTAATTAAAGAGGTATTAAAATTAAAGGCCAGGAATCATATTTAATAGATGAGACGCTTATTACTTCTGGGATTATTTTAACTTTTTTTTTTTAAAATACACAATAATTCCATATCACGCAGAGCTCAGTAGGCATTACACCATTCAGTTTACTAATCCAAAATACATGTTAATGCTGCTGTTTCTGATTCTGTGCCAGCAACAGGAAGAACTAAAATATAATATGGATCCAAACCCATTTATTGGTTTAAGTGACTAAGCCTAGAGAGTATTTGGGGGGGTAAGGGGTGTTACTTTAATCCTGGAAGTAGGAAGGATTTGCTTATCTTTCTGATAATACCAGCACAACAGCTACTGTTACTGGAATCGTTTTTAGGGACCCACCCTATAGACAGAATTTGACTGTGTTCCCGTATTTTAAAATCCCTGTGTTATATTTTACACTCACGGTTGGAATGTTATACATTTTACAAACATTCGTTATTTTATACATGGACAGTATTTACATGCAAGAAAACAGCTAACTATTTAAACATTCCTGACTTGGGAGGCAAACATTGTATGTGAAAGGCAGAACTCCTGAAGTTTAATCGTGGCTCAAGCATTATATGTGATCTTGAGCAAGTTTCTTCAACATTTACTCTTCTGTAAAGTGGATATGATAAATCCACATTCTACAAAAATGTTTATGGGATTTAATTTATGCAAAAACTTTGAAATCTTCAGCAGAAAGGCAATATAAAAACACATTTGAAAGCTGTATTATATCCATAAATGTAAAGGCAAATCTGGTAGCACTGACAACAGAAGATCATTAGGACAAGATTCAGTAAATACGATCGGAAAAAGAATTTTGTTATAATTTCTCTAAATCATACAAGAGGTACATATCAAGAGCCAAGTATCTTAACAGCAGCGAGTTCAGCAATTTATCCTGCCTTTATATGTTTACCATATTTTTCAACTTGCAATGTTCCTTCCCATATTTATGTCATTCTGGCTTATTTGGCTCAGGCATAAACTAAGGGGGTTTTTGTACATGATGCATATGGATGAAAAAATATGAACAGATAAGAGTCATACTCTAAGACCAGTTTTCACATAGGTTGTATCAGGTTTGTTACTCCTGAAAAGAAATGCCAAATCTCTTTCATAGTCAGCAGTTGGAGGCAAATGGGTTTAGAAACCTAAGAACACATTGTGATGTACGCTATGTTCTTTCTGTGGAAGCTGGCAGTTGCATAACATCTGCACCACATACAAAGCTGGCTGTTTATTATGGGGGTTTAATACATTTTGCAACTAACGTAATCAGATGAACTAAAAAAAAAATAGATTAATATACAGAGAGTTTTGAGTAGGTGGCATACAGGTCTTTCATCCTTTATAGAAATCTTATGCAACCTCTAAGGAAAAAAAATAAAATTATTGTTTGGAACACACTGTATTTCAAGCTAAGGCTATTATATAATCCCACTGTCTAAATATATCATAACCCAATTCTAATTCATATAAGTACTTTTTATAACCTTTATGGATATTAAAACTAGGTTACTGAAAGATCTCAAAGGGAGACAAGAAACTTTGCATAGCCAAAAAAACCCACTGGTCCTATGCATGCAGCAAATACAGAAAACATTTATGATTATCTTAATAATACTGGGATTTATCACAATGTGTGGGCAGATTTTCTTAACAGGTAAAATTTGTGTGAGGGGTAATTTACTAACTGCTGGTTCTTGCTTTATTCCGACATCTGGGATTCCCACACTACCATGTACAGCGAGGCCAAAGCAAAAGGACCACCAATAAGAGGCAAACTGCTGCCTTAACAACCATTTAAAATACCTCCCTGAAGCTCCCAGAAAGCATTCCTCTACTAATGATACAAAACAGGTAGATGATTTTCCTATGAAAGTGACCTATTGCTCAAGAGAGGTTGCAGTATAAAGTATTTCTCCATTTTCAGCATTTATTTGCTACTTTATGCCCCCCTTCTCCCCTTCTGTGTTTTCCTCCTCTTTAAAAAGCAGTAGGTTAGCTAAAATAAGTTTGTGACAAACAGACTAAATGGAGCAACACCAGGTATATTTAAGCCTCCCATACAAACAGAGCCAGCTTTACTCATACAATTGGAATTAAAAAAATAAAATAAAATAATAAAAATCAAATTAGTTCCAAGAGAGCAAAACCCTGATGTGTGCCTGACAAATCATGAATAAACACTGGCAATGCCCTAAGGAACTTCTGCTACACTACTGACTGTATCGAGATATATAATCATTAAAGTTACAGAACAGTAAGTACTAAAACTACTTCTTACATACTCACTTTTAAATGTTTCTTTTGAAAAGAAATGCAGGTCCAAATGAGCTATGCCCACCCACAAGGAAAAAAAAAAAAAGAGGCAAGAGCAACAACAGTGCCTCAATTCACACAGATGAGAATAATTGAAGCCCAGTTCAATCTGTGAAGTAAACAGAAGCAGGATGAAGGCTTTTCAATTTACACCTACAGCCTACAAATTAGTAAGCAGTCTGGTAGGATGAGCTTGCCAGAGATTGCATAATAACCCTACCCACAGTGACAATGCAGGGAATGGGGAACAAAATGGTAGCTCTATACCAGCAGGAAATTTCCCTTTCTAATTACCAAGTACTATGAAAAGCATTCTCAAGAGCCAAACATTAGCTTTTGTGCAACTGGATCAGGAATTTCTTTACTATTCTCAATTTATTTTCATGGGAAAATTAATTTTAATAAGCTGTTTCAATAATCAAAAGTAACTATGCATAAAAAAAATACAAAGCACTGTCCAGCAAATATTGCTTGGGAATTTATTTGGTAAAAATTTATTTGTTTTTTTTTTTTTTACAGAAAGTTCAACGGGTTACCAGTAATAATGGCTTCTTGAAATGTCTTGCCTATATAGCTATTCATTATATACTCACTTGCCTATATCAATTGAAATCAAAGTACCTACGCCAGAAAATTCTGCTTTTGCAGTATGTGTAGGATATATTCGTATCCTGCCTCTTATACAGCCATGAGAAAAGTAAAGTGGAACACATGATCTTCAGTTTTTCTCACAGCAACTGAAAAGGGAGACAAAACAGAGCAGAAGGGGAAATGGTTGGAGATAAATAGTTAAGAAAAAAAAATATGCAACCCACTTCTGAGGAACGTAATTACTCACAAATAACTTTTTGTCCCCTTTCAGTGACTGTCGGTACATACATGTCCACCATGGGCAATTCCCAGCAATGGGTCCTTCCACAAGCACAAAGGCTTGGAGTAGAAATCAAGAATCATTTCAGAAAAAAACCCCTGCATAACTATACTGGCAAGTGGTGCATTATTTCTAGACATATCCTTGAATTTTTAGTGCTTGATTAGTAAGTCAATCTCCCATAAATCAGTCCTATAAGTAAGCAGCTGTTGTGATGCTATCTAGGATAGAAACACCCATACCATGGCTCGAGAAATAACTTGACTCAGAAGCGGTCTGCGGTAGGACCATATCTACTTATGGCTGCTCTCTGGTGTCTGCCTGCTAGACACACACAAAAATGAGAGGTTGAGCAAAGGACCTGGCTCAGCCAATGTGGAAAGCAAGAGTTCTCCTTATGCTAAGGAAGCTCTTGGAACTAAAGGAGCAAGTCAGGGAAGGGGGGAGGCAGAGACAAAGCCAAGCAGGAGATAAGGTGGTCTGCTGATTAAGGTCACAGTCCTGCACAGGTATCAGAGCAATTCTGTCGGAGAACAATTTAGCAGATGTGAAACCATCCATGAAAGCATTACTTTTATAGCAGTGATGACCACAGTCTGGAAATCCCTGCAGATCGAGATGCAGGGGGCAGGCTGGGATCAGTGCGAGTAGCTAACAGAAAGGCCGCAGGAGAACAAACAGGACTGACTACAAGTCTCGCTGGTGGGACTGCTCACTGGGGCAGAGCCTCAGGAGGCCTTGGAAAAATTATAGTTGTGTAGCAGATGAGCAATGAGAACCCCTCTGGCAGGGCTTTACATTAATGGAAGGGGATAGCATTCAGGTAATCGTTAAACAGAGGCTGAGGTGGATAGCAGAAAGTTGAAGAAAATGAGGATGTGGGTGACAGACCAGGAGAAGTTCTGATGACTGAACTTGGTCCATATGTCTGAAGAGATCCTTCTGTATAAGTACTTTCAGCTAGTGATATCCTTATAATCCCAGACTTCACAAACCAGGGATGAACAAGGTCACTTTACATTGAAGCACTCCAGTGTCATGCTAGATGAGACAAGTTCCTGGAGTTCTGCAAGAGTAGGTGTGTGAGTAAAAGGACCATTATAAGGCTTTTTGGTCTGGGACTCCAAATAACCTCAACCAGGTCAGGAAAAGAAGACTTCTTAAAGCTACATCCTAGCCTTATCTTGCAGTTTTCAGAGAAAATAGACAAAAGAAAACCAAGCATCCTAATCAGAAACATGTCTGCAAAGTCTCTTGAGTAAAGACTAGCATTGAAGCAAAACATCTGATGTGTTCAGGATGAAAAGGTATATTTTTCAGTTGTATGAGTCCTTGTGTATCATTCTGAGGACATCATTATGGATTTCCATTCATGACTGCATGAAGTGAAATGACAAAAACATCTGTGAAGGTATATTAGGATAAAGCACCAAAAGCCAAACATGTTGAATGCACTAGAATCAAGAGATATGGTCATTTCTGTGAACAGGTCTTGCATCATTCTGATGTAGGATAAATACACTGTGATCAGATGACTAATGATCCTGGGTTGTTAGGTCATGAGAAAGAGCTATCACAGCAAAGAGAATAATCAATTACAGCTGTTCAGGACAGCAATGGAAGTTGAAACAGTATCCCGTTGCAAAACACTGAGAGGTCCCTACCATCAGAAAGGGAACAGAGGCAAACAAGGAGGACTGTCAGGATGGACCTGACAGTCCAGAGAAGGGTACACATACAGTCTAGAATAGCTAAATATATTGTCACTTTGGTAATGCAGAATTGCCTTCTGAATTCACAAAGTAGTTCTCAAGACAACTGACATAGCAAGCAGTACATTTAGTCTGGCAGCAATTAATTCAATGAGTGGTGTTGAGAACTGACTTGCCTCACTTGACTGTGAAGCCTGGAGGAAGGATTTTCCCTACAACAACCATTCATGAAGGAGTCAGTGAGTAAATTCCTGAATTTAAAAGAGCCATTCCCTTTCTAAGTCACCAGAAGCAATGTGAAGACGCTAGAGGGGAAAAAAAAAAAAAAAAAAAAAAAAAAAAAAAAAAAAACGGAAACAAAAACGGCCACTTAAATTTAATGGGGACACTTTCTACTGGCATATGTGTACCTTCCTCAAAAGTCCAGAGGACTGACAGCAGGATTTTCTTAAAGTAGTAGAATAGTCCACACAGCCTGGAGAAACTGTCAAGTGGAGCCTCAGCCTTTATCGCCACCTTCCCCCACCCCCAAATCACTTCAAGGGAAAAGGAAGAACATTATGAGAAAAGACTTTAAAGTACTGACATAATTCTCTACTTCTATAGTCTAGTCATTGTAGTCTGGTAGCTGGCAGTGCTCATTTGGAGACAAGTGTCAGAATAAGCACGTTTCCCCAGAATAATTCTTCCTTTTAAAGCCTTGTGTCATTATAGAGGTAACATGGTTGTCCAGATCCATAGCTATTGTAGTTCAGATTACAGGCAGTGATAGCTGAAGAAGTCCAGATCAGTAAGGAATACCCAATAAAAGCTTTGTAACCTGATGTAAAGTGGAAGTGCAAAGAACAAACACTTGCTCTGATGTCCCATTGATTGGAACTGACACACTGAAGGTTTTCTGATGCTGCAGAATGGCAAATAACTACATCAGAGGTAATTCTTGGAGCATTAAAGAAAGATAATAGGAGCTAACGAGTGAAGAATGCTGATCTTTCTCAGTAGACACACACACACACACAAATCTAGAGTAATTGATGAGTGCCTTAGATGAAGCTGGTAAATAATGAGGAGACCAAAAGGGAAATCTAGGAAGGAAAGCCTGATGGCAACATTATGAATGAAGAACGAGATGCTGAATAGACATTTCAGTGAACTTGGAGCCTACAGACATGTAGAGTTATAACCCATGACAGTTACCTTATGGCAACTGTAAAGCATCTGGCTGTTGCCAGAGGTTAAATGTCTTGACTAAAATTTCGCATGGCCCATCTGAAGAAAGACTATCTAACACCAGAATAACAATAAGTTAGTTAGATTACCCAGACTGGAGAAAAGGGATGTTTGAAATACAACCCTTTAGAGTCACTGAGATAGATATGTCCTCTTAAATACTGCCCAGGGGAAAAACATACAGCTTCTACTGATTGACAGAAGAGTTAGTGGGATCTGCACTCCCAGAACCAGACTTTGGCTCTGAATGAAATAATTGCAAATGCAAAACTGGCCTTGGGTCTGGAAGCAAGCCCTGAACAGAGAACCCTTGTAAGGCATCAAAATGTCCCAAGTCCCAAAAGCGGACTCCCAATGCTGATGTGCCCGAAGACCAGACTGGAGTCTCCAAGGCAGAAAGGGATGGTGCTTCCAGGGTCATTTCCTCTCTTTACTTCTTCCGACAGTGAAGCCGATTTGTTAAGTGTCAGTGACAAATTCTAGGAAACAATTCTCTAATGAGCCTTTTTGAACCAGAAAGTCTTGCAGTTTAGTGCTAATCCTAGGAACAGAATAAACCAGTATCCTTTTTTAACAGGAGATTTAATTAGGCAATTCTGATATCTTGCCATGACGTAGTCTGGCACTGCATAGGTAGGCTGCATGCACTGGCAGACTGCAAGGCAGGGCAGAAGTTAGACTTGAGATAACCTGACTCTGATAAGCCTTGGATCTGAAGAGGACGCTGGAGTTTTAGCTAACATATAGCAAGAGGCATGCTTCCTGATTTTGGTTTGGTGGGGTTTAGGAGAGTTTTTTGTTTGGGTTTGGGGTTTTTTGTTTGGGTTTTTTGGGGGGTTTGTTGGTTGGGTTTGGGGTTTTTTTGGGGGGGGGGAGTTGGTTGGTTGTTTTTTAAAGCAGAACTTGAAACATCAACAAATAAAATATTTGTTTAGGTATAACACTTTCCAAAAAACCATAAGCTCTTACTGTGACACAATCATCATTTGAAGTCATTCTCAAGAAAGAGCATTTCCCTAGCAGACAAAATAAAAATAGATATAAAGAAAAGAGAATAAATAAGATTAGATTAAATGAAGAAAGAGGATGAAAAACTAGATGGCCAAAAACTAGATGATCTTTTCCATAGCCAAGCAGAGAGACAAGAAAAGGGTGAATAAAGAAAAAAAAAATGGCAGAAGAGAAACTAAAGCCAAATAAATACAATTAAAAAAATTAAATTTTTAAAAGTGATGGCAGTGTCGTGGTTTAACCCCAGCCAGCAACTAAGCACCACACAGCCGCTCACTCACTCCCCCCCCCCCCCCCCCCCCGGGGCGGGGGGCGGCAACCAGG
>JAVJGG010000021.1:20306394-20334462 GCA_035590195.1 Aviceda cuculoides
GGGACCGGCTCCGCCGCTTCCGGGGAGAGGGAGGGGAAAAGCAGGGAGGGGGCAGAGAGGGAGGGAGGGGAGAGAGAGGGTGGGAGGGAGGGAGAGAGGGAGGGAAGTCTGATCTTGCCCAGATCCCGAAGTGAAGTGCTGTTTTGTTTCAGAGCGGGCGATTAGCAGCTCGGTACTGTTTATTTAGCCGAGCTGAATTCACAGGGTTTGGTCAGAGAGCGGAGCACGGGGGACGCTGCCGTCTCCTAGACAGCCAGCGCGGCGGCGGGGAGAGCTGCTGCCGCTCGGGCTAAGCCCACAGACCTGAAATTCATCACCCGCATTCCTGCCAAAGTCTATAGTTTCTGGAGCGATAACAAGGCGCAGACAATTTCCCCACGCCCTTCCACTCCCCCATCTTTCCCCAAACCAGCAGACGTGGGAAACGTTATCCACTACATCGGCGCAGATGGACCGAGACAAGCCCCGGCTCCCTGCACGCTCGACAAGCAAGGAGCATCGGCTCCAGCGTCGCGGGTGGAAATATCTCGAGTACCACAGAAGAGAGATGCACAGAGGCGGATGCGCCAGAAACACGAGATTCATTTCTACCTGAACCTGCAACTGTGCGTATCCGAGATGCGGGCTATGGAAGCGTACACACAAGCATGCCACTCAGACACGACAGCTGTGAGCACAGTTCACCTAAGTGAGCAAGTGAGCATGGGAGGTCTGCTCCCAGGCTCAGAAAAATCCAGGCAGGTGCAAACAGGAGAAAGCAAAGAGAGAGCAGGTCTCGTTATTTTGCCTATATACACTGAGGTGCAATGGCACTGAATGACTTCTCTAAATCCACAAAAGAAGTTTACAGCAATGGGGAAAAAAAGGCAAACCTAGCCCCCTGGGGTCCCTAACTCCAGTGGTTTGATCCCCAAATGCTGCTCTTCTCTCCCTCCCTCCACTGTTCTGTAAGTGGAGGAGAAAGTCAGAAAGGTATGTCCTTGATCAGGACCTGAATTCTTCCAGGATGCCAGATGTACAAGAGGGCACAAAATTCTTTCTAATCACTCTGAGACAAGACTAGCAGACTGATGAACGCAACTGCATTTAAGCACAACTTCCAAGAAAGTATGGCAAATAGCACGCAGCTTGAAACCCTCCAAGTACCTACTAAGGCATTTGCTAGTGTCAGATTTGCAAATTTTTGCATTCCAAACTCACCTTTGGAAGTTTTTAGCAACAACCTAGTGTTGTGTGCCAAATAAAGGTGCTTCTTCAAGGTCTCTGTTAGAATGCTGCACCTTTTACTTTCTGCAAGGTTACTTGGCAAAGCTTTGCTACTGTAAGCTTGTCTATATTTTAGTCTCCAAATTACGTTTATAAAGAATGTAAACCAGCACAGTCTCAAAATGTGTGTTCACTAAAGTTAGTGTTAACAGCTGGTTGAGATTTTAAGCTTTTATTGCAAACAAGGAGTTATTGACAATGTCCATCCATATGCTTGTGAAGACATGGCAGTCAAAGCTTTTGTAACCACACTGAACGGTATCATCCAATTCTTAAGCACATGCCATGCCTGCTTAGGCACCAGCAACGGTGGCTGCGGTACCATCTACATTGCTTCTGCCAGACCGCTTGGAGGGCCAGGCTGACCATAGAGACTTCCACTACTGAGAAAAGGGTTCGACTATGAGAGGATAAATGGTCTTTCCAGCACGAGTTGCTTTTCCTGTTCCTCTCACCCTGCTGAATGAGGCAAAGAGCAATCCTGACTTTCTGCCAGGTCATCTGCCTCCACTTAATCCACTCCCTTCACTGTTCTCCTCACATCCCACCTGCCAGGATGAGGGCAGCTTGATCCATTGTCATTAGGGCAACAATGTTCAGTCAGCTTTTGCTACTGAAGCTTTGAGCTGGCTTGGTTACACCTGTTCTGAAGACCCATGTTCATTTAAGTAGTTAAGTGGCTACTGTTCAGCATTATCATAGACTCTTGGGTATCATTTAACCACTACATTCACCTCGTTCATTTTATGAGAACGAGGTTCACTTTATCCAGGTTCTTCAGTCAAATTTATTAACGAAGAAAAGCAAACCAATATGCAGCTGAAAATGACAAGACAACTATAACCGTACTGGTACAAGATGCCTGTGAATTTGCTTCATTCTCCATACTTGAGTTCTCATTTCTTTGAGATTGATTGAAAAGCAATTACCTGACTGAAGCATTCACAGTGGGAACTACACACGCTTCTACACAATCCACCTTTGTTCTGAGCCAGAGTTCTGGGTTCTAACTCAATGCTCCTCTGAGGATTTCACTTCAAGTCCTCTTCACAATTTTGGGGGTTTTTTTATGGTACCAAACTAATCAAAAGTTAACTAATTCATCAGCATCTATTGAATCTTTAAACATACAATAGATTCTATATCTCTTATTTTATCCCTGAATTGGCCTGGCCTGTTACTTCTAGTTTCTATTTTGTTTAAAACCTAAAGTGTTGGAAAGTTTCCTAGAAAGGTATAACATAGTGTGTCTTGTTAAAAGTGAATGCTTCAACTTAGCAACTGATACAGATAAATTAACTTGCACTGCCTACAGCCATGAAATGAGTAATTTGTCGTAGAGACGGTTTAGAATATGGGCAATGTCATTAAGCATAGGCATCCTCAGGGTTTTCTATTTGTTCTACTAATTAGTGTGTGTTTGCCTAAAGCATCCAGCATGATGTATCAGTCAAAGATGCATGCAAACTGATGAATCCAACCATCCATGGCAAATTTAACAGAGAAAGCTTCGTATCTTAGAGACTGCAGTGCTGCTTTTCTTTGTGTACTTTCTAGGATGAATAAAGTTGCTGTCCACGACTATTAGGCATAACAATCATTACTGGGGTAATATTGCATTTGATGGAGCTGTAATGGTTGGAGGAAACTCTCTCTCCCCTCACCCTTGCCCCCACAAAATGGGCTTTCCTGACAAACAAAAGCATTTCACGAGATCTGCAGTCTTTCTTACTTTTTGCTTTTCTGCTAAGGAGCTCATTTTTAAATAGCATTTTAGAAGACTGCACTAATTGCTGCAGAATATCCCTGTGTTGACTGGAAGATATCGTAGGTAGCTTTTTAAACTTTTTCTTTCCTTCTGCTTCTATGATTTTGAACAGCTATTTGATGTCTTAGGAACTATCTTCAAGGCAACATGTGCAATCCAATGACTGGCTATGCAACACCTGATTTTAAGGCCCCTAGCCCTCAAAGTAAACCAGTACCTCAGATAAATGTTTAAACTGATTACAATATTATTAGACCCCTTAGAAGAGTCAGTTCAGAGAGCAGAGGACAACAAAACTAGCCAATAGAAGAAATATTAAGGTGACAAGTGCCCTAAATCTCATGGCCATCAGGTGCTTGATAACTTCACTGGAGTGTAGGATTCACCTTCAGAAACCCAGAAGCTGGAAGCTTAAGCCCAGCTTTAATATATTATATAAATAAATACAGTATTACTAACGGGGGAATACAACTCTTTCAAAAAAATGACTGGCAAGAATGATATCTACTCTTTTATACAAGAACTAGTGATTAAAATATTCATTTAGGATGGTAGAAAGACATGGGTTTCAATTCCTTGCTTGGTTTGTCAGTGTTCAAATCCTCATCTCTGACTTCGCAGAAAGCTTCTAACCGTGAAGCTCTAAGTCTCTGGAAGCACCCTCAGCCCCTCATGGAAATGTTAGACTTCTAAAATTGAGCCTAATCTCAAATGAATAGCCAGAGAGAAAGGAAAGTGAGGGTGCGCCGTCAGTTAGGATGCATTTTCTGAAGACTGAGATCTACATTGCCTTCCTCAGAAGATATCAATTGTATTGGGATCAGTAGCTATATAGGGTTCAGGTGACCAACTAACATTGGAAGTTTGCAGTAAGTGCATTCCGAGTACCACTACCAAATTAAGCTTGAGGAAAGTCCCCAAAAGTTCTTTTCCTCATATAAATATTTAGTTGCCCATCTCGGCCAAATCAAAGGATACTGCTGTTCAGGCAAAGGAAGAGTTCATCAGATGACTAGCAAATAACATTGCAAAACAGTCTGCAATAAAACCTTTGGTGACTGAAAGGGTAAGCAGGGAATTTGAGGATTGCACTTTCAAATATGCCTATCCCATTTTGGGACCTTTATGTCTTACTATAGGTCTAGCTATTTGTCTAATTTGCATCTCTATCTCCTTTTCCACCCCCCTACCCCCCCAGCAGTCACAGTCAGTTTTTCTTAAACAAGATGGAAACTTTTTCTATTGATTTAGATGGAATAATGATCCCATTGCTACTAAAATTCCCTTCTATCTACAGTAAGAATAAGGCTTTTCTAATACAGATTGGTCCATGCTGTCTTTGAAGCCTGTTTGAAAAAAAGATCTGGAGATATCTGTTGTTCTGTTAGACAAAGGAAAGGGCTTGGGAGACACTTAAGATGATTTCTTACAACTCTGTAGCACTGTTCTCAACTTCCTTTCTCTTAGGAATCCAAGTAGTGAAGAGTAATGACAGTAAATGTTTGCAGAGGTCTGCTCACCATTTATACTACTGTCAGTCAATACAATGCATCTCCAACATTAAACTTCCAGTAGCTCAATTACATTTGCCTGTTCAGCCATGCATGTCTTCAGCATATTTTTTACGCTGACAATACAGAGAGTTTTCATTTCTAATATGTTCTATAGAAATATCTGGTTCCTGACATGATGAGAATAGCATCATACATATTATTGCAGAGAAACACTGCAATGCTGAGAGAAACAGAAGGAGACAGAGAAGCTCCGTTGGGCCTAACTGGGGCAAAAACTGAATGAAGCTGGAAAACCATGGGACAAGATGAATGTTTGAAACAGCACAGAGGCTGCAAAAGATCTAAAAAAGTCTTTCCAGCACCCTGGGTAACACAGGCAGAATGGGATTTGAACTAAAGCTGCTCTTGAATGGATCTTTCAAGATTAAATGTTGACAGAAACTCATCTTCCACACTCAGTCTATTTTGGGGAGGAGGTTTTCTAAGGAAAAACCCAGGCTTCTTGGAATATTTAAACTCAGGATTCCTTCCAATACCAGAGAGTAAATATGTTCTTAAAAAAATCTCTCCCTTTATCCCACACAACAACTCAAGAGCTATCTTGGGAATCCCCGAGAGCTCCCAAGAGTAGATTAAAGAGAACCAGTTTCTCCAAGCCCAGCATGAGGCTTCTTTTACCCCTAAGGAAATTCATTGCCGCAAACCTGGAGCACTAGCAATTTCTAGGTCACATCTCCTCCAATTACACCTGTGTCCCTCACCAGTCCTGCCTTTAGGGTCTTCCCGGTCTCCATGTCAGGGGAGGAGGGAATGTGTTGTGCTTGTGCCAGCCCCCTACTGCACCTCACCCAGGTGCCTATCACCACTGCCTTGCCATGGCCCCACCACCACTGTGTCCCTGGTCACCTCAGCCATAACCTTTTATCACACAGTAGAAGTCCAGCTCTAAAATAAAATAAACTAAAAAAACAAAAGCAAACCCAAACCAAACCAAAGCAAACAAACAAAAACCCCCATACCACACCACAAAAAAACCCCCTAACTAAGTTCATCCATGCTCCTTCCAAACTAAGCCACACAACAATAAGTCTGCAAGGGTTTGTATCAATTTAAAACCTTAATCCTGACCCAAAGTTCAGCATCTTGGTAATTATTTAATCACTTCTTACTGATTTTACATGTTTGCTGGTTCTCTTGCATTGGCCTTGACCTCGGTGCCTCTAACTTGACCAAATATTGGTAAAATACTAATGAACAATAATCAAATGGAATTCAGCTTTTTAGCATCTTTCCTATTTAGAGTTAGCTATTCAGTGTTTTCTTATCTTAGTTCTTGAATCGCTCAACACCTGTAGCTTGCCTATTGCTTTGACTTGCTCACCCTACACTTTTATTCCTCTAAGACATGTGATACATGATAAAGCTCCTGTTTTTTCAGTATGTGAACTCTGAAAGTTGTAAGGAGCTTTCAAGAATAGCCAGGATAAAAATTCAGGACAAACATTAATATAAATTCAATTTTGCATACAGAAGAATTCCTTTTTTTTAACCTGTTCCCAGGCTGGATGTTTTTGCAGAAAGAACATAAAAGACAGTTTATGCAAAGAAAATGATCGGTTTATATCTGTACAAATAATTTATAAAAACATTTACCAAGCTCTATAAACACCTATTATTTATTCAGTCAATTCAACTTCTTTTTTAAAGAGCATTTTTATAGTGATATAGTAATTAAAGCTTCAATCAACTTTGATAATAGGACTTCATTACATAAATACTTGCCCACATTACAGTAGCAATTAAATTGTAAACGTGGAAGGAAAATGCTCCTTGTGAAGTAATACATCCTACCAACACAAAAGACTCAAACCCAATAATTACATCATCTTCAAAGACAAAGAAAAACCAACCCAAACCCTCAAACCAACAAAATACCCCAACCAAACAGATAGGCAGAGGATGAAAAATTCTTTGGGATTTCTTGCACTGACCATGAAATCAAGACAGAAGAAAACAGAAGAAAAACATAAATACAAGGTGATGTCATCAGTGAACTCCCTGACACATTTGGAAACTACGACTATAATTCAAGCACACCGATGTGTGCAAAACAGAATCATCTCCCAAAGCAAGCTTTTTACAACAACATCTGGCTACACATTATTAATTTATTTTGTCCAAGTTCTCCTGTTGGATTCAGTAGCCCTTCTTCCTTTTAAAGAAAATATTTACTGTAACTCATTGGAATGATGCGTCTTTTTTTCATATATTAGTAGATGGCAGGTTTATCTGAACCTCAGGCTGTCAACTACAGCAATTCTGTAGTTTACAGACTGTTGACACTTCCATTACAAGACCCATTGTCCCTGGGAATCTAAATCAGCTACTTATATCTTCAACTCAACGCAAATTAAATATTTGGAAGTACAGTGAATTCTAAAGGGGGTGGGGGTGGTGCAGTGGTGTGTATGTGTGTGTTCGTCCGACATCAGCAATGTACTACTGAGGAGAGCGCGTGGCCAAGCTGAGCGTGCAGGACTAAGAGACTTGCATTTCAGAATTCATTCTGCCACTGAACACCTGGGCTGAATCTGAGCTCACAGTGTCTCTCTGTAGCTCAGTTCCCTATCAGACAGCAGAGTATCTTTGTAAAGTACCCAGACCGACAGATAAAAAAACCCCATAACCTAATACCTATGCATTATTACTGCATGCAATGGTTAAAGTTCTACAGGTACTACAACATTGTTTCAAAGCAGTTTCGGGGCACTGAAAGATTTTTAGAAAGTTTTCTTTCAGTGTATTTGTGCAATTCACAGATATGCCAAGTATTGCTAGATATTCATGTGGGTCACTAGGAGTGCAGATGAAGAACAGATAGTCACTGTCCACAGAATCTCTGCAGAGGGATTCTGCAGTTGGGGATATCAGAAAAAAAAAAAAAAAAATCAATAGCTATCTAACAAAGTTTCTTAAATCTCAGATTTCCAGTTCAAATATTAATGGAGCTTTGGGAAATCTTTCAAAGATTTACAGATCCATTTCTTTTCCATATCGAAGGAAGTTTTGTGGCTGCAATTTAGAAAGGAACTTAAACTATCTGACAGCAAACAACTAAAAAATACATATATAGAAAACTTTCAAATATGTACATTCTTACACATGGGAAAACATATTAAAATTAGTACTTCTTGCTTGCTAAACAGATGGAAGATCAAATAGGCAAAGGTACTATGCTAACGATGTACCTCATTGCAAGTTCTGTGGATATGTCATCTTATTTTAATTGTCATCAGCATATGAAGTTAAAACTGCAAGCTTGTAGTGCAAAACAGGGTTTGTGGGAGGAGGAAATATCTTTTCCCAGACCAGCTGGTATAGCTGGGGGGGAAGAAAAAAAAAAAAAAAAAAAAAAGAAAAAAAAAAGGGACAAGCTCTCAATCACACCAGCCCTTCTGCAGGTCTGAAAAAGAGCTATTATACAAAGCTAAATGCATGTTCACAACAATTTCTCAGTTTAGTTAGTTAGCTACACATACATTAGACTATCTCTGTGAAGAAAGGTGATTGCTACCTATAAAGCAAAGAAAATTTTAAGGGGAAGGATGGAGGGAGGTGTCAGAGAGAAAGGAGGAGGGTGATAAGTAGGTGAAAAAGACTTATTTTATAGCCTACAGAATAAACAGAAGTTAGTGTGGGAGAGAAATACTAGAGTGTGCCATAAACCAATGTCTCTCTCTACTGAGCTCCTAGGTTTTGGTGACCCATATTGTGCTACATTTTAGTTCCCAGGCTCAACTGTGGAGAATATTTTGCAAGTTTACTTTGATGATAAGTACAGGGATATCACAGACAGAAAGATAGTTTTCTGGCAAATATTTGGAAATAGCAGCTGGGTGTCTCACCCTTTATAGATCTCCCCAAAGAGCTTCACTTGGTATACTGGGAGAGAATGTCACTTTCTTTGAGATGCAATCCATTAGTAACTACAAGCACAATGATGGCTGGCAATTTACCAACAAATTAGTATATTTTTAGTATCAGTTTCACAGGTCACATCTTTTGCCTGAGCAGACAATGAAGTCTGACAGCATCCAGACTTTAGTTCTGTAAACTGACAATGATTCATTTGGAGTATTTCTAGATGAATCAGAAGAATTAAGAGGAGAAATTCCTGACACTGAAATATGTATGCTACTCTAACCCTACCCTCAAAAAGCCTAGAATCCAATACATTTATGAAACATATGTCTGTATTTTTTATTTTTTTTTTAATTAAATAACAGGAGCAGGGAAGTGGAATAGATTTCTTGAACTACCAAGTGTCCTGCCTTCTCCTGTCCAAAGGAAAATATCATGTAATACCATGATTTTTTCATAATTACTGTGCACTGCCAAATATGAAAATCAAGTGTCAATCACAAGTATCAAAAAATATTTGTTTTATACCAATGCATTTCTTTTCTACATACACAATAACTTCTTTTTTAAACCCACATCATTTGATATTGCTAAAAATTACTTGCAATACTGACTGCAAGTTAACAAAGGCCTTTGAGATTATGCGTAGCGTTTCCACAGTCACACAGAGAGAAGCACCAAAATTCTTGAAACCGCTACAACAAAAGGCAGGCAGTACTAGTGTTTTTCAGTCGATTAAAAAACCTGTTCTGATATATATCACAGTCCAAGCTGTATCAAGGTACGGATAAAAGTGAATAAATGAAGTTAGTGGAGTTTAGATAGTTATGGTAATTATTTACATCCAGTAATTCTTAGACAACTGATTAAGTACCATATTAGTCACTCTTATTCTAACACAACAATGTAAAAAAATAAATTTGATTATATACATAGATACATATATATCATTCATAATACAAAAAACCTGACACAGTAGATAGCATTCTTTTCTTTGGATTTGTTTCTTTCAGGACAAACATTGAGGAATTCATTATTTTTTCAACTTATATTGCTTTTATCCCCACAACACCTAGAGCTAAACTGTCTTTCACATTCCTAACATGAATACATTTTTTTCAGTCCAGCATAATATAGTTAGAACAATTGTAAGAGTCCATGAAAGATACGTACCCCAATATTTTAGTGTGACAGGAAGACAGACAATCCTGTACAAGGGTTTGTTGTTTTGTCTAGTTGGTTTGGTTTTTTAATGGGACTGTTATGTAATTCCACCACTATCAGTTAGAGGTACTGGTACTTGGTAGGTAATAGAAATGCAAATATTAAGTTGTCAGTGACTCTAAAGCTTTCTCTTTTCCTAAAATAAAATAAAATATACACATACACACAGCTAATTGACCCTGCTGTGCTACTGTAGGAACTATTCAAAACCAAATATTTTTTTTGTTAATACAGTCTCAGGAATAGCTTTTACAGAAATACTATTATGGCACTACAAAATATCACCATAAAATTTAAGCCAAATTATACTTTTAAATTTTTTTTCTTTGATTCCTAAACATGACTAATAGACTGGGAATTCCTTGTAATCATAATGAAATCAGTTACACAGGTATGTTCGTAACAGTCTAGATTCAGTGAAAGATCTTGCTTGTCCACAACAGAACATCTGGGAAGCTTAGAATTCCACTGTCACAATTGCCTTCCTAGACACCTTGCTTGGCTGGGCTTTTTAAAGCCTGCTGTATAGGCACTCTAATTGAGTCCTGGGACAGGCCCAGATATTGCCTCAGTCTTGCTTAGTTACTGTCTGGGGTTAAACTACGACATCAAGACTAAACAGATCCTCACAAAGATCATGGGCTCTGCACCTAGACCTGAGTGCAGCTAGAGTTTGGAAATGAGATATTTCTTCACCCCAGTTGCCATTTGGGATCTGAGCTAGTAGGTATTCACACATGTTGTCTTCTCATTATTTCCAAATGCAATTGGGATCATTATTGTCTTTTAAGATATTTTTAAAGCACTAGAAAAGTTGAAAATTGTATAAATAAAAACCAAAAACATAAGAAAGGAACCAAAAAATGAATATAATGAAGATGCATGTGATAAAGAATATAAGCATGAGATTTAACAGAGAAAGACTCGGAGAAAGAACTCCAGAGAGAATAGTTCTAGGTGATGCAAGTAGGAACAGCAGAATGTGCTATATAGGCCATAGTGATCTCAATAGACTAATAGTACAGAAAGGTCTTTTGTGATGATTTTCATAAATACAAAATAGAAGTACTTGAGACGAAGCCTTGATGACTGCAATACATGAGCACAGGAACACAAAGGTGTCTGGAGACAGTAGCGTACCCTTGGAAAAGTTCCAGTCCCCAAAAGAAAACTCAAAGCATGACTGATTAAGCTTTTAAATTGGCTATGCACTCCAGAACTTCAGGAATACTTGAGGAAATCAGTCTTCATTTCTTTGACAAAAAATAATTAATGCCACAGACTGTGAATAATGCAAAGCCATAAACTTGATGAGCTGTGCCGGCAGAAGGACATATAACTAGAGAGAATTACTTGATCATTAAGTTCAGTCCCCTCTAATTTTAGGTTAAAAGGCAATAGACACTTTTAGCCCCAAACAGCTCAAAAAATTCTATTACATCACTTAGATAAACATCAGAAGCCAAAAAACCATTCTCTAATATTTGGAGAGAAACTTTAAAACTAGAGTACCCTGCAGTTCCTGTTGATCTGACCTGGAGCATATTTCTTCCTGATCAAAATTTTTTCATCAGTTTAATTCATAACACAGAGACAAACATAATAATTTTGAGAAGCTTTAGTTTAAGATGAACATGCCATTTGAAATCATAGCACAAATAAGCAAGGCATATGGGGTAAGAAGGAAAAGAAGTTTGGTTTACTGACCTGTTGCAGTCATGCAATGGGTACTTTATGAAAGTGCATTTGTAGTACAAAGAAGAGTTTATATCACTTTTACTAAATAAAACCTTAAAATAAAACCTTAAAATTGGAAAGCATTGAAAAGAGGCCTGAAAGGGTCTTTGAAATACACCAAAGCAGGATCATAATTTTGAAAACTATTCCTGATAGATTCATATCCTTATATGCAAGAAAGTGTCTGCTACTTTGGAATTAGTTAATTTTTTTCTTGTGTTCATATTTATACTCATTATACCCATCTTGTCATGCTTCAACAGTACTGCAGCCTTGCTAGTCATTCCCCACCTTTTACTTGTACAGTTAATTCTTCTTCCCATCTGTTGCATGCTCCATTCACCCTTACAAATTTACATTCTACTTACTTCATATCATTTCTCCAATTTATTTGGATAATATAAATCTTCTGATACAAGTTTTACTTTTCACTACAGCTGTGCTTGCAAACTCTGCCATTCTTATCTCTAAAAAGTGTAAGTTTGTCATTTTAGATGTTATTGTAAAAGTAATTAATGTTTATTCTTGAAGAATGTAATGTTGATTTACAAGACCTCCAGTTGATAAAATCTTGCACTGGGACATGTAAACCAAAACACAGTAAAGGACTGTAAAATTGAGAAATGTTTGTGTCAAGGTTATCTTATGTCTCCATAACACGAGAAAAGAAAGCATAGAAGATCACACACAGAATTTGTGAGGTAACAGACTTTCCAGTAACATAAAAGTAAACACGTGACCTCATTGTACTAGCTGCAGCTAGTACTGCCGCAGCTAGTCACTCAGAACATGTTCAGTCCTTTCAACAAAGTCTTCAAGAACTGGGGAACTATGATGGCCAGAAAGAAAGGAAAAACACACAGTCAATAAAAATCAAAGTTGCCCATGTCTAAACATCGGTGGGCAAAATTAGTAAGTTCGTATTAAAAAGTTTAATATATTCAGCAAGTAGATAAAATACAGTAAAAAAGTTCTTAGAAAAATGTCATTTACATCTTCCAATGACCTTTGAGTCCAAAAACTTAAATTTACAAAGTACTGCATATTATTGTGAAAGCTGGATACATAAGAAGCACATGGAGATGAATCAGATTGCTTGAACCGCTACAGAAGAGTGCCATGAAATAGCTGAATAACCTAAACTGCAACAGAATAAACGTTGACAGAGAAAATGAATTTAGGCCTGAACAGTAGACCAATTTACACTGGGATGGCTGGCAAAATTACTGCCTCCTTGTATCTAGCCCTTGCAGATGGTGACTACTACACCCTTCCCCTCAACACACTGCTTCTCGTCCTACGGTGTAGGACATATCGTTCAATGAGTGAGAAAGGAGATAACTCTAAATCCTGGAGTCAATAAGCCTAGCTGAGAGAAGGGAAGCCTGGATTCTTTTCTCTACTCCTATGATTATTTTCACATTTTATTAAAGGGCATTCATTTTGCCTCCTGTCATCTTCTCAAAATTTATTCTGAGGCATTTAACTCTCCCGATGTACTATGTTCCTACACCAAGCTTGCGATTTAACATGAGGCTCTGAGTTTCTACCCTATATTGGCCAATTGTACATTAACACAGCTTTCCTAAAGAACACTCATAAAACTATGACCAATACATATTTGCAACTGAATATGCTCAAGCTGATTAGCTACGTTAGCAATCACCTTTTCTTTGTCCAAGGGGAATATTCCTACCCTGAATATAAAGTATTTCCCAAAAAAATGCAGTTCCCCTAGGGCTTTTCCTTTTGTTGCTCTGTGAAAAAAAAAGGCATATGATGCTGTCAGGCCACTTAGCCAAGCTAGTTGAAAACCAGTTTCCATCTTGTAGAAACCTACTTTATACTCTAAATACTTGTCCCAGCTAAGATCTAGATTTGGAAGTGGTCAGACACTAATTCACAGAAAAATTCTAATCTAGGAATGGCCTGATATTTTGCTTCATTTGCTACTTATTTTTCAAAATATTCTGTATCATTTTACTTCTCTTAAATAATGACAATGGATACACTTCATCTATGTACTATTAGTAAAATGTGTGGAAAAAAAAACTTTTCACACTGAAGAGTTTAATTTGTTATCTTTTAACAGTACACAGAGGTATATAAACGCATCTCTATTCCTACTTTCATGTCCACTCAAATTTGTCAGATTCACTGTTAAGAATTCATAATTAGCTTCTGCTGCTTATATACACCATGAATGACTCGAAACTTTAATCTAGAAGCTGTAAAGTGAAGTTCTTAGCATTTTGCAATAAGGAAGTCTTTATGTTTTTTCACTTAGTGAAACGCAGCACATTACTACTCACTTAGTTCCACAATGGACCACATCTATGAAAAATTAGTCACAATACAACTATTGACAAATGTACTCTTTATGACTGTGATTTAATCACTGAAAAAAGCCTATGAAGCTTTATAGCAAAGAATGCACTGCGTAGGCCACAAAACTTCCAACAGATTTTTTTTAAAAGTGTTAAGGTATGTAATGGGCAGAACTACCTCTGTTGGTTTGTCACTAAATCCTGACCACCTTAGTGCTACATTATTGCCTTCTACAGTTTGATAAGGAAAAAATGGGTATAGTCTGGTTTGAGAATGTAAGTTCAAGACAGACAGACAAGAGCTTTTGAGAACTATACAGCATTTAGAAAATATTTTTGGCTTGTCCTCAGAAATTATTTGAAATTTGCAACTGTCTAAAAAAACTAACAAGATATTTTTGTAGATGTGTACACAAAGGTAATAGCATCAAATGTGATTTAAAATTGCAATTATGGAAACAGCATTTTTTTTTTTTAAAGGCCATAGCCTGATCTCATTGAAATAATCAAGAGAAAAATAACCCTCTAATGAAATAAGCTATCTTCTTACTTGAAGGTTGGTTTGTTTGGGGGTTTTTTGGGGGGGGAGGGACAGGGGAGGTTTGGTTTTGTTTTTTTTTAGTACCTGAACATTTCAAAGGACAAGCGTCACCATATATGGAGTCTATCCATAACCAATCCCCAGTAAAGTACAAAGACCCAAAAGCTGGAAAAATCTTTGAAGCAAAAACTAACCTACATCTTGCAAAACACTCTGCTATGAGAGCGCCTTTTGGAAGTCAAAATGCTTTCTGACTTAGCTTTCCAGGCACTCAGTTCCACTTTCCTCAAATTTCAGATGAAGGGTCAGAGCCAAGCATACTGTGCAAATTCAATACCTGAATCTCAGCATCTTTGTACATACGGGGAAGTGACAAGATTGATAAAAAGACACTGTAATTTGTTCGATTGGGCCTGTTCTACCCTAATTGAAAGCATGATAATGCTCCTGCATCTTATGTATTCTCCCACTGTAACAGGAAAGCTGTCTTTAAAAAGACAACACATTGTTGAAGCAGAAATATATTGTGCACAGGGAAAATCTGAATAATATTTGGTGTGGGATGACATTTTTGAAAAATGATTGTGGATCAGTTAGAAGAATTTTCTTTCAAAGACGTTGTCCATGAGGCATTTTGTAAAGCTAGGTATCTTGTATCATGGGGAACAGCTGGAGACAAAAATGGGTCAGTTATAAATGCTTTTCTGTAAGAAAATTCGACATAAAATTACAGCCTGGAGTGGAAATTTCTTAAAATATTCCTTTGCTGCACTGATTGCAAGAATTTATGATCACATACAAGTCCTTGCAATTTAGTTAATTTATGCAACGTATGAGGGCACATAGGAAACACTTCGAAAATATGCTGGTGAATTACAACTATTGAAACATACTGAGGAAAAGAGAAATACAAGTAGATTTTTCCAGAATCAGAGAAAATCAGAACTTCACAATTTCTAGAGAAATAGCTGATCAAAAATAAGTAACTGTAAGCTAAGAGTAACTACCTCACATCTGTGTATGTAGAGTTTCCAAAAAGTGAACTATTCAAAAATACCTTTTAAATTCCACTTTAAAAAGCTTTTCAAAGCTAAATTATAGATGATGCTTAAGGAAGTAGAACCTAAAAAAAAAAAAAAAAAAAGGCAAATTCTTATACAGACTGTCCACAGTAGCACTGTGAAAGGTAACAGGATAAGAATTGAGTGCCTAAAGCTGCAAATACATCAGTAGCATCTCCTGAAAAAATTAAGAGCCTAGTTGCACTTTTTTTCCTAATCTCTCTTTTCAGAGTTTCTTTTGTGTAATCTGACACAGACGCCGAATTATGCACTCTTACACCCGCAAAGTCTTAACGCTTCCGTGAAAATATACAACATAATTTTACATTCCCTTTGTAAAGGCATCAGCATTTACTACAGCAAGTGCAGGACATCAGAGTAGCTTGTCGTTAATATCTAAGTGTTAATTTAATTACCAAATCAGTAAATTTAGTATTTAGAAATAGTTTGAATGTTTTTGTTTTGTCATTTTGATTTTTTCCTAAAGACAGAAATAATGTCATATGCTGTATGAATTTACCAACAAATAACACGTTAATTAACAAAAGGTGGTACTACCACAGCTGCAAATTAACCATTTAAAAATTCAAAAACATCAAAAAAATACCCTAGAAAAAACTAGAATGCCTTAGGAGTTGGGCAAAAACATTCCCTAAGCAGTAACTTGTTACTGTGTGATTTCTGAAGAAAGCTGGTAAACACAGAGGTCAAGAGCTTGACACAACAGAGCCATGGTTTCAGCCCAGCCGGTAACAAATCACCATGCAGCCGCTCGCTCACTCCCCCCTGCTCTGGCGGGATGAGGAGAAAATATAAAGGCAGGCTCATGGGTCGAAATAAGGACTGGGAGGAATCGCTCCCCACTTATGGTCACTGGCAAAAGGCAGGCTCAACTTGGGGAAGAAACAAAACCAATTTAATTTACTACAAATCAAAACAAAACAAAGATGTTAGGAAGTAAAACCAAACCTCAGAACATCTTCCCCCCACCTCTCCCTCCTTCCTGGCCATAAATTTACTCCTGATTTGCTCTACCTCCTTCCCCCGAGCAGCACAGGGGGAATGGGGGTTGGGGTCCTTTCATCACAGGTCGTCTCTGCCGCTCCTTCCTCCTCAGGGGCAGGACTCCTCACACTCTTCCCCTGCTCCACTGTGGGGTCCCTCCCACGGGAGACAGTCCTTCATGAACTTCCCTGGCGTGGGTCCTTTCCGCGGGCTGATCTTCAGTCACAGACTGCTCCAGCGCGGGCTTTCCCATGGAGTCACGGCCATCTTGGGAGGCCTCCGCTCCCCCGCTCCCCTCCATGGGCTGGGGGGGGACAGCCTGCCGTCTCTCCACGGGCTGCAGGGGCACCCACCTCCTCTGGCACACCTCCTCCTCCTCCTTCCTCACTGAGCTCGGTATCTGCAGAGGGGTTCCTCTCACAGTCCCAAACCCCCTACTCGCTACCGGTTCCCCTTCTTAAATCTGCTCTCCCAGAGGCGCTACCACTGTCACTGATGGGCTCGGCCTGGGCCAGAGGTGGGTGCGACTTGGAGCCGGGGAAGCTTCGAGCAGCTTCTCATAGGAGCCACCCCTGCAGCCTCTCCCCTGCTACCAAAAAAACCCTCCATGCCACACAAACCCATAACAAACATATTTATAAGCGATCTATGAGCCAAATAAAGTGAAGTGTAGATAGAACAGAGGAGGAACCAATGACAAGGAAAAAACAAACAAACAAACCAACCACAAAATATAGTAGCCCTGAATATTTAGTTCCAGGACTGCAGTATCTGTGTTTCTGATGGTCTTTTTGTTGAGTTATATACAAAATAAAGGAAGACACTGTTGTAAGAAAACCCCTGCTTGCTCCAGAAAGTGACAAAAGGAATACAAGATCAAGCTCCAGGGACTAGAGGTATGGAGATAAAAGTGTTTCAGAAAAAAGAGTGAGCTCTTGGGTCAGAGTTACTTCGTCATAATTTTTAGGTCATTGTGGCCTCAGAGCTGCTACACTCCTCAGAGAAAGCATAGATTAAAACCATAAAATAATCTGAAAAGTATGGAGAAAGAATGCCTTTAGGAGTGCCAGATCTCTGACCAGGATATGTCCTGGGGTAGGAAGTGGAACAACCAGAGATGGTTCCTAAGATTATAGCCAAATTGTCTTCATATGAATATAGCGTATCTCATTCCATTCTTGTAGCTTAAAGGCTGATGTTAAAGCTTTTTTTCATAAGGCTTTTGTTTGACCAGGAAGCTTGTCTGGCAATGGAAGCAAGGTATAACACCCCAGTTTAACTCATCTCCACAAAGGCAGTGAATCCACATCAAGCAAAATATACTTAGGACATTTTAACGAGGTGTATTTAGGAGCTTGGGTTTGTGAAGTGGAAGTTAAGGAATGATCTGCAAAAGCATTTACACACCAGATGTAGAACACCACAACTCCCCCTTTAAAGGGCAGACATCCTGTTGCTCTGGCTAAAATTTCCTTGTTGCTGGTTACTCCTTACATTCTGGAAGAAAACTTAAAGCCTTGCAAAATGATAAACATCTATATTTGGAAACAGAATTATAATTAAAGTAGTCTGCAGACACAGGTCATGGGAATCAAAATAAGCCCAGTAGAAATTCCATCTTCATTTTTTAAAAGGTTTTGACGTTTCAACTGCTGCACGATTGCATATTTCTGAGCTACAAATGTATCTTATGCTACTGACTGTTCCTAAAGCTAAGGAAAATAATTTTTCAGAAAAGACAAAAGCTAAAGGGCAGAAAACAACTTTGACTCAGTAGAGCTGGTGGAGTAAGAGACCAATCTCCACATCATCACTCCTTGCATATTATCAGCATTCCTCTAATTTTTATGTAACCAATTGCAATAACAGAATGACAATAACAAAAATGTAAAAAAGACATTTGTAGCCTGTGTTAAAGAAACCTCAGTCAGTTCTGACCTAATTAAGGATATTTTTCAAGAGAACTTCCTCATAATGAAAATATGAGGCTTCCCCTGAAATGCTGCCAGGGAAAGCTTCCTCTGGGATTACAATTGTCTAAAGCAAAAGTGAATTAGACTAACCAGTGCCCCAAGTGGTTTTTTATTAATGGATTGTGTTTCTTTGTTTTATTTCTTGTTTAGATTTCTTTAGGTGTCTGCCATTGTCCCTCCCACGAAACATGTGCTACCAAATGTGGATGAAGCTTTATTTTGGGTTGTAATGGCAGGCAAATCCTACATTACATAAATTAGTTCTTAAAATGATTAGTCTTATTTCAAAGAGAACTTGAAGTGCACACTGAATGTTTAGTGTATACTAAATGTGAAAAACAACACTGAATGTTGTAGAAACGGTAAGTCAACAGAATTTTGGAAAGGACAAGATATTTTTGTTCCAAAAGGTATGTGCAAGAGACTAATAAAACTATTTATACTAAACTACAGACTAGAAGTATTGTACGTAGCTAGGCTAAGAAGGGATTTCCTCAGCATTTCAAGTCTCCTTTGTGCCAAACTAACGTGTGGGCTCAGAGCTGTCCATCGCTTCAGCCAAAGGCATCTCCTTTCTGGTTTGCAAACGTAATAGGTCTCTCTACTTGTCTTTGTGACGGACTGAAACACAACTAAATATACAGATAGACACCCAAACCAGCAAGTTACCTGTCCCATTGCACCACATTGCACAGTTAGCTGGATGCACCTAATGAGAGCAGGGACTGGCCTGTTCAAGTGTAGTCACTCTTGTAAGACATGGTTGAAGAGTGTAGAAAGCATTACAAGGCATTAGTCAAAGCTTAGAGTTATGATGACCACAGCACCTGGAAGAGAGAGTTGTCAAAGCATCAAGGCAGATCTTCTTAAATGGTCTGCCAAGTTCTTCAGCAGTAAGCAGCGTCTGACTAACCAGGGTATGCTGAACTAGACCCAAACTTCTCTAGTCCAAAGAGAAGTAATAACTGACAATAGCTTAAGAGGAGTCTTATCTATTCATTCAAAAAAGTCTACCCTTTATCATCAGACTTTTAAAAAACTAGCTAAGTATATCCTTTGGAAGGTGTACATTAGGTGATACCCAAGTAGAAATAATGCATATGCTTTTGTCAGACAATCTCTAATTTCATGATCACACATTTTTAGGTGGCTCTGTCTCATTTGATAAACAGGAGAACAATGCATACTAACTGGAGGCATAACTTTTTTTCCTTCTGTTGTAATGTGCAGCTTTGTATATTATTTATGGGCCCTGTCACTTTAGGCTCCTATACAAAACCAGTGCTAAATCCACAAGGTAAATTTGGTGCCAAAAATACATAGAATCTTAAAATCCTCAGTCAATGCCACCCACCCATCAGATGCTTAAAGATGTCTAGTTTATTAAGGGTGTCTAGTTATGAGAAACAACACAGAATAATAAACCTTAATATCACAACAGATCCTTAAAACAGTATAAATTCCAGGAGGAATTAATGCAGAAAAGCTCCTAATCGAAAAGGCTGGCACTTGTCTCCCTTTCAAGCAACCTGGAACATGTATGCTCCAGGCCTTGCACAATTATTAAATACTAAGAATATCTCAGTTTCATCAAAATATATTTCCGTTTAATGTTGGTAAGCACATATGGCAGCAGCCTCCTAACTGGATGGTGCATATATGGGAACTTACTATAGTTAAAGCAGTCCAGTCTGGGGAGGGAGGATTACAAGCATCATCAGTTGACTGACACATCACAATATGTTATTTTTGTACTCCTATGAATATTTATTACACATTGGTTTTACAAAAGAGCATGAACATGGTTAAAAATTGTCTCCACCAAAATGTTTTGCTGATAATACAAATTGTTTTTAAAACAGAAAAAGTATTCATACTTTTATATTGATTATAAGTATGTGCTCCATATAAAAACACTAATGCAAAATCTCTGCATTTTGCTTTGCATTCCTTTCACTTCTTCATAAATCCTCCTACAAAATCTTATTTCCAGGCAAAGTTGGGAGATCCTGAAGTAACACTGTTTAGAGCAGTAATGAAATCTTGATGCTAACTCCCCGGCCTTCGTTGAGCTTTGACCCCCAAATGCCTCAGTCAATTAGTCACTTTAGAAAAAGTAACCATCAATTTAATTTCCCACCCTCTCACCCACCCCCCCCAAGAAAACACAGGTTTCATAAAACATCATTTAGAAATTGTGTTTCAGCTCCAGAATTCACCTTATTTTAGAGTGTCTCCAAATAAGATACCACAGGCTTAAGTCTATGATCTCTTTTTGGGACAGAAAAATCAAATTTTAGTTCTGCAGCTCAAAGGAGTGCTCGGCTAAGCCCAGTTATGGGCTATCTTGATGGGATTTTCTCTCACTTTGTTGGAGCTCATGCTTCGTGTGACAAACAAGAGATTCGTTTGAGACACTACTTTAGTTTCAAGGCACCAGAATTAACTTTCTATCTAATCTTCAATCTGACCAGAGGAAGGTGTTCATTATTACTTAAATTATTAATTTTGCAAAGTGACTGCCTGTACACTTACTTAGGCTATATAAAGGTATTTTAAGCTCCTACCCAGAACCCTATACTACTCTTTTCCAAGATATCAGTTTAAGCATGGACAAGTTACTTGGACTTCTTTGTGTTCCAGTTCTTTCAACAGTAGGATGGGATAATGTTAAGTATCTAGTTTATATACAGTAGTTTAGAAATACTTTATGACAATTTTATTATATATTTGTCTCAGAAGAAAATATTTCCACAAAAAACTGCGGGCATAATTTTAAATAAATGAGGTGTTATAACGGTAATAATTCTTTTTTGCACTTTTATTGTTACTCTTAATTGCGTTTATTCTCAATGTCAGAATTCGTGGTTTTATAATGTTATGAGAACAACGCAATGTTTTTCCTGATCAGTAAATATACTTTGACAGTCATAACCCACTTCAACGAGTATTAACTGTGTGCATGAACATTTACATCAAAGGCAAAAATACTCAACTGCCAGATTATCACCACAGTCTTTTTACTTTGATCTGATTCTGTTTATCACGAAAGGGAGAACTAGGAATCCCTTTGCATTGATTCACCTAGCACAGAAATCTGTTCAATGAAATGGTAGCAGCAGCATGATGTTTAAGGATATCTGTGCTCGGAGTGAGATGGCAGAGAAGAGCATTACTTGGCTCATTCACATTATGAATATAAAACATATTTAGTAGGTAGATAACATTATGGAAGGACACCAAGAAAGAGAAAGAGCGAGATGCAATAAAGAACACTTCTCTAGCTCATCTGACCCTCCAATCTGGAAAATTAACCACACCGTTTGTGCAAATATGCTTTTAAATAATCTTAGGTTTTGTTCAGGACTGTAACACCTAAAAGATTAACTCCTTTCACAGCAGAGCATTTTAGCATTTGTACTTTCAATAGCAGGTAGGTAATGTAAAAATAATCAGGAAAAAGCAACAGTTATTCAATTTTCAGAATACAGATCAGTATTTTAGACAAGCTTACTCCAGCTTCAATGCTCACTGTTACTCCTACTGGAGTCAATGAAAGTTATTCCGCAGACACTAGTGAAATAAGTTTGGGGTTTTTTTTTTAAACCCTTATCATTGCTTGTTCTCCCTCCAAGTTGTTTTAATGCAAGAAGAGATATTCGGTGACACTCAGAATTCTGTACAGTTCTACAGTGTTCATTCCAAATTTTTATGTGCTTTGGTTAACAAGGAAAGTAATCGCAATGTCTATTCTGTATCAGTTATTCAAATCTAGTATATCACAACATTTTTTAGAAATGAGATCAATGTTTAAGAGAAACTATTCCTGCAAACCAGAGACAGAACACTGTTAAAAATCTGAATGGATAATGGTACAATAAGCTATCTGGGTTCAAATAAACCCAAGACCAAGAGATTAATACATGCTG
This sequence comes from Aviceda cuculoides, assembly GCA_035590195.1. Classification (NCBI taxonomy): domain Eukaryota; kingdom Metazoa; phylum Chordata; class Aves; order Accipitriformes; family Accipitridae; genus Aviceda; species Aviceda cuculoides. The sequence goes on from JAVJGG010000021.1 coordinate 20,328,661, forward strand.
TAATGTCAAGTAATGCTAGGCTGTATTGATTTCCAACTTTTGCTCATAGTACATACTGTCCCTGCTTTACACATAGGTACATTAAACAGAAACTGGGACCACAGACCCAAGGACTCAAAATATCAACCAAGTATCACGTAAAAAAGTACTTTTAAAAGTGGAAGACAAATAGACTAAGTATCTTGTGTATTTGAAACGAAGCTCACAATGTTATATATATTCACTTATGCTGTAAAGATCAACTGAGCCATTTTATCTATAAAATACACTAAAGCAACATTTTGTCAGAGTTTGTCCCAATAAGTTATATTCTCTCAAAACACCATTTATCTTAATTCTTTTTTTCTTGTCATGCATCTGTCTGAAATATTTAGATATAGATGTGAACTGACTCCATTCCAAGAGTTGTCCACAATTTTTGACATAATGGAACAGGATTCTTTCACTGATCCTAAGGAAAGTAGAGCTCAGTTCATATTGCCAAAGACCACATAGCTTAAGCTGGAGAAATGAGATCCTACACTGGTACTGGGGAAAGACTAAATTTTGTAGGGTTTTTTTCAGATAAATCTCTTGCCAGACTGAACCAGAGAACTTGACTAACTGTCAGGAAAGGAATAAAGTTATAAACATAGTGGGATTTTAAAATTAAAATATATGTCTTCAACAACTTGGCAAGTTTCACTTTAAAATGAGGAATTGTGTCTGCTATTGGAAGTCTCATGCACCTCTACAAGTTTTTACTCACTGAAGCGTTAATAGCATACTCACAGTGAACGATCTTCAGTGCTGTATTGCCAGAGTATCTAGTAATGATTAATGTTATTATACGAGTAATGTAATTTCTTATGGCTAGTAAATCTTCTACTTGATAATCACTTCCAGTTATTGGGAATTTGTGTTCTACGGTCCATCAATCAGAAAATAATAGAACAAATGGTTTAGTTCAATCTAGGCAAAAAGTAGTCAACTCTTCCCAAGTCTACAGTATTTCCCACCCACGTTTCAATGAAGTATATAGGTGCCAGGTATTTAAATAAGTTATAATAAATCCAGTTCAATCCTGGATTGATTACTTCAATGTTATGCCACGTTTTGAAAAAATTGTCAGAGAAAATATTTTGGGGGAGTTGTTACTCAAAGAGTTCAAGATCTCTTTATGTCATCAATTGTATTACTTATATTTTGATTATCAAAGTAATACTGAAAGAACAAGGGACAAATACTACTTTAATTATGTTTAACTTCTAACTATTCTTCTTTCAACTAGTGAACAAGGAAGAATCTAAACTCCTACGGTGAATTTGTGATTCAGTGTTTAGCATAAATTGGCTACTGGTTTAGGACTTAACTTCTCTGACTTTCCCAATTCCTAGTAAGGGCATTTATTCAGAAGGTAATTAGGTAATTTTTCCTTAATTTCTATATCAAAACAGTAAAACACAAGAACTAAGCAGCAGTTTATTTACATACCAAAAGCTGGAGGCTGGTCTGTTGAAAAGTTTGTTAAAATCTCCCAGCAGTTCCTGCGAAGCCTAGGCTGCAGTTTGAGAAACACCTGAATACATTTAGCACTTTAAGAGGAAAGCATAAGGAGTAAAGAAACCAAGGAAAATGTTTGGATTTCAACTTCCAGTCTCTGGGTTTGCAAATAACTTATTCTAGACACCAAGTACATCTCTAGATCACAAATGTTCCTCAAGTGTTCAAATGCTGCATTTGTTTAGACTTCTGAGATTAAAAGCCAAGCTCAAATTTAAAATTGCAAATACTGAACACAATCAAAGAATTTAATTGCTTGAAAATTTAATTCTCTGAAGTAATTTCACAGCTTTAGAGATATGTGCTAATACTAATTGCATTTTTAAAACAAACAAACAAAACCACAACACCCCCACAAAAAACCCCACAACTTTTAATGAAAAAATTACTCAGACTGAATGAAAGTTTCAGCAACTAGACCTCAATATATATGGAAGCCTAACACAATATAATCTTAGCTAATAACCTGTGGAGTAGGATGTAGCAGGTAGTCTTCATCTGCATTTTTAGGCAAATGTCACAGAACGCATTTTACAAACAATTCGTTCTAGTGCCTGCAGTTTCTAAGAGGTTTATGAAGCACCAGAACAGTTCTTTTCCTCTGTCCCAGGGCGGAGAGATGGTCATCATCATTAAGATTTCTTCAGTGATAATTAAAGCTTCTCCAGGCAGCATAGAAAATCCAGAAATTCCAACTCAGACATTCAGGACAGGAATAAATTTAATACTTCCTTAAGACTGACTTAGAAAAATTGTCATTGTGAATTGAGGAACCGGGATAGAAAAATGTTACTGAAGTACGAAAACAACAACATTTAAGCAAGTACCAGCAAGTCTCTCACACACACACACTTCTGACAGAATATTTCTATTTCAGTCACAGCACAAAGATGTATAGGCATATCAGAGATATCAACTTGTTACCACTTTTTTCCTCAGCCCCATAGCCATATCTACCATTATTTGACCTGACTTCATTTAATCTGATCTTCATCTGATTTCAGACTTCACTTTTAATATTTTTCTCTTTTCAAATTTGGAATGGGTCGAAAAAGAAAAAAATACTACCTCTAGAGACTCACCAGGTTAATCAGTTAGAACCTGACAGAATACAACAAGGATTCTCAAGTTTTAATTTGCTAGCTGTATTGTAAAGTGGAGTCACCTCTACCAGCCTCAAATCTGTTGAAAGAGACGAAACCCACTAATGCTACTGCTTGAGGGATTGAATGCTTCCAAAGCAAGTCTTTATTTCAGGCTAGAGAACTGTGTGCCAGAACCTGACAGTCTCCAGAGGCTCAAACTTTCTGTTTAACAGAGATAAACAGTTCTCTATTATGCAAAAGGGAAAGGAATCCACTGTACATAAAAATATTTTAGTGATGTAACAACCAGAAATCAGTTACTTGCACTTGGAATTTTTGCCACTTCAATGTCTTAACACATTGTACCTATGAAATCAGATAATTGAGCAACTCAATGGGAACCATTTCAACAAATCTGCCCATAAAATACTGAAAGGTGAATTACAATTCAGGTACAGTATTTGGAAATGAAATATTTTAAAAAGTCTATCATACTAACATTCAAGGTTAAAACTGCAAAACATTAATATTATCATGATTTCAAATTCCCACTTATAAGTCATCTTGCTTTCAAATAGTTTGACTACCATTTTCATCCTTTGTTTCCAGATCTGGAGCCGTTTTTAAAATATCAGTTAATGGTTATGACACATTTCTAAGGGGCAGATAAAACAATTCAGATTTAAAAAAAAAAAAAATCCAGAATTAGTTTATGACTAAATGTAATGCATTTGAGAGACTTACTAAAAATCTCCATGTCCACACCATCAAATAACAATATAAATAATTAATTCCTTGATATTTCTAAAGTATATAAATTAAGCATCAAACAGAAGACAGTGTTTTGTGTCTTTCAGACAAGACCTTCAAAAAGAAGGTCAGGAGACCTGTAAAATGATAAAAGTTCTGAGTAATTTGTGAGAAAAACCTGAAACTATTTTTACCAAAATTTTTCAGTCACCTCTTGGATTAAAGCATATCATGCCTGTATTCTAGATGAGATGTTTATCAGTCTTATGCTGAAAATCAATCTTATCTTTATTACCTTCCTGGATCTGGAAATTTTTACCAGCATTAGTGGAAAATTCCAAATTACCACAACAGGACTTTGTCCTGTGGTAAACATCTTGTAGCAATGGGCTATAGAAGTAAATGTAAAATGCTTTAAAGAGAAACAACCTTAAAAATAAAAAAAAACTTTCAACAGGAGTCAACCTGTGTTTGTCCACACACAAAAGAACAAAGCTTTCCACAGGAGACAACCATTCTCACAGATTACACAATTCAGGTTTATGGGCTATCATGACAGGTTTGGAATGGACAGCACATAGCCAAATTGGTTCTCCTTATTGCTGAGCCCTCCAGTAAAGCCAAAGAGAACTTCCCCTGTGCAAAGACAATTCCCAAAGCTCTCTGACTCTTATTTCCAATGTATTAATTGGGTGCATGACTACCTCTGAGGGTCTGAAACTTCAGGTTTCTACCTGTCATCCTAACACTTATTTACGTAAAATACCACAACAGTTCCTATCCCTCAAGCAATGTCACTAACCCAGAAGCTACACATAACATTAACAAGTAACTATTTAAAAATCCTCACCATCAACTGAATTGGCAGGGGTCTGACAAGACCAGCTTTTGAATCTGTATCAAATAAAAAATGCATAACTTCAAGGAGAAAAAAAAAAAAGGAAGATATATTAAATAATAAGAACCCATAACCAAAGCTGCTATTATTGTTATTTAGTTAGCTAATAAACCAGAGAGGTCTGGTAATTACATTCACATGGATAGAACACACGGATTGCATTGTAATTCATAGGTCCGATTTGGATTGGTAATGATGTGTTTTAGTCAGTAGATGGTGCTGCTTCTTTCTAGCCCTCTCCATCAATATAAAGTATATGATTAGCTACGTAGTGTTATATTTTCATACATTTGCGGAAAGACGGTGTCTGTATTACCTGCATCTCCCTACTTGGCCAAATAAGCAACAAAAAGTCAATCTGCCTTTCTATATCAACACAGCTAATATAAACTTGTTTGTAAAGTGTATCTATTAGTGAATAAAGGAGTGGGAAAGACACGCTCAGACTCTGATTTTCTGCCTCTGGAAATGTAAGATTTAAATACCTAATGGATACCATATTGTTTCCTATCCCGAAGCTACTTTGCATATAGAAAAAACCTAATTCACTAATCACAAAGTCAGAAAAGTTACTCCTCCATTTATGTGTGTGGTTTGCATCCCTCAAAACCTCCTACCACCAGTCCTTGATTTCATCAATTTATCATTCAGATGGAGATGAACGAGAAAATGCTGCAGAAAATTACTTTCTCCCTGAACCAAATCAGTGTGTCTCTGCATCATCCATGTGTAAAAGCATGCTGAAGGCACTATCTTTGCGCGACTAGTAAAACCAGAGACCCTAAACTGCTGCTAACACGGGCCCAAGCCAATGCAGGTCAGCAGCGTCCCGCCTACTCCTAACCTACCCCACTTTCAAACACAGCCTTTCATTTTCTATCCTCAACACTACTTCTGTTGCTCTGTGTTGTTAAGAAATTCCTGGTTTTCAGCTCAAAAAGACACTTAGACTTCAGATAAAATTTCAGGTAGCGTGAGCAAGACTAACAAAAACATTCAAGTACATAAATGTGTATAAAAGGATGTACTCCAATTAAACCCTTATTGGAATAGACTAGTAGTCAGTTACTCCATTTTACAAGACTTCATGAATTCTAGCGAATCCAAGTATATCCTCGTGTACTATCTGAGTCCATGCTACTTGCTTGACTATTGTCAGAAGACTTCCATTGCTAAAGAAGGAGTACAAATTACCGTGAAAAATCCTAGCATACTCCTAGTTCTTTTGATACATTACTACGTTTGTGATCTGCAGATATAACAGATCACAAGAATGATCTGGTGTGAAAAATCCTGCAAAAGTTTTACCATTAAGTGTTAGGACTGGTCTGCTGGCCTCAAGCCACACAGGAAGAAATATAAGGTATACCAGACAGTTTCATGTTCCTTATGACTTTGATTCATTGGTGAATTTAGTCCGGATGTTCTAGTCATATAAACAGCATACAACACTTCAGATCCTTACCTCAAATTTTCTATACAAAATGCCTTGGATCTTGACAAGAATAGGGCCCAAGAGATTTCTTG
>JAVJGG010000021.1:20334495-20385046 GCA_035590195.1 Aviceda cuculoides
GGAATCTTAAGATAATCCTCTCACTTTGTTTTGATCCTGACAGGTATAACTGAAATCTGAAAATAGAAGTGTACCAAAAAATAAAAATCAATGAAAAAAAAATATAAATAGTCTACAAGCTCTACAATTAGTTTATTCCCAATAGATGCTTAGTAAATCAGTGATTTGTTTCTCATTTTGTCCATATGTGTTCATCCAGATAATTTACTCTGAACAATACATGTTTCCTGTGACACAGCAGAGAGATTTTATTTTTTTAAATCACCTTTAAAGGAGCAAAGCTTTACTCACACAGTCTTATTACAGTAATGATGATAATAAAAACCAAACCCAATTATAGTCACTCGGTCATAAAAAGAAAAAAAATTGCAGTTGACACGTATAGTTTATAGCTTTAGCTTGCACTAAAACCATACAAATTATACCAGTGTCTGTTATTTTTTTTATTTGACATATTCCATAAGATGGAAGCGTTAACTCTGGACAGTATGTTAAACAACTCTTATGAAAATTTGTATATAATAGCCCGGTGTATTGTCATGGTTTAACCCCAGCCAGCAACTCAGCCCCACACAGCAGCTCGCTCACTCCCCCATGGTGGGATGGGGGGGAGAATCAGAAGGGTAAAAGTGGGAAAACTCGTGGGCTGAGATAAAGACAGTTTAATAAGGACAGCAAAAGCCGTGCACTCAAGCAAAGCAAACCAAGGAATCCATTCCCCACTTCCCACGGGCAGGCCGGTGTTCAGCCATCTCCAGGACAGCCGGGCTCCATCACACTGAACTGTTACTTGGGAAGACAAACACCGTCACTCCGAACATCCCCCCCCCTTCCTCCTCCTTCCCCCAGCTTTATATGCTGGGGGTCTTTATATGATGTCATACGGTCTGGAATATCCCTTGGTCAGTTGGGGTCAGCTGTCCCAGCTGTGTCCCCTCCCAACTTCTTGTGCATCCCCAGAAAAGGCCTTGACTCTGTGTTATCAACAAGTCCAAACCATAGCCCCATACTAGCTACTATGGAGAAAGTTAACTCTATCCCAGCCCAAACCAGCACATGTATAAATACACACAAAGAGTCAGAGAGTTATGCAGCCTAGAAAAGGAAGTTGTAAAAGAAAGGTCATTATATAATTTTATTCTAAGGACACCCTATCAACCAGCATAGTTTTCCTTTTTAAAAAACAAAATATAACAACCACAACAACAACAACAAAAAGGTTTTAATATACATTCTTCACAAAGTAATGTCTGTGCCTGGAAGAAAAATATCTAGGAAAAACTGGACAGTGTTAGCATTTCCCTAATAATGATCTTGAGTCATTTGAAGGGTTGTCTTCCAGAGGAAAGAATGCATTTTCCAGTATTTGCTTATGTGGAAGATACAGAAATAAGCTCTTTTAAAAAAGGACAGAAAAGGGTATTTTGCACAAAACCAAGCACCTACTGAACTAAGAGGAAGCCTGTGGTTATTATTCTGTTCCAGCAGTTAAGAATTGAAAAAGATTCTTGTAAATGGCAATTGCCGAGTTTGATAGTATTCTAATGCCCTTTCCTTTAAAGTTTCTATCTGAAGTTGTTCCACAAATGCTCATGTACATCCTTGTTACCATAATACTCCAGGAGGACAGCCGGGTTCTCTGCATGATTGCTTTACTGCTGTAGCAACACCTCCTCAGTCCCCAACCTTCCATCAGTGTGTATGCACCAGCTCTACTAGTTCATTGCTCTCTTCAAATATTGGTACACACCTATAGGAAGTGCCAGAAGTGACAAAGTCTAAATACTCAAGGAAAAAAACCCAAAATTACCTGTGAAGACACACAGTCTATAAACCCTCGGATTCTACATTTTCCTGCACCAGCTAAAAAACCTGAAATCATGCTTACTAATTTGAGTTTAAAGATTAGAATTACTTTTTCTGTGCCCCACACCACTTTATCTGCCTGTTCACACTGCAGGTGTGTTCAAAGTATATATCCTGCACTGCCCCAAAATAACACAGCAAACAATAATATATCATAACATTGAGAACTATGTTATGAACCCCTTTTTAGGAATTGCTATACTGACATCCATATGTACACCACAGGTTTGGTTTTAATGGCACAGAGCTCGGTGGGATTATATTAATCCTCAAAGACTTTTCTTCTTTGCAGTCCTGCATCTTTTAAAAGATCTTCTAATTTTCCTAATTTTCAGCTGAACATGAGAGTGGCTTGATAAAAGCCTCAAAAGGCTGGGAAGTGGTTTAGAAGTCAAATAAACTAATAGAATTCATAATATCTGCTGACATTTGCTTATAACTAATCATAGCCTCCACTCAGGGGATTCTCATTTACCTTTTTGGAGAGGTTGTTGCTAGCAGTAAATAATATGATGCAGAAAAAATATTACAGAGCAAAAAGAATAAAGTTCTTTTCTTTCTTTTTGAATTTTTATCTAGTATCTTCTCAGTGAGACAAAAAAAAAAAATTGCAACAGAGAATTAAGCCTAAATTAACAAAACTGAAGGATGGGGCTTTGAGCAACCCGATCTAGTGAAAGACATGCCTGCCCACGGCAGGGCGGATGGACTAGATCTTTAAAGGTCCCTTCCAACCAAATCATTCTATGATTCTAGGACTAGTATTTGAGGAAGTGATTAAAATATATATGTATGCAGAGAACAAGTCAGAGGGAGCAGCAAGGCAGTGCTGCAGGTCCACCAGTACCTCTCTACATGCATGGACTTGAGAAGGCTGTAGGATGAAAGAATAACATAGGAAAGCCATACTGGTTGAGGCCAGAGTCCCACCTATCTCAGTATTTAACAGAGGATACCTCAGTGCAGAACAAGAAGGAATGAGTATATTAGTACTACTTCAGCATTACATTCTCCAAACAAATTCTGGCTCAGATTTTTCTTTCGATTTTTCCTCATATGGATTTGTGCAGTCACATCTTGAACTCCTGTAAAATTTAACAACCACAAAATTTAACAGCCACTACAATCCATGAAATGAACTGCCACAGTTTAACACTGAACAAGGAAGTATGGCAAGATCTTTGGAACCAAATTGCCTTTTCAGTTTTTGTTGATGGTTGTTTTTTAAGTGAAATGGGAAACAATGGTAGCAAATTGTATTAGACTTTTGCTAAACAACATTCTGAACATTATGCAGAGTTTTTACACCTTGAATAGAAAAAGTAACAGGTAATAATGATGAAATAATATAGAGTCTGGGAAACAAACTACTTGCAATCATAGATGTCAGAGGGCTTTACAAAAGCTATGGATGTATGTTGTGTACTATTGCTATAGCATCATAGTAGAAAAAGATTCCACTATTGACAAGAGATGCACGTGTTGGTATTTTCCATGTCTTCAAATGATTATTCTGTTACATTTTTAAACAGCTTGGTTTTCTCATTACTGAAAAGTGTCTCCAAGGTAATGATGTCATCATTCTAAATAGGAATAAATACTGCTGAGTGTAAAGGAGGTCCTGGTGGCACATGAATATTTATAGATCCACCAACCTTTTCTGCTTCCTTTTGAAATCCATCTCTATCCTTTTATATTTTCTGAGTACTTGAAGTACAGTATGCAAAATGAAAGTGAAAAATGTCAACATTAAAATTTGGATGTGAAAGTCCGTAAGTTGCATTACATTTCCATAAAGCTTAATGAAAAGCAGTGTTCACATATGGAAAATACATTAATGTTCTGATTTTCATTATGTAGTTCAGCAATGCAAATAATTAAGAGTCTGAGGAGGGGAAAAAAAAAAAAATCAATCGCAGTTCTTAAATATATATCTACTGTTATGGCTTGCTAATGGGAAGAAAGCTATTCTAGATCATAACCTGCAAATTCCAAAGCTCTAAGAGTAAAAATGTAGAAGCTGGGGTATTACTGACCACCTGACCAGGAGAAAGCTGTTGCATACTGACTACTGAAGGAAGTGAGGCTATTTCAATACAGTGGTGGTTACTGCGATGATATAAACTGGAAACATGCAGTATCCAGGCACTATGGCTAAAACCAATTTCTTTGCATTTTAAATGATGTAAGCAATGCTCAAGTATGTTAAATGTGCACGGAAGGAAAGGCTGTTCTGACATGGTCCTGAATGATATAGAAGAACTGGTTAAATGAAGGAACTGTAACGAGAACAACAGACCTGAGCACTGATTGTAACGTACACAAGAGAACAAACAAAACCCCTTTAACAGTACGAAAAGAAGTTCTAGGAAAGAAACATTTGCTGAAATTCATGCATAAAACCTATGGCAGAAAGGAAAATTAGTCCAAATATAAGTACAAAGTTACTCAATCATACTTAGAAAATTGAAAATCCGCACAAAGGAAGTTGTCAATCAGAAAATGATGGCAGTTAAATAGTAAAGCAAAAATGCCAACAGAAGGTGAGGAACACACAGCTAAATAGAAACATTATTTAATCATATCACAGGAGGGATGCACTGATGAACTAGATGCACTGCTAGACTATCCCAGAATGAAAACATAAACCAATATGCACAAAAGCAAACATTCAAAACACAACTTCCATCTGAGATCACAATTACCTCTTACATTAACTTTCATAACCATTTGAGCTCAAACAACGCAGTTATTCAACTATTCATATGAAGCAAAAATTATATTAGTTAGCCAAAATAATCCATTTAATAATTTAAAAAAAAAAAACAAAACACAAACCACTTTTCCTGTTTTGCTCTTTTTACTCATCTGAACAGAAAAGGTTTTAAAACTTAACTGACAGTCAACACACTTTTTCAGCCAGTACTAGAATAATTGAGAAGCAGATACAGAAGGTTCAACTCTCAAGGTCACTGTAGTTTTATGTTAAAACTAATCTGTTGACTAGCCTGCCGTGAGATTCCAGATAAATGAGGCGTATTTTGCTCATCTCACCTTAGTTCTCTGGAACAATGTTTATAAACAGTATGCATATGACACCCCAAATTCTTGTATTTCTCTTAAATTGGAGTTTCCAATTTAGCTAATCTTTGTGCAAAAAGAATAAATTAGCAGAGATTTAAAAAAAAAACCCAAAAAAACAACCTCACACAAACCCACAACAGAATTATAAAGAACACATCCCTAAATCACATCCTACCACAAATAGAGCATAAGTAGTCATGTTAGTACTCATTACCATTCCTGAATTTTATGGTGTAACATAACCACTATATTATTTAAAGGGGACAAATATCATGTGTTTCTACACATGTATTCATTCCACATAGGTAGAATAACTACATACTTGTTACTGTAAAGAAAACTGTAAACCATTTTCATCCTGTCAACTACAAAGATAATTTGATACTAGAAAATAATCCTTACCAAACTTTCTGAAAATCAAGTTTTCTATAATAAGGTCATATATTCTGCAGCAAAATTCCATTCACACATATTCTACAGCAAACATACCGTCTATTATGCTGAATTATTCCAAATGAATTAATACAGGCTTCAACATTAATGTTTTTTTTTCCCCCTCCCTAACAATTCCATCATCAATTTCTGTGAACTGCATAAAATAGAATCTCATTCTTTTAACAGGCTGGAGTTTACTCTTCATTGAAAGATTCTATCTAGTGTTTACTCCACACAAACCAGTATGTCTGTTTATGAAATATTCAGTCTTAAGAGAAAGCTTTTGCAATAATATAACAATAACAGTAACTACCTTCTTCACCTCATGACACTGCACAAAATATTGTAACTGCAAGTAAAAATTTTGATAAACTTGGCAAAATAAGAAAAAAAACCAAACCACCAAACAAACAACCAAATCAAAACTTTTTTACAACTGCTTATATTTATTAGAAAACACATAACATTACACCAGAGGCACCATATCCTTGTTGCCTGGAAAGTCATCATTTCTGTTCTCCAGATTAACATTCTGGAGGAAAAAAAATTTATAATAAATCAGAAAGTTAGAGGGAATAAAAAAGTATCCAGAAGAAGGAAAGCGTACTTTGAAGTAACCAACCAAATTATTTAAAAAAAAAAATTCAAAAGACAAAAAAAACCCTGGAAGCTCAAATTTAAAAGTTTCCAAGACTTAAATTTCCTAAGAAACTAGAGAAATTAAAAACCTTGGGAACCATAGAAACATTTCAAGAGAGTTCTCCCAGCCTAACAGTTGTACAATAGGAAAATCAAAGTTTCTTGAAACATTTTGACTCACGTAAAATATTTTGTGCTTGGTAAGTTCATAACAGAGACCTGATGCTGCATCCTGCATATCAGTCTTGAATTAGAAGAGAATTTTATAGTCACTATCAGGGCATTTCTATATTAAAAAAAAAAAAAAAAACAAACAAAAACCAAAAAAACCCACAAAGAACTAAGTCTTTCATCACAGTGAAGAATGGAAAGGTTCTACTAACCTTCAAATCTTTCATGGAATTTTTTTTTTCCTTGTCTTTCTTACAACCTTTAATATAATTGTTTTTCCAAAGCATATAGGAGACATAGAGAATCAGATTAATTCAGCATTTGCTTCTGAAGCTCTTTCAACTGATACCAATCTAACTCTACTTCCAAAGTAGCAGAGCTCAGCTAGATCTACTGCAAATTGGCAAGAGAAAAATAATAACAAAGGCATAAAATCAGCAGGGGAAATGAGATAAAGCGATTTTTGCAAGAGACATTTGCACTGGGAACAGTAATTCACTACAACACGTACGCAAGCATGTTTGTTACCATAAGCACATATTTGGTGGTCTTTTACCTGTGAAACTGCTCATTCCTTTGAATTTATGTTTATTTAAAGCTCAAGTCCTTTTGTCAGGTAGGGTCTTTGATCTTCACCTGTATAGGCCTTAAAGAATCTTTATACCATCTTTTCCTTAACTTAGGAGATGAGCCAGGATTTCACCATATAAAGAAAGGTATCTACACCTTGCTTGCAGAATGAGATGGGTAGTTTTGTTTTCTGCCCAACTTTAATTACAAGATCATTGATCTGTTAAGATAGGCTTTGAATACACATATTTTCAGCTCTGAATCTAGGTGGGGAAATGATAATTGTTTATACTGTTAAGAAACAGAATAAATATGGGAGGATTACTGAAGGGGGTTTGGGGTGATTTTTGTTTGTTTTGTTTTTTTTATTGTTGGTTTGTTGGGGGTTTTTTTGTTTTGTTGGGTTTTTGTCGGGGGGGTGGTTTTTTTTTTTTAAATTCTGAAAATGATTTTGCTATTGTTCTATAGTTGAATAGTTACCAAACTTCACAATCCAGATCTTAGAATGAACAAAGTCAACAGCAAGACTCCCAGAGGTTTTAATGGGATCAGGCTTTGGTGCTTTAAAACAACTGGCCTCTCTCCTTCTCACCCCCATGAGAAATATGTCATTCATTACATGGCATTAAAACTGTGGGTGGTATAATTCCTGTCCTCTGCATGCATGTAAACTGTAACTTAACATCATACTATAAAATGATTCACATATAGTAAAGTTTCCTGGGGAGGAGCTGCAATATGAAGGAATTAAAATTTTACACTGACGGTAATTATTTTCGTATGACAACCTACACAATTACAGCAAGGTTTGCCTTCTTAACACTGAATAAGCAATTCTGTAAGAGTGCAAAAAGCAGCTTTGCAACTAGAGGCACAGTCTTAATGTGTTCAGTGTGGAAATCTCTCGTAGCATGTTTATGATTACTACACATGTCCCATGTTTCTTTCCTGTAAAGAGGCAAATGCTACTACTCTTAATAGACTGCAAACAAAGAAACATGGCACATTTTGCACTTCCCTGCGTCACCTACGGGTGAACAAACTACCAGGACTGAACAGGACGATTCCCTGTAATTGAAGTACATTTAGGAGACAGCACTGGACATCCTAGCAACCAAGGTTAAAATTTAACAACTCCTACTACTTTCAGAAAAGAACTAATAAATCACATAAAGAAAACTACTTTTAAGAAGTGTAGGGGAGAGAAGGGGGAGAAAGCTGTCTTGCCTGCCTTGTCTCTACAGAAACATGCCTGGAAATAAGCACTCAGAGGAGATTGCCTTGATCGGCAAAAATTTTACCTTGCTACATTCCAAGTGCCAAATAAATATTGTTGCTTTAGAAAAGTTACATCTTAGCATAAATCACAGTTAACTGACTTTAAAAAAAAAAGTTAGGTCTCTGCTTAGAGCTGGTTTAGTTTTAAGAACAAGAGGGAAACAGGTTTGCTACCATTTACCTGTTTTCAGAAGAACCTTCACATAAAGGTTACACCAACATTTATACAGAAATACTTTTAGCTAGAAGTCAGATGATCTCTCACATAGGATATATAGTTTAATCTCTGTATTTCAACAACTTTAACAGTAAATTAGGTATAGAGAATCCCATTAAAGAAAAAAGATAATGAATATTTTATTACTTCCACATCCTCCAATTATAGGGCAACCTCATGCTTCCAATCTCTTGCTTCTAAATCTGATCCTGTTCAGATTTAAAAAAACATACATTTATTTTTGGAACAAAGCCACATGTCCATGTAACCCCTCAGTCAGAAATCATAGAGAAAGCCTTAATGTTTATATGTATTGACTACAAGGGGAAACAAGTTTTCAAGGGGACACTTTCAAATATTCTAAATAATTCAGACAGAAAACAGATTGTTTACATACAGCAGATTGAGAAAAGGCTTTGTGTGGATGGACCGTCCAAAAGGAACCACATAATCCAAAACTCAAATGCTTACTATGCACACAGTGATTATTTCATATTTAAGATGCTTGTGTAAAGTATACTTTACCAAGGGTTCCTTCTAACAAGATATGTATAGTAACAACTATATAGCAACTGGAAATAGTTTCCTGTAGTTGTATTCACAATCTGTGTGGGAAGCTCAGTTTTAAAGGAAAAATCTCTAAGATTTCCAAGTACTAAATGCAGAGAAAAGTTTACTATTGTGGAAAGTTTCCATACACACCAGAATACTTGAACATTACAGAGTTAAGTTCAAACCCAAAATACAGTCAAAACATTGCAAATAAAGAAGCAGTTAATGTTGCTAAAGCGTTAAAGGAAGATATGTTATTCATATAGGACCTTGAAGATGATGTTTATTCAGAAGAAAACACATAGTTCATAGAGAAATCACTTTCTTCTTTTACTGTGAGCAGCACTGAATCTGGGTGAAAAAGGGGGAAAAATAGTCACAGTAATCCACAGCCTTCTCCACATTTCCACTTTCATGCCCCTTCTTGCTTTAATTAAGTGCAAAAATACTAATGAAGACTGAGATGCAAAGCTGCAAGATCTCAAAGGTTCAAGAATCTGCAAAAACACTGGCCAGACACATTGCAGAGCATTTCTTGTATATTTTATTACATGCCTTTAGCAGTATAATCATTCTTAATTCATAACTAACAACGGGAAGAAGAGAAAAGCGTACCTAGAAAAATCAAGACCAGGATCGTAAACTACAGGTGGTGCTGGCTTTTCAGAACATATCTCCGTGCTGGAAGAGCTCAGCATCTTCATATACAAGATTCTATGTCGAACGTAAATCTTTTGCTGTGAGGATTTTGCTGCCTCTTTCTGAATGTTTTCAGCAGCAGCATCTTCCTCAGTTCAACTGACATCAATCAGTCAAGACTGAATGGTGGAAAAAAAAAAGGGGGTAGCAGTTGTGCTGAAGACAAGCAGTTGAACTATCACTATTGAAGTGAATGGTCTGTTCTGAAAAGCCCTCTCCCCTCTATTCGATGACCTTGGCAATCCCCCAAGTTCCGTGGCAAACAGTATCCCTTTCTAAAGCACAAAGTTTTATTTTCTGTAGTTTGTATAAATCTTATGTAACAATCAAATAGTTCCCAGGACAGAAATAATAAAGTATTTAGTGTCTTTCTGGGTCCCTCTAGGTATTTCCTCTGTCACTGAGCAGCATTTCCCCCCTGCCCACTGCCTTTGAGGCCCCTATCACTTTCCATGTGCTGCATGAAATGCAGGCAGGCATGCAGGCAGAAAAGCCTTCTAATTCTTTTTTATTCCTTTCAATAAGCACAGAGCCAGAAATTAGACACTACACTGCCAAATACTGTAGGTGTCTTCCCTTACAGCATCTAGTGTTACATCACTCCAAATATTCTTAAAGAGATATACACAGTGATCCAGCACCATTTATATGTGAACTTGGCACTGAGACAGTAAAATCTACCCAAAGATGATCGTATTCAAAGTTACTACCCTCTGATAGGCCTAAGAGTTTGGGGGGAAATAATCCAAGACCTCCAGTTAATTCCACAGGTCTCACCTGTAAGCACTGAACAATCAATTTATCCACTGACATCTCTGTACCAGTTCTTAGGCCGGGTGAAAGAGCCTTTTTCACAAAGCAGTAAGGTCACAAGAATCTTTATTACACACCAGCTTTGCTGGCAATTATTCTCTGAAGTATATTTGCTGTCAAATTTAACATACAACATCTTTAATACAATTTTGGCAAGTATGCAAAGGATTTCGTATTGGCAAGAGAGAACTTGAAAAGCCAAGCAAAGAAGGAGGAAGAAAGGAACTGTATAGATACTAGAAGTAAACTCCCTACTAGTTTTTTGGTGGATGCAAGTGAAATTCTTTACTATAAAACACAAATTTTGTTGCCTTTCTCAACATAAAAATATAAATTTTGTATGTTCCTGGCAATGTTACCAATCTGTAACTATTCTATAGCTAATGGTCTGTTTAAATAGCTTATTATATTACCTGGCCAGACAACAAATTGCTCTCCCAGGATATTCAGTAAGGAGATATAGGATCAGAAAATACATTGGGCTTCACAAGTTGCTGAACAAGCTTTCCACCTCTTCCCTCCACCCCAAGCAAGGATAAATATAGAAAATATTGAATAACCAGTTATACAAGGAATCTCACAGAGACCAGCACATATTTATCATTTTTTACTTGAATAACCAATGCAAATGAAAAAAACCAACAACTCAGATGCATTCCCATAGTTCTGGATATTTAGTCAAAACAGATTTTCACCTAAGCAACCTGATTTTGCTCTTTAAGGTTCACCTTCTGCTAAGCTTAACCTGTCTTTCAGCATACCTTCCAGGAGTCTGTAGGAAAACATCCATCAACTCTGGGATTTTCGAGACACCAGAATCAGTTCCACTGCAGTCAGCCTAACTTGGGAAGCACTGACATCAGGAATTTTATCAGACAGAATAAACGCCAGCACTCACCACTTCTGTGTTCGTTAGCCATGGGCTGACACCCCTTCTTCTCGAGGAGTAAGGAGAGGCAGCTCAGCTCAGAGGAGCGACAGGAAGGGCTGGGAGCCCCCTCACAGCTGAGATGAAATGGGCTCCTGGGTCCCTGGGGGGACCCAGCTGAGGCTCATCAGGGCCATTAAGGCTTGTTAGTGCCATCTGGCCTCCCCTCCCAGCCAGGTGTGTCCTCCCACCTTCCACCACCCAGGGCTCCCTCAGGAGGAGCTGATGTAGGGGATATTCCATCAGACATAGAGGCACCAAACTGGAAATGGAACGTGGCGTAGGAAACCGGCCCAGGGCCAGTCAGGTGTTCAGGAGCTGTCACAGGGGCCACTCAACAGCCTCAGGACACAGTTTTTGTCAGAGAAGTAGGGTGAATCATTTTAGATTAAGATGCTAACTTAAAACTTCATCATGCATCTTTGTTTTCCTGCTTTCAGATATACTTTCAGATAAACCTTTCCAGGTTTCAATTATGCTGGCACACTTGAGTTTAGCTTTTTTTTTTTTTTAATTTGCTACTCCTAAGTAATAAAAACACTAACATTCCTTTCGTGTTACCTTTCAGGAATGCTTACTCAAAATAGAGTCCTTTTCTTCTGGCAATCTGATTGTTTTTAATCTAAATTTTAGGTCTGAACAATTTTTTTATCCAATCTTTTCACAGATAGATTGTCTCTAACAAAGTGAATGAATTTGAAGGAATATTTAATCTTACAAATCACCAAATCGATCTGTCTGATGAAGAGCAGGGCACTAAAATGTCACACCCTCTGCAAAGGGTTACAATCTAAAATTAATTTTTTGATGACCTGTTGCTTTTAATTTTATTTGCAATTACATACTCTTCAGAGTGACATTGGCATGGCAGCAGTTGCTGTATATTGACACACACTTTTAAACCATAGGAAAAGATTGAGAATGTTTTGATTGCAGATTTTTTAAAAATCAGGCTTTGCTGCTAAGAAATTAAGTAAAATTTGGGAAAACCCAAACTGTACATCTCAAACAAAACTTATCCATGTTAATAGGAAGTATGCTATAAAATCCCAATGAACATAGCCTATTAAAAAACCTTCGACTGCAAATAGATGTTGCATGGCTTTGTTTTTCAAACACATTAAAACACAGTATGTTCATTAAAAAACATCTGTTCTTATTACAACACATTATAATAACTGTTAAGGAAAACATTCTATATTTTTATAAGTATTAGCAGATGTAGCATGCTTAGAAATATTGCTTTGAACCTGTAATTTCTGCAAAGGTGACTAATTAATTATTATGACTAGTTTCACTCTTTAACCAAGGCAGCACAAACACCAACAGCAGCGAATTTGTGGCCACATCGTTCCAGCGTATATTGTACAACTACATGCAAAAGTCACAGAATTCAGCCTCAGCAGAAATCTGAGCTGCTTTAACTTCCTTTAAAAGCTTCCTTTAAAGTGGACTAAAAATACATTTGCATTTTGCTTTCTGAACATTTGTTTTAATTTTTACTGTCACTTAACTTCTGCTTTTGATGTCCCTATCAGCCTGGGATATTCCGCGCTGATAAAGGAACGGCAATGATCCAGAATCACTAACCCTAGCAGCCATCTATCCAAATGGAATCGTCACAGAGAAAGTGTGTTTGTTTCAGTCCAGGACCATTGGGAACAAATGTTCGAAATTTGGACTGTGAGCTGGTGATTCAAACAGCAAATCATACGCAGTGGATTTGAAGCCAAACAAGAAGGCCACCTAACATGTGTAGGTGGGCCTTCCCTTTTTTGAGAGGCTGGTGTTTTCAGAGGAGATGAGAGCCTGAAGACAAGGTTGGGGAGGTAAAGAAGGAGAGAAGGGAGTAGTCCCAGGAACAGAATGGCAGAAACCCAGAGGCTTCTCTGAATGACGTGGACAGTAAAGGGACGGTTTTGCATGTCCGTGTTCATTGTTCTTCGCTTTCTTTTCTGTGCATCTTTTGTGCTTTGACAAAAATTAAATGCGACTGCTTTATGAAATGTTTGTAATGACTGTGTGCCCTGAATTTCAGGATCTGCAAGATAGTGATGATCTAGAGGGTCCAGATTTTCTTTCAGGAAGACTAGTTAGAAGACATACACCTTAGCATTATACCCCAGAGCACATAGTTTGAGATATAGCTGATTTCCGTCTGCAGCAAATTGGCCTCAGCAGTAACATCCAAATCTGGACACAGTTCTTCAGCTGAAGGAATACACATCCACAAGGTTTCTAACACAGACTATGACAAGCTACAGAACAGATTTTATCCTTGTGGACGGTCAGCCATATCTCATCTTAAATGACAAACCCCCAAATATAGTTGTTGCAGATAAAGAAAATGGTTTTATTTTCCTTCTTGGGCATCACCAAAACAGCTGTCCAATGAGTTCTGGTCAGCTATACTTCTGCAGGCCCAGCAGCATAATTTCTCTTGCAGAACTTCTCCTGCATCAGTGAAAATGGACAAAAAAGGACAAAACCCATGCAACTCTTACAATCTAGCCTGAGTTTTCAGATATGGGATTTATCAAGTAACTCTTTCAACAGTAAATATACTTGACATTTAGTTGCTGAAGTAAAGTAAATATAGGACCCAATAGTGTCATTTTTATGGAGTAGAACTACACTTTAGAGTATATGTCAAAAGTGAAATTCATTTAACTAAACAGAAAAGAAACATCTAAAACTGACAAGGGATATGAAAAAAAGGCTGATACGAAAGATTTCAAAGATTCCTTTACAAGGTTTCCCTGAGGAGGAGAAACTGTTAGACCATCAAAGAGCATTATCATTCTACCTACAGAGAATCTTTGTGTAAGACATTAAATGTATGCTGCAAAGACTTCACTGTCCATTAGAATCATTTTGATATTACATTGTTTCTCCTATGATATTACACCCTTCATGCTTGCTCATTAAGTCCCAATACTTGTTTGTCAAGAACATGTCAAGCCAACAACAAATCTGGAGTTCAAATTTAGACAATGCATATGATCAAGGAAAAAACAATCATTGAATTGTCTCTCCTGGTGTGAACTCATTACTGTGTATTTACATAATGTTGTTTTGAAAGCTAGTGAAATGACACTCTGTTATTGAACCTCAATGGTTTTCCTACATAAAATCCAGCAATTATGCTTACCAGGTAAATCAAGTAACCAGTAAGTGAGACAATCCAGCCCAATGAGTACGATAATATTTTCAGTGCCTCATAAATGTCTCTAGATAGTGTCTTCTTTTTTTTTTTTTTTATGCTTTTTGTAGAAATTTCTTTTGGTAGCAGAAGTATCTCATTCATATCCAAATACTTCTGGTTTTTTATATGCAAATAAATCTGTTTTCATGCAATTTCACAGCTGTTAAGCTTAAAGTTATTCAGAGCCTTGTGTCACAGTTCATCCCCCCTCTAGAACCTATAGCATCAAGCACAGATTTAAAGTTTACTTTTCTTGATATGAATAATGACTCCCCAGTAAGTGAGCAGAATTCATTATGTGGTTTTATTCCACAGAGCAACACCTTCTGAAAGAGAAAATTTCCATTCCAGACATTTTAACACAACTTGCAATCAAGTATTTAGCACTTTACACAAAATACAAAGAAATCTAAAATCTATTAAAAAAAAATTCCTCACTATGCTTCAGGTAAAGGTGTGGCAGCCATTCGTTTTGAATTAATTGTGAATGCAAGTCAAATTCAGTATATGCTTCACACACATAAGCCATATAAGGGTCATGGAAATAATAGGACGTAAATGTCTGATGAAATTCAGAAGCAAGGAATCCTCAATACTTCATTCCACACAAGCCACAAGAAAACAATAAATCACATATATCTTTGCAAACAGTGCAATGCAATGCAAAAAGCACCAAGCTAGCCTCAACCTCCCTCTTCCCATGCTTTCGTGCATTCCTGATCTGAAGCTGCCCTCCGGCACATCACTGCTGGTGCAGTTCTGAAACTCACAGAGTGCCAACAGGGTGCTCACACCTGTGATGAATCCAGACCAAAGGGGAGCAAAAATAAGGATTCTGATCTTTTACCATAAAAAGGACCCCTGTATCTAGATGATTCCTGTAGGAAACATCAGATTAATATTTTCATAAACAAGGTCTTCAGGAAGTCAGAACATAAGCCAAAAAAAGCCAGTTCATGTTGTTGGGTAGAGGGAAAAGTTTATTTGCTTATTCCAACAGTGGTCTAACAAAAGATGTTGCCTCTGTGCACCAAGCCTTACCAGATATCCTTAAACCACTATGGCTACAATATTCTAATACTAAAAACCATATTCAGCAATAATAGATATCTTTTCAAATCAGTTTGTACTTAAAGTATCATTGAACAAGTTAAACTAAAAGCAAGTACCATGATTTAGACATATTCCAATCAATCCTGGCAAAAATCTCAAACAACACCCCCCCAACCCCCCGCCCAAAAATAATCTAAACTGAGTATTTATTCCAGAACTAGACTGCCAATCAAAAGAATCCTGTTTAAAGATGACAGCTTCTAAGATCATTTTAGAAAACTGCTTTAGCCATTACAGTATCATTATTTGCATGTAATAAGTGCAAGCATAATGAAATTGTCTGGAGATACAATGCATTCTGCATTCCTATTCCCACTAGAAAATAAAAACATTTCAGTAGGCAACAGAATCCTTTTCTTCGTCCTTTTCATATCTGCATGTATTCTATTAAGATATAAATTTGGAGTTGTCACTAAAGCTATTCTTAAACTGAATTATTCTTTCTGGGCTAAATTTACAAAGATATTTAACTTGAATTCCCATCTTTTCACTTCTCACTTTCCTTTTTAGATGAGCTTTCTAAGTTGAAAATTCTGGGCTAACAACTGCTTTAATTTTTATTTAGAATGGTAAATGAAACCATCTGGGACATTTGGGACTTGAACAATATTTTGTTAAAGTTCTGTGGACTACCCCAAGACGCTACCCCGTTTTATTTATATATAACTGAAGGAAAAACGAAACATAAAAAGAGAGAGAATTTGGTGGTTATTTTCACTGCCATCTTCCTGGAGAGATGCTTTCATCCAGCTTGTGCTCAATTCACACTGCAGTCCACAAGCATCCTGTGTTAATGTGGGAAAGTCATTTTATTTCCCTTTTGTTCACCTCCTTATCTGAGAAATAGGGATATAATTACGTACAGTGGAGTCCTAACCTTGGCTGGGGTGATAAGAACCAACTATTAACCCAGTGCCGGATTCAGATTAAAAAAAAAAAGAAGAGAAAAAAATAAAAAAGAAAGATACAGAGGCAGGCTTTAACATGTACTTAACATTGCCAAATGCCACCTCTTCTAAGGACAATATGCATGCTTATGTTAAGCATATGTTTCAGTGATTTACTGATTTATGCATTACTCTTTGAGACTTTTTAATCATTCCAAACTGAAACTAAAATCTGTACTTATATATGTGCATACAATATATAGCCTTAAATGCTTTAGGAGAATGAATTAAAAGCACTTGGATTTGATTTTCTTGTTTGGAATTTGTTTCAACACTTTGAAGCACTCAGTGGTGCTTCCAGAAAATCCTTCTGATGGTGAAAACTATCAGATTTCTCACACTTTACGAAAGTAGCTTCATTTTCCTACTGAAGGGATTACTAACACGGTAGCTCATGTGATACACAAATAGAATTAGGTAGTTGGCATATGGCAAGAGAGAAGTTAATATTCTTTAAAAATTCTGCTTCATACCCCATGCAGTGTGTCCTCTTCTGCCCAGATGAATTCCACCATTCAACCACTGAATATCTTTTCCTCACAGTAACTGGTGCTTTTGCTGTTAGGCTGCAGAGCATCTTTGTTCCAATTCCTGCAGTCAGGCTGACTTCCACCTTTAGAAGCCCAAAGAAATCCAAACTACTTTATTATGTATGAACTTTCAGAAGGAGAAATTGCTTACGTGTAAACATTCACAAGCAAGCCATGTAATAAGCTATCAGAACTAAATTATATTCAATATAATGTCTTACTGCAGGAAAATAATTAATCTTGTATTCAAAATGATTACAGAGAACTTGAAATACTTTGTTGAGGAAGCCAAATTTTCAAAAGCCTTTGCAATCAGCTCTGTAGCTAAAAAGAAAAAAAAGAGCTAGAAAAGGAATTCACACCTGTGCTTCCTAGATTATAGCTGTTCAAAATAAGCTGGTGTCATTTTCAGTTCTTTCTTCCTCTTCCTTTTCTCCTTTTTATGTTTTTTGAAGTTCTGTAGCTCTCATTCTTTCTTTTTCCTGTAGATTTCTGTTAACTACATACTCAGCTTTCTCCATCATCCTTACTCTCTATGGGAGTTTCCACAGGGTGGGCAGACTATGGTGGCTCATAACACTTGCACTTCAAGCTAGCAGGAAGCCAGGAGGACCTGGGCAGAGTAGTGCTGAGCCCAGGTTACCATACCGTGACCTCATCAAGGTCTGGCATCTCCACCTCTGCCAAATGTCAACCACGTGGTTGTCCCACCAGAGCATCAGGCTTGCCTTAATCTTACTGTACCGCTCTTCTGAATTTGCTTTGAATTAATTCAGCTTCTACTTGGACTATCTTCTAAACGATTTAGTGTGTGACCTATCTGCTCCTACACTCTCACTGTCACAGATCTCAAAGTCACTTTCCATGACTTTTGCTCATCAGAGGTGCTTCACTGTATCTCTCAGTCACCTTCTGCCTGCTCCACTCCCCTGATGAGTTTATGTGTCATTTCATAGTTCATGTGGTCCTTTTTTTTTTTTTTTTTTACTCTTTTGCCCCCAGTATCTTATCTAACAACCACTGAATGTCTCTCCCTGACAATATCTGCTGGCCAGCTGGCATCACCCTTTAGAAATCTGCTCTCTTCTCTGTTTGTTTTGTATTTCTGGCTCAGCAGCTACACTTCACCCAATTTAAACTGACTCCCCACAGCCATAAGCACTCTTCTAAGACCACCTCTTCAAGTGCACCCTCCACTTATCACCCTGCAAATGATTCTGCATGTTTCTTTCACACATGAATTGATTAACTGTATTAACTGTGTCCTTCACTTCCACTCAGCTTCTGTCCCCTTTCTTCTCCCACATTATTTCTTCCACCTTATAACACACAGAAAGATTTCTCATCTGCTCTCCTTCTCTAATCCTTGCACTTGCCCAGTGATATTAGTTCTACTTATATGGATTTCTCTTCCACTCGCTCTCAGTTTCTCTGTCTTTAGGAGTAAAGACTTTGTTCTGTCTGTATAGCACGTAACACAATGTCTGGCCTATGATTAGATGTCATTACAGCTATGAAAATAATATCTCAAAACTATTAGCTTTGTTTAGGAGAGAAATCTTTACTTTCTCTGAAATAGAGAAAGAGCTGGATTTGATTACTGTCTAAATCTCCTATAAAAATACTACAGAAAGCCAAGACAAACTAGGGTAGTTCGTTACATGAATTTCTTGGAAATGTTTAACATAAGCTTTTGCAATCAGAAGTCCCACGGAATGCTACAAAGAAATAATTAATAACAACCACTCATTTTCTTTTAAATGACTGCATTATATAAAGGATTGTGATTTTTAAAGACTGTTCTTTTTAAAGTCTTGCTAAAGGCATCTGTCATGTTTCGTTTAGACAAAAAACAGATCTACCTTTGTATCAATTTGTGAGTAACACGCCTGGAAAATTACCATGTTAAAAAATGTGTCACCAATAAATACCTTAAAATCTGCCTTAAAAACACTTTCTATTTAAAAAAGCAACCAAACACACTTAATGCAAAAACCAGTGGGACTACCAGCTGAGCTCTAATGACCTGGACCATTTAGAGATCATCAATAAGCTCAAAGGTTGCTTTAGTCACTCATCTATGACAAGAACAGAACTATCACACAGCAAGGCAGCCAAAACTGTTTTGTCTTCCAAACTCACCCTAAGTCACCTTAAGGGTCTGCTCTGTCTCCTCCGGATCTCATTGCTATACAACTAGTAAATTCCAACATACACTATCTCAAATATTCCTCTCATTATTATAATTTTTTTTTTAGAAACATCCAAGACACACAGGCAGATCTGGAAATCCACCAATTAATGTCATCAATTAAAAAGCTATTTTCCCTTGAAAATCTTGATTTACAGTATTCCAAAATAGACTAAATAATTATTGTTTCGAGATAACCAGCTATGCCTATGTAAAATTCCAGCTACAGTCCAGGAAGAGAGAATTAAATTGATATGTGGCATGAAAATTCACTCCAGTTATGTTATGGGGTTCACACAATGACTTATCTAACAGAACAATTTCAGAGTATTTACACTGCCAAACACTAAGCATTCCCTAATTCTAGTATAATATTTTCTGCTCATTCATAATCAGACTTTTTTTTTATTCCTCAAAAAATAGAAGGTGATGCACAAGAAGCACTTAAACCAAAAGCTAACATTAAGAAAGGATCAACATGTTATACATGTTCGATTTGTGATTGTCATTGGAAAGTACCTTTGATGCAGGTTTGTCTGACAGATGCATACTGAGCTGTTTCCCCTTTTCTCCAGATTCTTTCTGTCTGTTTAGATATTAAAATGCTGTCAAGTATGTGCAGAGAATATC
Organism: Aviceda cuculoides; assembly: GCA_035590195.1. Taxonomy (NCBI): domain Eukaryota; kingdom Metazoa; phylum Chordata; class Aves; order Accipitriformes; family Accipitridae; genus Aviceda; species Aviceda cuculoides. The sequence continues at coordinate 20,354,364 of JAVJGG010000021.1, forward strand.
TGGTCCAAAAGGACCATGATTTTATTAGGGGATATTAGGCCTATTTTAATATAAGCACCTATTTCCCCCTATCTCCACCCCCTCCCCCGGGGTATAAAAATGGTGGTAAAAAAAACCTCTCTCCCACAGAACACACTTGCTTTTTGAATACAGAAATTTGCTAAACTCTATTATCATTTCATGTGCTAAACTTCCTCTCCTACACCTATTTATTAATTCTTTCATCAGTTATTTATATAATAAATATAAATAACCGAATTGCACACCTCCCTCTTCTTCAGGCAGTACTTTTAGGATGCTCACTGCAGTCTACGTAACTGAAAGCAGCGTTTTATTTCTGAGAAGAAAACCATTCCCAGGGCTCTTTCCAAGCACCTGGTGTTGTATTACCCACCAGAAGTCAACAGCTGATGGACATGCAGGTGCTCTTCTTTGCCTCAAGGCAGAGATCAGTCACTGTTGTTGCTTGCTCTTTGTCATGTATGTTTGTGTCTCTGCACACTGACAAATAACTGTTTGTAAAACTTTGCCTACCACTGTATCTCAGACACTTAAAATGACTATATAGATGCAATTCATTTTAATGATTGGTTCTGTTCTCTCATACTTGCAACGTATTTTTCAGTAAATTAACTTTGCCTCTCTTCCCTTTCAAAAGAGTGCCATGAACAGCCTTTCATACCACAGAATATGTCATTGATTATTTTTCTTTGCTGTATTTCCATGAGGTGCTGTTTTGCTCTTGTTGTACGGTCTATTAATTAACAGATAGTCCTAGGAGTGCAAAATATTGAAATATGTAGGAGAAATAGGAATCTATGTGTCCATAATGAGGTATATGGAGTGGGGTTCCAATTTTAATGCAGCTGAGAATCAAAGATGCTGTAAGAAAAATGACCTGAAATAAAAAGACATGGAGAATTTAGAGCCACAGTCTAGCAACACCACCCCCCAAACGACACTCATTACAACAACCAGTCCAAGTCAGGGCACTGCTCCGTATTGAAGAAAGGAATAAGAAACAGGATCAGTTCCATGGATTGCAGCACTGCTGTAGCTCATGCAATGTAGAAAAAGCTAACACGGGTTTTTCATGAAGGTGATATACTAAGTTCTGGCAGAAGGATGAACTGTCATCAAAACGACTATGATAAAGATAAAAGATAAACACTTGCAATTGGGAATGTGTTTTTAGGAACTGTTTATAAACTCCATCACCTAAAATAAAGTCAGTGGAAGGTAAAGGACTAAAATGGAGGACTCCTGGCAACCTCTAAGTGAACAGACAAGTGAAAAAACCACACAGTTTACAGTAATACCAAGGAAGACAAAATACCAATCACCAAGTTTAATCTGTCAGGCCCTTGGTTTCACTGGGAAGATGCATATGCTGAACAGGGAGAGTGCAGAGGCATTCTCAGAGTACAGGACAGAAATGAAAGTGAGTTGGCAAGATGTTTCAAATCAAAACTGAAAGATTGTTGAAAAATATCAGGATGGAGGCTTCTCCGATGTTTATAGAAAAGATAGATGTTTCATCTGTAAGCCACATGGATATTTTCAATAGGAATAAGCTGCATCTCACCTAGACATTTTCCTTTTCTCTATGGAGACCCACTATGGCTTTCTCGATTGACATAGTGTTGAACCACGCAGCTGTGTAAACTGCAAAATCCATCCAAGGCGAATACTAAGCACAACTTTTTAATTTCTTTGATTGTAATTTGATACTTTAGACAAGAACATCACCCTTTTCTTTCTCTTTCAGTTTCTGTCTCTCAAAAAGAATTTAGTGATTTTTTTCCACACAGTTTTACATTATTTGAGAAAGAGTACATGTAAATATATGGGAAATGAAAATAGCAGGCTGATTGGAATAATTTGGTAAAACTGTATATGAATAAAAGATGTAAAAACATACTGTTATAAGTGTCTTCATCCACTAAGTTTTAGTACCAAGTATATTTTCAGCCATACAGGACTGATCTCCACATCTTCCTTTTTCTACAGAAGTCACGGTTCAAATTTGGAACATTGTATGTGCCTCAAAATTGAAAGAAAATACTACCAACTCTCAAAAAATTGCACCTAACTTAGTAAGTCAAAAGAATTTAATTCCTATGACATCAAAATATTTATTTCCTGCATGAACAATGGAAACTGTTAAAATGTACATTTCCAGAGTTATTGGAGCCTCTGTACATCATTGAATAAGCATGTTATAATTATAAACTTTCTTTATCTAGTCATGTCATTACTATTCGGCTAGATATATTACATTCATAATTAGGATTCCATGACTTGATACCTTACAACATACATGATAGACATTGTTTCAGATATAATTTACTGTATAATCATGCAAACAGTGAATTATTTAAATTTAAACTCATAATTTAATCTCATTGTAGTGCATAATTTAATCACTAGAATAGTCTGAGAATGAGGAAAATGGAAAATTAAAATGTGAAAAAAAAACCCCAACCAAATATATTTGGTCATAGATATTCTTTCTGAGGTACTGGATTCAGCAAAACCCAGTAATATTCAACATTTGCCAACTCTGAAACTAAATTTTATCTGTCACTCAAAGGTGGGGTTCTGTGTCTGCTTTCTCTCTCTTTAAAACAGAGAAAATTGGTGAACTTTAACTTTTCTGAAAACTACTTGATTCTATTTGCAAAACTGAACTCAGGAACAGTTCAGGTTTTGGTTCCCTTTAATCAGCTATCATAGAACCTCGAAGTAGTTCAGCTTCAGGTTGAGACACCCTCTCCCTCTGATTCAGGACCTACCATACAAAGGAAACCAAATCCCATTCTTAAGCGATACTCAAAAATACAAAGATAGCTAAGTCTTCACAGCTGGTGACAGTTTTTATTTCACAGCAACGACAGTTTCAATCACTTCAAAACCTAAAAGTATGCATTTATAAAAGATCAGCAAGACTTTACTAATGTAGGTAAATCTACAATCGAATGGCCCTATTGCCAAAAAGCAGGGCCAAAGATGAACAGTGAAAGGCATTTTATTCACTCTTAGCCATTGTCCAATCTTTTTGACACACAGTTAGCATGTCCAGAGTTTGCTCAGGAGCACTTTACCTCTTGTGGCAATGACTGTAGCCTGTGAGATGGCTGATGAATGCTTCCAGAATGATGAAAAAGCGCAGCTATATGGTATATAACTACTTTTACATGCACTGGCATGAGCTATCCTGAGTATGAGAGGACAGACAACAACAGATAAATAGCAGTAAGACATTACATTGGTCTACATCAGAGAAAAACATGAGAGTTTAGAGATTGTTCTCAAGTTACACGAGAACAAGAGGTTTCTCCCTACACATGTTACTCATCAGAGAGAAAGTAAGCTGCAACACTGAAAGGTGTGCTGATGTCCATGGGACAGATCTGGGGGGTTGGGAGAGGGGGGCTTGTTTTTATGGTGGAGGCAAAAGCATACAAAATTATTGCATTTGCTGCTGCCAGGTTCTACTTCTTTTTTGTGCTAAAAGCAAGATCTGTGCATTTACTGTGTTATATGGAATTATGAACCATGTATAAACTCATTTTACAAATTTTAAAACATTAGCATCTTCTGAATATCTATTTTAGACAAATGGCCCAGGTACAAAAACTGTGTCCTAACTGGAATCCAAATCCAGTTTTACCAGTCCACGTCCTTCTTCACAACAACAAAGCAGCCATCACAGGTTATACAAAATTTTCATGCAGAACCGAGGATTGGGAAATGCAGAAGGAGGAGTTTAGATGACATGGAAATCAAAACATCCAACTTACTCCCTAAAATATCTGCATATCATGCTCCCAAGCTCTGCTACTTTGATTTCAGAAAGCTAAAATTAATTGCCTTCATACACTTTTGTGCTCCTTTGAATTACCTGATCTGCTATAAAAATAAGATACTGTCTGTCACTGCTTTGGAATTTCTCACTAGAGATTGTTGTATTGAATATTTCAGAGGATTTTCTAAAAGTTCATCACCACAGTGTTTCTATTAATGATATAGGCAGCAAAAGAAGTCTAGTTTTCTAATCCGTTATGGTGTAGACTACTGCCTAAGCTAATTATTTTAAAGAGTGCATAGTTAGGCTCCAGGCTTGAAACTTTAAAGAAGTAAAAGTTATAATCAACTGGCAACCACAGTGTTATAAAATATTCCCAACAATAAGGAATATGGCCAAAAGAATCTTTTTTTGTTTCCTAATTTACCGCCTTCAACCTCCATGAAACACCTACAAGCCACTCGCTGCCTTTCTAAGATTAATGTTAGTTTAGGGAAGATCAATGATTCCTTAGCCACCAGCTAAGGGAAAAAATCTTTCATTTTTATATCCCACTTGCCAGTTTGTCACAGGTAAGAGTGAATATGCATTTGGGTCTGATAGGCTCATAAATAAAACAAATAGTGACTAGAGCAATATACTGGGAACTGCTAAAAATGTTTTATTTTTATGCCTACTTCTTCCCTCATTCCAACCTCAAAAATACCTCCATAGGTTCTATAAATTTCAAAGAGAAGAGGTGCAAGACCTCCTGCAAGATGATGTCTTTCAGTTGTCATTCCTTGACACAGATTAACCTGGCACACAGCTTCCAAAATTTTTTGGTAGATTTTAGCAGAGCTACCATTTGCCTTTGAAGAGGCTAATTTACTGAGTTTACCTGGCTGTTCCTCACATAAGGAATGAGAAACTTTTCCATTCATTACAGAGTGGTAATATGGGCAACCTGTAGATTTACTTTTAATTAATATTTCACAAAAATTCTACCAAAAGTTTTTTAAATATTTAAAGTCTGATGTTGTCTGGTGACAGACAACAATTTCTAACAGTCACTTATTCATAAAAGTAATCGCCAAGGAAAAGATGAGAAGAAACACACAAGAAAAAAAAGAAAGAAAAATATTTAAAAAGAGAGATATGTGGATAATGTCTAGGGACAGAGAGCTCATCGATGACAGTTGAACAGGACGGTTTTTCAGTAAATTGAGATAGAGGTTAGGGAGCAGACAGCTATTTGAAGGGAGGGAGAAAGAGAACAAAGGTGAGACAGGTCCTGATATAATTTGTATGATTAATTACTCTCTTAAAAATGCATGTGTGCTTTCCATGCTACATTTTAGTATCCAGCAAAAAAAGGCTTTGATGTTAAAAAATATTTTTTTAAAAAATGAAGGTTTGCAGTAAGAATTTTTCCCCCAAAAGCACCAGAAAAAAGACAAGTTTTCTACATAAAATTGAATTTTTGAGAGAAGTCCCTTTGAAAAAATAAATAAAGCTAGATCTCATTTCCAGAGAAGCTGCTAGAAATATCAATTGGAAGGTTTCCTACATTAGCAAAACTATATTTCTACATTTCTAAATTTTCTGTGTCTACCTTACTCAACTGTAATCCTGCAGAACTTTTTGCTAAGATTTAATTGTTTATTCCACAACTTTGGTATATCACGGAATGGAACTTGCTAAAATGTCGGAGTGCCTTGTGTCTGTATTGTTTTATTTCAATTTGAGAAACAAGCAAAAGACCTCCAACAAACCAAAAAAACCAAATGAATTCGTTCTTTCAATGCAACACAAAGAGCCAATATAGAAGATTTAATTAGATTATACGTAACAGTGAAACATTCAGGAAAATTCATTAGGGCATTGCATTGTTTTTGCACTTTATTTCTAAGTAATTATCTCTGACTATAAGTCCTTTAAAGACCACTGATTAATAGAAATTCTGACTATGCATTCTTGAAATCTACAGCAATCATTACAAAGACTTAAGAAAAGACTGGAAAATAGAGGCAATTTCCTTCTAGTTGCCATTCTAATTCACTTTCAACTGCAGAAAAAACATTAGAAAACCACTAGAAATCAATGTCTAAAACATACACTTCTCAACACATTCCACAGTTTGAGCTCAGTCCAAGTAAAATGTATAAGCCAACTTCTGAACAACACAAGGCTGGAAATGTATGGATTTTGTTTCCCATGTACCATTGTACAGGCAATGTCTCTATATACAATTTTTATAGTTTCTTTGCTTTGGTTCCACATCTTATTGGAAGTTATCAGATGTGCATTGTTACATACTAAATGAAGAAATGGGATACTAGATCTTGAGCTAATATAATCCTTCTGAAAAATGATAGGTGCTGAAACCAATTAGGTACTGAGTTCAAGGATTTCAAACTGTAACACTTTTCTCCTTTCCAAAAGCTTGTTGCTTTATTAGTTTGTAGTAGTACTGCCTTAGGTGTCAAGCTGCTACACTCCTTGAACTTCACCCCTAGTGTAAAAGAAAAATAATGACAAAAGTGACCTCTAAAGCTTTCCTAAATAAATTGCATAGTAAGCAAGAAGCCGTTTCTTCTCTTTTGGTACATAATTTCCTATACACTAAAGTGAAAATGTGTCACGTGAAAATAATGTTTCAGGAAGGAGAACAGAGGGTTCTGAATGCTTCCGAAATGTCATTGAAAAGTCAGCACCTACCCCATGGGCAGGGATTTATTCTCCTTGAGCAAGTCCACTCAACCTTCTAGCCTTTTCAGTCATGTACAGAGGAAAACATGCCCTGCCTTTCTTTCCCCTCAAAAAAGTAACTTTAACATCATTATTTCTTTCTTATCCTAGAATAAAAGTAATTTAGGTGGTTTGATTTGATGCATCACTTGTGTACTTCATATACTCACCCATATGATTTTTTTTTTTTTTTTAATAGGAAAGCTGGAGAAATTAGTTGCAAAAGAGACACCTGCAAATGCATAAGAAAATATCGAAGGAGATTTCATGAGACCTTGAGAGGAATGCTTATAAAAACAAATGGAGATGAAAGAGATCCAGGAAAGAATCTTCTCAGATATAGATGAACCATTGATAAAAACAAATGTTTGAGAAACAAAGGCATTAGTTTACAAGTGATTCTGAACACATACCAATAAATCAATGAGAGTGAAAGCAGACACCAACTTGAATAAGGCTTTTCAAATTGGAAAACTGGCCACTTAGTTAAAACAACTGGGACAGCATTTTATGTGTTTAAAGGTCAGTGGTTTTGATATACTAATAAATAAGCTAACTTCTACCAGAGTCATCCATGACATTCACATGGCAGTAAGTAAACATCATATGTTTTCAAGTGCGTGCATTCAACTTAGAAAGTGTCCCAGCTAAATCCTAAAGTCCTCGCAAAAAACTAAATCCTAAAAAACAGGAAAGCTAAGCAGCTTCTTATAGACATTCTAGAACCATTTCTGAAAGTAAAATGGCAGAAGGTGGCAGTTACCTGGAAAGGCCAAGGAGGAGGAGGATTAGGAGTGAACTATGAAGCCTGAAGAGCTACTGTAGTCTGAGGTTGTTTCTCATTTCTGTTAGTTCCACTGAACTCAAAGACAAGAGGAAACAGTGGCTGACCTGAAAACAAAGGTCACTAATAGTTAAGTTATGCTGGCTTTTTTGCTTGCATATTAAACCTTCAATTTTCAAAGATGCAATATTTTCAGATATAAAATAAAATAGAAACTTAACTGAAACCTAGCTAATTTATTGTATATTTTTATGTAGCGTTGCTACATATTATGGTGCTGCGACTAGATCACTGGTCGGCCCGGACCAGGGAAGAGACAGATAGCACACACGGTGTGAGAGTCAACTTCCTCGTTTATTGCGCAGTTAACTCCTTTTATACTAGTAAACGTATGTGGGATTACACATGTGCCACAGGGAGGCGGTGACCAATTCTTTCTCTTTCACTGACATCGCGAGATCTTCCGAACGCCTCACCCTACATCTCTGAAGGTAAGTCATTCCACAGGGTGGATCAGCCTTTCTCACTCTCTGTTGAGTTGGTTGGCAGAGAAGCTTGAGAATTATTAAAAAGGAGAGAGACAGCTCTCTTAGCTGGGTCTGAGTGGCTCTGTATATTATTCAGATTGTGTTAGATCCCATTGTGATGTTTAATTCTACATCCAGATCATATATGAATTATATATTTGCAACCATAGGTTTTCAATTCTGGCTGGGGGGACAGACAACTAAACCTAAGCATCATGAGCTCATTTTTTTAAAGCACTTCAGTTACTAGTTTTGTTGAAGGCTCATGATGCTACAGAGAATTAATCTCATATGTACAAAGACTGTTTCTAAAATATCCTGAAATTGTTGTATCTTGTACTTCATGCTTGATGTGTGATGTAAGAGATACTTTATATACTTAATATGAGATGAACTGCATAAGTAATCTATGGCTTTGTCAAGAGTGAGCTATGTGACCATGTTCAACTTTCAAGAATAGATCTTTACATAACACTACAAAAAAATGTACCTAACTTGTATTACAAACCTACTAGAAACTATATTGCTATTGCTGCTGTTGTAAATCTTCTACCAACTGCTTATGAATCCTTAACATTAACACAGCAGCTCTCTAGGCTTGTGTACTGCCACATGTCTTGCAAGAGCATTATGTCTCAGGAAAACTTGTTTTCTTTTTGAGAAATGCTGACCAAGGGTGCCAATGTGAACAGCTTTTCAGCCCCACAAGCAGCAGCCTTGCCAATCAAGTCTATCAGCTGGTACGTAGCCTACTATTTTCCCTCATGTTCATGCAGAGACTACTCTGCAGTCTCTTCAAAACAGTTGCTAACAGTTAGACAATTGGTGTCCTATGATTGCCGTGTAGGGTATGGATTAATAACTGTTTCAGGGTTTGTTTGCGTTCTTTTTTTTAAACCACTCAGTTGTTGTCTCATTTTGTATGTTAGTTACAGATTGTCTTCAGGTCTTTTTGTTCTCTGTCTGCATGACACCAAATACTGTGGACATCCATAGCAAGGATTTTTCTTTGGCTTGGCTTTTGAAGAGGTTGCATATGACAGAAAAAAAAAAAGAGTAACAAACTCAACAAGCAGGTTTATGGACAGATGGACTAGTTCCACCATATAGAAAACCGATGACTTCATTATATCCTGGTCTGAGTTCTAACAGCACTGTCAGCTTAGTGAAGATAAAAAGCTTTATTTTGATAATTGTGATGAAAAATCATGTAATTTTATTATATACGTTTTCCTTTAAAACGGTGATTTATCTTAGAAATACCTTCTATTAACCAGCCTGAGTCTCTGTCTTCAATTCCTTCATTAGAACTTCAGAACTTTCCATAAATCTTTCCTTTGTTTAAAACTGTGATTCAGGGTTTTCTGTCTGCTACATATTAATCACAGGCACAGTGCACATATCTCATTACTGTTCTTTCCAATGGAAAATATAAATGCCATGAATTTCTGTTACTGGATCTGAAATGTTTCCATGGCATTTAGAAGTTGTGTGTTAGAAAAATGCATGTAAGTTTTCCTCACCTACTAAGGGAAGAGAAAAGGAGCCACAAGCTAGATGATACATGATATGCAAATTGAGAGTTCTGATAAGATGATCAACCTACAGAGTAATTAGGAAAGAATAAACAAGGTGAATGATGAATGACATCAGAAAGATCTATTCAGTCATGAGGAAAGAATACTTCTCACCTGTCTTCATTCACTGATGCTGAAGAGTTGCCACATTAAAATTTGGCATTGCATTATTTTCATTTGAAGTAACTCTATGCTGCCATTAAATGCAGTGGTCCTTGTCTCTGGCCTCCTCCCTTCTCTTCTTCTTTGTTGGGGTGGAGAGGATAGTCTTTAGCAGATAAATTTCCAGTTTTCATTCACCACATTACTGAAGAAAAAATAGTGAGGACCTGTCGTGGTTTAAGCCCTGCCGGTAACAAAGCACCATGCAGCCGCTTGCACCCTCCCCCCAACCCGGCCATGGTGGGATGAGGAGAAAATACAAAGAACCACTCGTGGGTCAAGACAAGGACAGGGAGGGATCACTCACCACTTATGGTCATAGGAAAAAAACAGACTCAAATTGTGGATAAAACAAAATCCATTTCATTTACTACCAATCAAATCAAAACAAGGACAATAGGAAGTAAACCCAAACCTTAGCACACCTTCCCCTTACCCCTCCTTCCTTCCCACCTCAACCCCACTCCTGGTTCTCTCTCCCTCCTCCCCCTGGCGGCACAGGGGGACGGGGAATGGGGGTTGGGGTCAGTCCCTCAGACCTTGTCTCTGCTCCTCCTTCCACCTCAGGGGGAGGACTCCACACTCCTCCCCTGCTCCGTGGGGTCCCTTCACCAACTTCTCCAATGTTAGTCCTTCCCACGGGCTGAAGTTCTTCACGAACTTCCCTGGTGTGGGTCCTTTCTGCAGGCTGATCTTCAGTCACACACTTCCCCAGCATGGGCCTTTCCATGGAGTCCTGGCCATCTTGGGGGGCCTCCGCTCCACCATTCACCTCCACGGGCTGCAGGGGGACAGCCTGCCATCTCACCTGCAGGGGCATCAGCCTCCTCAGGTGCCCCTGCTCCCCATCCTTTCTCACAGACCTCAGTATCTCCACAGAGGTGTTCCTCTCACATTCCAATAACCCGACTCACTACCGGTTGCCCTTCTTACATCTGTTCTCCCAGAGGCACTACCACTGTCACTGTTTGGGTTGGCCTGGGCCAGAGGTGGGTCCAACTTGGAGCCGGGAAGCTTCCAGCAGCTTCTCACAGGAGCCGGCCCTGCGGCCCCTCCCCCTACCAAAAAAACCCCAAACCATGGCACACAAACCCGTAACAGGACCAAAGGATACTTCAAGAAAAAAAAAGTAGAGGAGAAGGTGGCCTTGTCCTTTGTGAAACTAGCAATGGCTTGCTGAATTAAAGTCTGTTAGGTGTAGATGCCAAAGTTTTGGTAGTGGGAGGCTGCAAGGTGGCCTCTGTGAGGAGAGACGAGGGCTGCCCCGTCCTGGACACAGCTGGTTCCAGCTGGCTCCAATGGACCTATCACAGGACATGGCTAAGCCCGCCAGCCAAGATGGTGCCATCTCAGGGAAAACATGTTTAGGAAAGGGTAAAAATGCCTTGGAGACAGAGGAGTGTGGAACAAAAAGAGTGAGAAGGAGCAGATAGAAGACCAAAGCCTGAAGAGGAGGAGGAGCTTCATGGTGGAGCGGATATTGCCTGCTGCCTGTGGAGAGTCCAGGCAACTGTGGAGAAAAGTGTGAGGAAGGAGCAGCAGAAAGGAGGTTTTATGAACAGGCCACAACCCCACCCTCCCCTGAACTGCTCTGGGGAGGAGGAGGAGGTAGAGGAGTTGGGGATGAAGGTGTGAAATTGAGCCTGGGAACAGGGGGAGGAAAGGTACTGTTTTAATGTTTGTCTTTTTGTGTCTTGCTACCCAAGTCTTGCTTAATTTGCAATAAATTGATTTGCCCCATGTTGGTTCTCCTTTGCCCATGGTGGTGGTTGGTAAGAGCCAACCATGGCTTATCTGAAGCCATGAGCTTTCTCGTTCCTGTTTTTTTCCTGTTTTCCTGAGGAAGGGAAGGGAGTGAGCAGCTGGGTGGAAGCTTGATTGTTGACAAAAGCTAACCCACCACATAAAGTAAATTATAGCCACAAGTTTAGATAAAACATAGATTTAATGAGTCAACTTTTTCAAAGGGCTTCTGTATCAAATACATCTTCTGTATAGCATTTTGTTGTATACCTTTCTTGTCTTGTCAGTCTTTCTGTATTTGAATAATCTTACAGATTTCGATTTGTAGAATGGTACTTTAAAGTGTAACTAGTATGATTGTGGAAGCTTAAAATTTTGACTAAAAAAAATAGTCATGATTTAATAAGGAAAATAAGTTTTATGGTGTTTATCCTTCAATACAAAAGAATTTTTAGAAGGATTTTACTGCAAATGTCTAAAAAAAAAAAAGATTCTGTTGCTGATTGCAGCATTACAAATCTAGAAAAGCTGTACTGAACTTAATGTAATGTCTCCATTTTACACTAGGAAAACTGTTATTAACTTCAATTGTGGGTACAGGGAGAAAAAAGAGTGTCAAAATTTTACTTTCCATGTGCAAAATGTGTTTTTAAATAGTTTGCATAAATGGGTTAAGTGTCCCTTTGTTATTTTATAGCTATATACAAATAATTAAATTCAGAACACAGGAATGCATCTTTTGCATGCATACTGGTTGTGGAGGAGTCTGCATGGCTTTCCATTGGTGCTGAAATCTGACAGAAATAAATACGTAAACTGTAGCTTTAAGAAGAAGGGTACAGAAAGGAAAGTAACTATTGAGCTGTGCTCGTTGAAACTAACAGCACTAATGCACAGACTGCCAGAAATGGATAACAACTGGATAAAATCCCGGCAAGATGATCCGCATGAGGTCACCAAGGTCAGCGTAATCCATGGCAGGCTGGGTTTTAGCACATTCCTCCAGACACCCCAGAGGAGACCTACCCCTGGGCCAGACCACAGGCCAGAGGGAGGAAGAAGATGACCCTGCCTTTGCTGTGCACCCATAGCAAAGAAGCTGTGTGTGTACACTGTGGTCAGCACCAGAAAGGCAGCAGACCTCAGTGGGTGGCAGGTACCCACTACATCAGCATGAGTACCCTCCCAGAGCAACCCTAATGGCCCTTGCACTGTCACACTGGGTCTTTGACAGCTAGAAAGGGATGGCATTATAATTAAAGTGTCAAAGTGTGAAAGTGCCAGTGTCCTTTCTGTCTGTATGACCATGTGTGCTGCAATTGCAAGTGTTAGGTTAGGTTTTGTTTCTGTATAATTGCAGCATTAGTAATAAGGTTAACACAATAGCCCAACTATTAGTGTTATGTAATGATAGAATCATAGCATAGGTTGGAAAACACCTTTAAGATAATTGAATCCAACCATCAACACGCCCATTAAACCATGTCCTAAAATGCCTTGTCTACGTGCTTTTTTAATACCTCCAGGGATGGTGACTCAACCACTTCCCTGGGCAGCCTGTTCCAATGCCTGACAACCCTTTTGGCGAAGAAATTTTTCGTAATATCCAATCAAAACTTGCACTGGCACAACTTGAGGCCATTTCCTCCTGTCCTATCACTTGTTACTTGGGAGAAGAGACTGACACCCACCTCGCTACAACCTCCTGTCAGGTAGTTGTAGAGAGCGATAAGGTCTCCCCTCAGCCTCCTTTTCTCCAGACTAAACAACCTCAGTTCCCTCAGCACTCCTCGTAAGAATTGTGCTCTAGACCCTTCACCAGCTCTGTTGCCCTTCTTTGGATGTGCTCCAGCACCTCAACATCTTTCCTGTAGTGAGTGGCCCAAAACTGAACACAGTACTCAAAGTGAGGCCTCACCAGTGCCGAGTACAGGGGGACGACCACCTCCCTGCTCCTGCTGGCCACACTATTTCTGATACAGGCCAGGATGCTGTTGGCCTTCTTGGCCACCTGGGCACACTGCTGGCTCATATTCAGCCGGCTGTCAACCAGCACCCCCAGGTCCTTCTCTGCCGGGCAGCTTTCCAGCCACTCTTCCCCAAGCCTGTAGCGCTGCGTGGGGTTGTTGTGACCGAAGTGCAGGACCCGGCACTTGGCCTTGCTGAACCTCATACAATTGGCCTCAGCCCATCAATCCAGCCTGTCCAGATCCCTCTGTAGAGCGTTCCTGCCCTCAAGCAGATCAACTGTCCCACCCAGCTTGGTGTCACCTGCAAACTTACTGAGGGTGCACTCGATCCTGTCATCCTTGATAAAGATATTAAAGAGAACTGGCCCTATTACTGAGTCCTGGGGAACACCACTTGTGACCAGCTGCCAACTGGATTTAACTCCATTCACCGGCACTCTTTGGGCCCAGCCATCCAGCCAAGTTTTTTACCCAGAGAAGAGTACGCCCATGCAAGCTGTGAGCAGCCAGTTTCTCCAGGAGAATGCTGTGGGAAACAGTGTCAAAGGCTTTACTAAAGTCCAGGTAAATGACATCCACACTCTTTCCCTCCTCCACTAGGTGGGTCACCTTGTCATAAAAGGAGATCAGGTTGGTCAAGCAGGACCTGCCTTTCTTAAACCCATGCTGACTGGGCCTGATCACCTGGTTGTTCTGTCTGTGCTGCATGACGGCACTTAAGATGATCTGTTCCATAACCTTCCCTGGCACGGAGGTCACACTGACAGACCTATAGTTCCCCAGATCCTCCTTCCAGCCCTTCTTGTAGATAGGCATTTAAATAGGTGGATTAGTGAAGAAGGAAGAACTTTTGGTAGAAAAAGAGCATTTATTTTCCCAAATGTGTAAGTAAACATTTCCAAATAAAATATTGAAGAATCATTTATAAACAAACTTCTCACTCCAGAAGGTTATCATTCTTCACAAAAAAGATTAAGAATTTAAAGCATGATTTAACTGATCTGGAGAAACACTGTTACATTCTTTACCAGACATTATAGGCATTTTTTTTTAACTTTCTAAGTTCTAGAATTCTTGATAGGAATGACTCAAGATTAGAGCAACTCTCATGGCTATGAATCTTATATATACTACTTCACCATTCATTTTGTTATTGACATACTAAGCCCTGTTACTATAGAAGTTTTGTAGCATTTTCTTGATTTTGGAGTAAGTTATTTGGTGTCTGCTTACATAGAGTCTAAGAGGGTGGTTTAGAAACACATCTGAATTTTTAGATACCAAAATAAAATTTAAAATTATTAATTAAGTCTCTAGATTTAAAATGCTTTTTCATACTTTAAGCTTTTTGTTTTGGTTTGGTTTTTGGTTTTGGGGTTTTTTGTTTGTTTGTTTGTTTGTTTTTGTTAAAGAAAATAATTCTCTTAGAAAAGAAATGGAATATGTCCGTTTGGGAAGAGCCCTGTCTTTCACAACTGTAAGAGCAATTGAAATCAGAATGGGGAAGCTATGACAGGAAATTAACTCCAATACTGAAAGGCTCTCTAATGTCTGGCATGTACCTGTCCTATAGTGTAATACTGAAATGTTTAAGTATACATACATTTAAAGTCACTATGATCTCGAAAAATAATTTATAATTAGACAAGTAGATTTTCTTCTAACATATATTTCCTATTCTCCTCAAAAAATGCATCTAATATTTTTAAAATAGCTCTTTGCTCTTGTTTATTAGTTCAACAAGTTTCTTACTTTTCTTAGCTTTCCACGTATTCTTTGTCATACTCACATGCTTCATTTAGACTGCAGAATAATTTTGAAGAAACTTTTAACATAGTTTTTTGGTTTCTATTGTATCACCAATATCAACCATTAAGAATCCATGATACCCCCGAAAGTAATGACATTATATAAAAAAAACAAACTTTTATTAGGAGGAGTGTTTATTTTCTCTTCCTTCCTGCTTCTGGGTCTCTGGAGTATATTCAGTTTGTATTTTCAAACTTTTTCTTTGCAAGCACAAGCATCTTTTTTGTTTACATTTTTACAGAAATGAAGGTGACAGATCAAGTAGAGGTATTTCTGAGAAAGCAAGGCATTATTAGTCTTCTGATAAAATATGAAAGTTTACTACAGTGTTATAGCTTGCCATAACCAGGTAGCAAATAAAGAATCTATGAATAATATCATTGAAATGTATTGGTTTAGCCTTACATATTAATTGTAACAAAACGTTTGGAGTCCTTTGCCTATGACAATGAAAGTGGTACATGACAAAACATTTCTGACCTCACTGCATCTGCTACATCCACAAATAAATTAGTGTTCAGAAGAATTAACTAGTAGGGAAAACATACTTTGGCTCCTAATTTTGCTAATCCTCTCATAAATATTTTATTCTGTTAAATTTTGAGTTTAAGATAATTTATAGACACTAATTTAGTAGCTGTCTCCATGCGTAGCCAACATACAGCCTCACTGAATGTGCAGTATGAAACTTGGAATACAAAAAAACATTGTACACACAAGTATGTTATTTATTGTATTTGATTACAGAAGAACATTAATGGGTTTACTCAGAGTATACTTACAGACACTGAAAGTTTCACTCATGACTACTTTTCATCACAGCATTATAGATCAATTTACAAGCTTTTACTTCAGGAAGGAAGTCACATCGAAGTGAAGGCACCAAATCATAAAATAGGATTAATCAATACAGGCTCAACATAGAGGTCAAAACCCAAATAAAACCATACACTGTACTGGTCTGTAGGGATAGCAATAGAGAAATTACAGTAGAAGCATAATATAGGCATTACCAAGATGTTTAAATGTTGTATATCTATGTTCATACATATCTTTAAAGGTGTATATCTATAAATATGCATATCTTTAAGTCTTCTTAAAAGTCTGGTCCATTTAAGAACCAGTTTACAACCAAGCCTGGACACAGGAAGGAAGGGAATAACTTGTCCTTATGAATCCTCAGCACTGACACTTCCACTGGAAGAAGTACCATGATTGTGTAAAACTGTATCCAAGGCACTTACAGATCTCCTCCAGTTGCCTTGGCATGTGGAAAAGGTAGATGCTTCACCTCCCCGTATGTGTTTTGTAGCGCAGTTTAAGCACATGGTTTCCAAGACATCTATCTTGGAAAGTGTTTTGTACTGAACATTTTTACTTGAGACTAAAATGGAGAGCTAAAGGGAGATTATAACTTTTGCATCACTCTTTCATCTCTGCTTTGAGAACAGGTTTGCATGTGTTGCCCTTTGCTTGTCTTTATTCCAAAGCAGCGTTTGCAGATTGAAGCAATATTAACTAGTCTAAAAAAGTAATTTTCTTTTCTTATAGAAGGAAAGTAGATGCCCAATAATTATTTTTTTTTTTTGTATATACATTGCTCAAAGTGGAAGAAAAAATGGGGGGAAATAAGCCTGTAGATAAATACAGCTAAACAGAATTAAGGATCTTGCTGCGCTCAGTGGGGAGGCTAAGATAGGGACTACTGCCTCACATCTGCCATTTAGTTAAGAAACCTTCCCTCACCTGAGAAGCAGCAGTTTCCTCTCATAATTGCAAGATTTCACATATAAACTCAGCAATATCTTGCTGCTGTGACAGGGAAGACCTCTCAGCTTCCACATCTTGCTGAGTTGTGGGAGTGTGATGACCCTAGGAGATCAATCTTTCCT
This sequence comes from Aviceda cuculoides, assembly GCA_035590195.1. Taxonomy (NCBI): domain Eukaryota; kingdom Metazoa; phylum Chordata; class Aves; order Accipitriformes; family Accipitridae; genus Aviceda; species Aviceda cuculoides. Next base: position 20,371,366 of record JAVJGG010000021.1, read on the forward strand.
GAATGGCATGACCTCCAGGCTCCCCATGAGCTCAGAACTCAGGCAGATCTTGCATTGTGCAATATTTTGCACTGGCAGTGGCAGCAGGATCACAGGTCAAGGAGGAAGATTTCTTCCTTTTTTGTTCTTTTTCTTCTTGGCTCCTATCTGCTATGTTTGCAAGAAACAGCTAATTTGAAGTACCTTTCTCTTACTTCTGCAACAAGCTTTGAAGCCATCCATGGTGCTTAGAGCAGTTGAATGGAAGCAGAAATGGGGGAGCAGAGGGAGACAGTGCCTCTGTTTTTAATGGAGCTGGTGATTGGAGAATGTAGTGATACAATACAAAATAAGCAAGTGATGCCCCGATTTTAATAGCATATATATGCATAATAAACCTCATTTCCTTGAGAGTGTCAGCTGTCCAAGACTTAAATCTGAATTGTGGTGTTATTGTCTGTAGCCTATATTTTGTATACAAATGACAGTAAAAGTTTAACAGACTGTTCATGGGGTCTTGATAATACCAAATTTGTTAACATTACCATTCTTTGCATTGTTTAACTGCAAACCCTCCATAAGGACTGCATGAGGATTGTCTGTTTTATATAAAGGTTTCAATATTTGACCAAGAAAGAAAAAGTTAATTTCTGCAAAGTACTGATTGTACTTCTCCTTTATTAGCAAAGTTCTTCAACAAGTGCTAAAACTGGTGCATGCATTTAGTGCTTTTGGCTTTACTGGATGTGTTTCAGTAACTTAAATCCAATATACTTTCACCAGAGAGCAATGAAGGGACACATTGCAAACATACCTTATGTCTAACTGAAGACTCATTAACATTGTTACAGTGCAATGAAAACATCAGAGTGTAAGCAAAATTCAAAACCAGATGTGTGTAGAGCTAGATTGTCAGCTGGAATGCATCTCTCTAATTCTATTGATTTCAAAATATTTTTATATGACAAATTAGTAAAAGGTACATGATAAATTGATACACAAGTAACTATTCTCCAGGTTTTAATCTGAAATTACACCATTTTTCTTTAAAGTTTTGTAGATTATTATTTTTAGTAAGTGTGTGTTACATCACTGCAAGATAAATTCCTTTTTCTGTTTATTTACTCTTTCTGAAGTCAGGCACCCTCTTTGAGAAATCACTAGCAAGTAAGCATTCTGTGTGCGTTCTGAGTTCCTATATCTCAAGAAATACATGGAATTGGTGGCGAATGACTTGTGCCATTTCCTTAGGATTTTTGTTGCAAACATAGGACTTGAATACTCAGTCTTAATGCATGATTTAAATAAATGGATTAAAGTGGTTTAATAGTGTTCTCTAATGATGAAATATCTAAAACCATGCTTAACTTGTTTCCTTTTTTGCTTTGATAGCTTGAAATCAGACATTTTGGATAGTTTCTGTGAGGCTTTTTTCTCTGTAGTTGTTAAGCATGAGCTTGCAAAAAGAAAAAAAAAATCCCATCTTAATTATTTCACATAGGATTCCTTGCATCAAGAGCAGGATGTTGAATGAGATTTGGTAGCATCTTAGCTACCACCATGTTGTGCTATCCTTAAAGCCATGAAGAAAAGCCTCCCCCTTCTGTGTACCGCAATCAAGAAAGCCTTTCAGCTACCTAAGAGGAACATGAATTTACAATAGAAAAAGCTTTATTATAAAGAGTTTTTCAATGTTTGCTCAATATAAATTGTCTCAAAATATTTTCAGAACTAAGGGTGTAAAACACAGGGAGGATTGTGCATTTTCTCTAAGTAGAAAGAGCACATATTGGTAGGGGATATGGGCAAGAGCATGAGCTAACTAGGGTGTGGGTATATTTCAAGAGTAAAAGTGTAAGGAAGTTTTTACATGCAGATATTGACTACAGGTAAATGCCTGTTCAAAGCTGAGCATTAAGGCTCCTGAAAGGATATTGACAATTTGTTCAGAAAAAATAAATCTGTATTTACAACTTATTTTAATTTCTGTATGTTTGCTAAAGGAAACAAAAATGAAAACATTCCTTCAAAATAATCTGTTGTTAATTAAAACTCATGCTTTATCTTGAAACAAAAAACTCACATTGCATGCTTGCGTTTTCCAGCGTGCATGTTTCCTCTTTTTGATACTTTCCTTAAAGTGTATTTTCATTTTCCCATGCATTTTCTACAGCATCAGAAAATGTAAAAAAAACCAAAAATCATCATTACCTAACTAGACTCAAGAAATTGCACAGAGCACCTAAATTGCTCTTTAGGAAGTATCTTTCAAAAAGTAGCCCTCTCTGGTCATTTTCTTTTCCTTATGTTTAAGTGAGTACTTTTTTTTGAAACTTATCTGTTGCTGAACAAGTCTGCTTTCTGTTTAAATCAATACATATATATGACACTTGTTTAAAAGATTAAAGATTTTCAAATACAATATGAGAAATTCCATATTTGGTTATTACAATTAATTGAAACAAGCCTCCCAATTACTTGCTGTTTGTGAAATTGGGTTATTTTTCCCCTCCTCATAGTGTTGTAATACAGAAGTACAAGTTTGTAAGTAACAATGTAAAATTCTGGATTGCTTTATGCAATTAGTAAGGTACTTTTAAAAATCGTCTTTGTCTCTTGTTTGTTAGTTTGAAGTGTTTTCAAGTCTGTTGCACTTCTGTGAGCCTTTTTTTTTTATGGCTACATGCTTAGTCTTTTTGCAAGGTCTAGATTTTTGTTCCAAGGATTTATGATTCCTGTTTATTTTGTCATGTTGTATTTTACTACTTGCTCAACAGGAATTAGGATAAATAACAGGGCTAACAACCTGAAATCATGGCAGAAATTGTTTGTTGAAATTTCCTGTTCACTCCACTGCAGATATCCACCTGTCCTAACTTTTTTTTTTTTTCCAATATCTTTTAGGACTAAAATTAGCAGTCTTCTAGAGTTAGTTCATAAATAACAGAAAGATAAGGAAATTATTTGTGTTTTAAGGTTTTGGGGTATAACACTCAGTGACCTAAATTAATTTCTGTTTGTCATGGAGGGCTTTTCATAGTTGCTCTGTAGCTTGTGTGTATTCATACTTTCAGTGAAAATCAAATTTTCAGCTTCCAAGAACAGTATACTGATGTAGATGAGCTACTTTTTCCAATAGGACTTTTATCTATGTATCAGTAAATAGTCAAGAATTTTATATATCTGAACAGCTTATAGTTTCCTATGTTGAATTAACTGTTGATGGCAAATATAATTTACATCCTGATTTGAATTTTCTTTGTTTTCTGTGAAAGCTGTGGATTTTATTTCAGAAGAAAAAAATATATTGCTTAGCCAGGATATCCCAGTCTAAAAAAGTCTAAACAAGCTAAAAGTCTAAACAAAACCTTGTGGAACCCCACTGGCTTCAAACAATGTAGCTACTATTTTGTTAAAGTTGTTAGAATTAAGAATTTGTATCTTAGGTATATGTCAGGCCTCCTATAGGCCTATGACATTTAGAAGAAGTGTCTTGATGTAGGTTGTAATGACTGCTAAAATAAAACCTTCAAGTGATAAATGAACAGATTGCTACTGTGAAAGTGTTTAAAGGTTTAGGACTCCTACTGATAAAACCGCCAGAGAGAGTTTGTAGAAAATTACTCTCTTCTCACCTTTAATTGCATTATTTAAGTTGAACATTTTCTCCACTGAATGGAGTGCAAATAATAAGACCTTTTCATTTATTATGCAAAGTCCTTTACAAACAAAGTATAGAGACTATAGGAGTTAGGCTTGCTTTATTGAATTAAATAACCAACCGTCTGCAGTGAAGTTCATGGTGGAAAGGAAAATTGAAATTTAATGAAACCAATGATGTATTAGGACTTGATCAAATGGAGATGTTGCAAATAACTTCAGGGGGATATTATTAACAAATTCTTCATAATGCAAGAATAAGCATTTCCAGTGGAGAAGCAAAAGAAGTCTGTCTTACAGAATGAACTATCTAGAAAAATTAGAAAATTATTCTGCTGAGGAAAGGCCTGAGATTCTTAAAGTCTTCTCTTCTAGCTTATTAATATACTTTTCTCTCCACCAACCTTTTTTAAAAAAGATCTGCTTTTTGAATTATGTAAACTACTTTGACAGGAAAGATTGATTATGGAAGAATATAAAATATCATCAAGGAAAAACACACAGCAAAAGAAAAAATATCATTCCTATATGCTTATAACCTTATTTATATATTTCATCGTATTGATAATAGACATAAACTGGGGGGATATTTTTTTAATTAGTACCCATTACTTCAGAAAAATAAGATTCATTAATGACACTTTTAAAGATAAAGGAAATGCACAGATTAGCTTGAATGTACATTGCATTTTTCAGATTTGCTCATACGTGAACCTCATTCTATTAAGAACACTTGGGCACAGGAAAATGAGGTACAATAATAGGCCATGGAGGGAAGGATGAAATATATACCTTACATGTGCAAATGTAGAAGTTCCTCTAAGGCAAGGTCTATGAAAACACTTGACACAAGTGGGCAAATTAATGTTGTATATAATCCAGAGCAAGGCTTACTTTGTCATTGGTTATGGCTATTTCATCTTTTTAGCTTTATTTAATAGCTATTCAAGCTTAAGGTAAAAAAATACAGGAAAAAAATTAGAAACATTTTATTTGTTGGCTTTTTTTACTTTTTGTCAATACTGCTTTTTGAATCTTGAAGGAGAAACTGATAGGAGAGTACTTTGTGAGGAAATGGAAATTCTTATTGGACACAGAGGGGAGAAAATGATTGCAAATTGTAACAATATATAGAAAATTCTCCATAAATTGATTAGTCGCACTTTTATGTGCCATAGCTTGCACAGCACAGATTCAGTTTCATTGATTTCTCTGTAATTGACATAAAATGGTACACTTATTCTTTCAAGTTATTGCGTCTCAACGTCACTTTTTTTTTCCATTATGTGACGTACAATTGGTTTCATTTCATGACCAGATATTCTTCTTCTGATCATAAAAATAGCTAGAGATTATATTGTGGGAGTGAGATATGTTTTGCCATCAAGATAAATGACAGTATTGTGAAAGTAGAGAATGCTGCAGAATTAAATGTACCTAAAGAGAAATGTAGCATCAATCTCTTCTTATTATGAATAACACCAGAAAAAGCCAATAACCCTGAAATCAAAGGGTACTAACTCTGAAACGGGCAAGATCACATAGCTGTGAAGTGTAACAATTTTGTCTCTGATTTAGGAAATAGTTAAACATGGACATTCTTGTCATATGCTTGTTTTCTTCAGTTGAGAACTCAGTGCTCCCTCTCTGCAGCTTCTGCTAGCCAAGATCCTATGGTCCTAAAAGTGCTTAAAGTTACTGGGCTTTCTCAGAATTATAAGTGAGCCAAATAGAAAAATAGAAGAACACTGCTTATTTTCAAAAGTTGTGAAAAATCTATCTTCTAACAGAGCATGTATTACTTAATTTAATTTTATTGTGTTATGTAATTTCACAACCTGGTATATACATTCCATGTATCAGTCAGCTTTATCTCTCCCAATATGTCTAAATTACCAATTCCCTGTAAATTTGTCAGATACAGGTAGAAAGGGAACTCTATGATGTGGTAATAATTATGTAAAAGGATCAGCAGAATTAAAAAGAATATGAATTTGGGGGGGGTTAAATAGATTTTTGTTTCTTAGGACATGCAAAGATTTATGGTTTACATTCACTGAGAATGGTGATGCTTTCTATATGGGGGCCATCGCATTCTAGCATGCTAACAGTTATCGTGCTGTATTTCTTCAGTAGTGAACCAGGCACAAAACTTGGGATAGTCCAATGTATTTCTTGTAATGGTGGGTGAATGTTGTCTTACTCTTTAGAAAGTGTATTCTGAAGACAGCTTGGCTCATAAGCCACAATCCCAGACAAATCTACAAGTCTGGTAATAAAGCATGTGCCCTCTTCTCCTGACTCCATCAGTAGCTGATGAGCCAGCTCACATCTCAGGCTGTGGAGCTGTGTTAGTGGAAGCCTTCACTAAGAGTGAGGCTTGTTAATGGAGGCATAATATACATAGATTGCTAGCTGTAGTTGAGGGTGGGTAGCCAAATGTGGTGATGAACCCTAATAGGCTTTAATTTAATTTTAATGGGATATTTTAAATGAGCTAGTAATGCTACTGATGTACTTGTTCTATTTTTTCACCCCATGCAAAGACGGGCTGACTAGTTATATACTAGTAGTAATTATGGAGTACACAGAGCTGCCAAGAACAGTGCCTCATTTTCCAGTCTTCTGTGTGAGTTCACAGAGTAAATAGATATTTTTGTCATTGAAAGTTCCTGACAGAATGAACTATTTTTAACAGACATCCAAGATCTTTTCAGCAAATAGTGTACAATGTATGAGGAAAGTAACATTTCAAATGCATACATTCTTTAAAAGAAATACCCATTTATTTTATTCAGTAGCCTATTTTTGAAGAAGGCCATTTAAGCCAGTTATTGTACAACTAGAGACTGAAGAATGGAAAGAGACTGTAAACCTTCTCTAGGCACACAACGGTGGATTTTTCCTACTCAGAGGATATCTGGGTGCTACAAAGATGTTACGGTTATCTCTGTACAGCCCTTAACAACCTTCACATGTATTCTGGGTACAATGGAGCTGCAGCCCGGGGACACTTGGATGAGGTAAACAACCTCTTGAAAGCCATCAAAGTTTCTGAACTTTTGCAACTTGTGTCACATCTGAATAAGATTTGAAGCCACTGGTACTTTAATGCACAAGAAGTCACTGATCACACATCGTTCGTATCTTTTGAGCACCTGCATTTACTTTACCTTTCAGTATGACTTTTTGAGGCTCTTAGTAAGATGGTGAGTACAGGTAGCAAAGCCTCCAATCAGTGAAGAAGGAAAGTCATCTTAGGTTTATGTTGTTCTGCTCCTTTACATTATGAAATTGTCTCTCATGAGGGAACCAGAAGGAATATAAGACCATTTTTGTGCATGCTGATGTTGTCACTTGTGGGTGCTCTAACAAATAGTGTGATTTCTATAACTGAGTATTTCTGTATGATTCACTGTAATTGACAGTGCCAGAAACTAGCCCTAAGCAAATGAAATGCAACACAAAATCTGCTGTAAGCAAATTAATCACAGTCTAAGTGATAGAAAACTTACACTTCATTTATTTTCCAGGATACATTTGTAACAGAAAAATAATTCCCTTTTCTCTCAAAAGACTAGGAAGGCTGTCAGGCACTCTGGGGCAATGGAAATAAGTAGTTTATGCCTCTCATAAATAAAGATATGAAATGTTTGTATTTGTGAACAAAAGCCAGAGTAACCTCATAAATTTGACATTCTAGACTTTGACTCATGGACTTAGACCACTGACAAATGTGTCACTGCCCCAACTCTCTGCCCCTGCGCTTCTCATGCAGGCACTTACCTTAATATTCTGTGCTATAATTTAAGGCTACCTCACTAGTACCATTTTGAAGACATCTGCTTAAAAGATTGTTCTGTTCTTATTGCCTGGAGGCATATCTGTTTAATTAATTATCTGTGTTTCTCAAGATTTTTATTAAGAATGAAGTCTCTTGGACTTTATACAGCAGTGCTCTTGGGCTTGCTGTTCAAGAAAGGAGTTTAGACATGTTTTTTTCTGGATATTTCACCATCCTCTGGCTAGATATTTCATATCCTCAGCAGTCCTTATTTGTTCATTGGTCAGCAATGTCTCCTAGTGCATCCTACAAATACACTTCGCACTTTAAATATCTTCCTTTAAATTTTAGCGAGTGTAATTAATGGTTTTGTTAGCTTAATTTCATTCTGATGTTTTTTTTTTTTTCACAAAGCTGTCCAAAGCCTCTGGTCACTGTGATTGTTGGCTCACTCTTTTCCTTCAGATCAAAACTTTATCTGAGGAGGTCATCAAAAATGTGGTTTCCACTGAAAAACTCATGAGCCAAACACCTGATAAATGGAAGTCTGTGAAAACCATACTTTCCAAAATTAATATTCACTTTGCATAAACTATGCATATCTTACTAAGGATGCTGGTGAAAATCCTGAGAGGCATGTGACTTCAAAAAAAAAGTTTTGCAAACAGCCTACATCACCATATTTTCCTCTTTGTCAGACTACCAGCTTTTCCTGAGCAGCAAGCTCAGTTGCACTATCAGGCAAAGTGCAAAAGATTTTGTTCTTAATTAAAAGCTTGAAAAAACTCAGCTTTTCTAAAGGACATGAAAGCTAGGATGGTTATATGTTTTTACATTTTCCATGGCAAGTGTTCTAAAGCTCTTCTTCACTTGGATTAGTTCCCCTCCTCTTCAATGGCTATGTTCTTTGGATTAAACCTGTGGCTGGACAGACTTTTAAACCAAAAGGGGTACCCTTTTTCATGATACCATTACAAATCTTATCTTTTCCAATTCTCTGTTACCTCATTATTGTATGATTTCAGAATAAATAAGGTCATAGTCCTAACTGTTTGCCTTTTAATATCTGTTGCTTTCATTTAGAGGCTGTAATGTTGTTTCTGGTACCATAACAGTTCATGCACTAGTATCCAATGAAATAACAATAAATATGTCATTAGCTTTAAGGCTGATAGTATAATCACCTTTTATTGCAACCTTATCCTTTACTCTGATGAGAAATTAATATGAACTAGTCATGCTGTTAATATTTTTTATCCATATTTGCAAACTGTTTACCACCTATGTTTTATATCCAAAGGTGTAAGGTTGTTTTTCAGAGCAGATCTGTCATAAACTTATGAATAGTTTTCTTTTCTGTATATCCTCATCAAACGCACATTTTTCCTCTTTCTTGTTTGTGTAGGATACAGTAGTTATCAAAACTTTATGCTTTGGTTTTAATGTTTTATTCTGTGTCTAAACTAATTAAATTACTTAAAACTATCAAGTCCATCAGAATCACTTGTTATAAAAAAGCAACTTTCTAACGCATGTCTTTCCTGATAGGCACACATTGCATGCATTTTTAAATTGAGGCATAGTTTGAATTTCATCCATCTGTCTGGGGAGTTTTAACCCTTTGGAGTTAAGAGCGGCTCCATTGTTCTACTCATTACTTTTATGGTTCTTATTTCTTAATTAATTTTGGTGTGCTAATGGCTACTGTTCAGTAATCACTCCACAATTAGAGAAAAATGGAGAGCTGCTTCATTCAGTTCTCAGTTCCAGTTTTTCCATTGCTTGATTTAAGATTTGTGTACCTACAGCCCTGGTCAGCCCTGCAGTAGGCATGCTCTGCAGGTCCAAGTAACCACAGTGTGGGGTACAGCCTGGACTTTCAAGAATTGCTACAGAGCAGTAATGCTGCAGAGTGGCAATAATTAAGTTGGACATTCTGTTTACTGTTAATAGTATTTACTTTGATCCAATTTCAGAGCTTTATTTTTAATGTTTGTCATTTGGATTCATTTTTATTTGTCGGATTTGCCATAGTTGTTAGATAAAATGAAGGTTTAATGATCAAGCCATATGTACGTGTTCACCATGAGTGTCTTGAAACTGTTGATAGGAATCCACTGATTTCAGTACTAGAGGAGTTTCTTTTTTAAACTGACAGTCTCATATAAAAGTAAAACCAAATTCACTAATCCTCCTTTCCTTTTAAAATTGAAGTACCTATCAAATGACAGAAGATTACAAATCAATGGGATATTCCAAGCCAGAAGTCTGGAGATTGTTAGCTGTATTTATTTCTGAAGTTAGATCAGAATGAATGTTTTAATCAAGTTCAAGATATAAGACAATAATAAAAGATGCTGAAAGATTGATGTTTCCAGGTCTGCTGTAACATTCTGAATGAGGAGCTTATAAAATTCAGTATTTAACTCCTTCTTATCAGTTCAGGGGTGGTAGGTAGTTTTTTTCATTGTATAAACACAATAAATCCTGCCTCTGCACTCTGGTAGCAGAAGAGCTTTGTAGGCAGCCCTGTGCAGGGTTCAGTGAGTAATCCAATCTCAGAGTGATAAAGGCAGAGCACTCAATCTGCAGGTCAGGTTGCAACAGGAAAGGCTGTAGTTTAGCAAGAGTCTATAAATGATGAAAGCTCTCCTTGACCACAGGCTACTTACATTGACTGAAATTCACCGTAGTCCCAGATATGTTAAAACAATGTAAAGATACAGCTTAACTGTAAGTAAATTGAACTATTAAAAGTGATTAAATTCCTACATTAGAATTTTTTACCATTATTTCTATTTCTGGAGCTTTTTCTCCACTTTTTAGCTAAGTGCTTTAATGTGAAGAAAGCTCTGTACTTTGGAGATGGTCAGATAAAACAGAACTCATATTTTTCTCTGAACAGTTGCTTTCTCTTCCTGCCCAAAGTAATACAAAAGGCAGGTTTTGCTATTGTACTGCCTTTTTACTCAAACCTTATATTTGATAGCTATTTTTAACCCTTTGGATTTCATACTTGGTAGTTTCCCCAGTAATCTGGGCTTTTGTTTCCTCTGTTGAGATTAGTGGATGCTGTAATAAATCCGACAAAAAATAACTTCCTGAGGAAGACAACAATAGTTCTTTTGACTTCAGGTACCATAAAAAAGAATTTGATGCCATTATTCAGTAGTTTCACCTTTGCTGTTTAAAATTACCTTAATCTTAAAACATAATTTGACATCCTGACTACCTGAAGTGAAGCTATCAATGGAATTCTATATTCATTTTTAAAAAAATAAAATATATATATCCATGACTGATAAGAAACTTCATGATTCCTTTACTGAAGTGATGATGAACTTGAAAGGGGCTTAGAAAAGTTTTCTTGCTGTTCTCAGAAGCAGTAAAGAAAAAGGCAGATGTTAAATTCGGGCTAAATCAGATCAAAATGGTAATACAGCAGTAAACAACAAAAATAATAGCTTGTGAGTTCAAAAGTGGTGTTTCAGCTGATACCTCCCTGCTATTTTCCTTTTCCTCTGTCTATTTATTTCTCCCAGAACATAGTATCAAAATAGTACTTTACATAGTATCAAAAATCTCTTTGCAATGTCTTGAACTAGGGAGGCAGAAGAAAGGGGTGGTGGGGATACATATAACGTGAGGAAATACAATATAGTTTATTTTTAAAACTTTCTTAACAGTTACTAAGTTGCACTGGACTGACATTAGTTCCTTTTGCTAAAGTATTTTCTGTATCCAAGAATATTAGCATCACAAAAGTGCCATGAAAATACATTCATAAGACTGTATGCAGGGAGTTGTAAGTTTAAGTCTTTATTACCTTCACTGTAGATAAAGATGCATATTATAGAAATTCTCAGGTTAAAGAAAAGTATCATAGCTATAGCTGGCTGAGAGCGCAAATAATGATAGTTATCAGTTCTTATTAAACTTGGAGAAAAAATTGTTTTTATGAACTGTTACAGTTGTTTAATCCTATCCATAAAGGCTGCAACTATTTGTCCATAGGAAAAGCATAGACAAGAAAGAAGCTAAATATCACTGACTAATATTGCAGCATGTAATTCAATCTGCTGCACTCCTAAGGCTCAAATCAATGACAGTCATGGCAGCCATACAAAGTCAAGGTTAGCGTATGTAGGAAGCTGTTGTTAATATACTGTGCTTCAGTGTGTTTGCAAAATCTACAATTTCCCTTCTGGCATCATGTAATACAAATAGAGGAATCACAAGTTATTCTTTCTCTAATATTTAACTATTGCTTATGGATATTACACTAACATTTCCAGAGCTATCTTTCTGCCCATGGAAGTTAGTCCTCTGCCATGGAAGTATAAGTACAGTCCTCTCCCACGTATTACTAACCTAGAGCAAATACTCCGCATGTGTGCTTCATTTGGGGTTGCCCCCAAGGCAGTTACACTTGATCCCAAATAACCTGTCATGGACATCTTCTAAGCTCTGTCTGATGGGCCCTGGGATATATATATGGTATATGCAATCCAGGCCTGCACACAGCTCTTTTCCGCAAATGGGGCAGTATGCACATGTAGGAGACTGGGAACATACTGGCAGGTAGTCCTTATGGACATTTATAGCTAGGACTCAAGTGCAAAATTTTGCTGTGGCCATATGGACAAGCTTGTAAAGATCAGGCAATGCTCACTCCCCTCTCTTGATAAAAGATGGCTGTTGAGTAAGACAGAAGGAATTTAATAAATGGTGAAAGGTGAACTATGTTGAGGTAAGAGACAAAGTAACTTTCAGAGTGAATGGAAAGCAGAGAAAGAGTTGTAAGTTAGCCATATCTTAGCATCTTCCTGGGGAAACGAGCTTATATCCAGTATTTCATCCTGAACAGACTGAATAATCTGTGTAGTCATTGGCAGGAAACAATAATATAATAGTAGACATTGCATTAAGTCCTGCCTGAAAATTTCAAAGTATCTTCTATTGAGGATATAAATCTAAAGTAGCTATCTTTCTTTTCTAATGCCTTAGGTCTAAATATATTCTGTTTTCCACAGAGAGCATCTATAATTTAAATGATTTACTCTGTGTATAAAGAGTGTGAATTCTCCAAGTGTTCCTGCTTTTATTTCTCAAAGAAAGCCCTTGGAAAAAAAAACTTAAATATACAATCATTCGAAATGTGTGTACAATCTCTGAAGTACTGCTTCACCTTAAAACTATCAACATAGAAACACATTTTAAAAACAACAAAGTGACTGCTGAGTATATGAACAATATTGAGATGGCAGTGTAAGATCAGTCACTCTTCCCAGTTCTTTAATATCAAACCAAAGACAGAGTTAGACTGAGATTAAGATTGCCACAAATAACAAGATACAAACATTTGTATTTTCAAGTGGTGACTAAATCAGTGTGTAGGGGTTATATTTTATAACCACTATGTTAGAGCAGTATTTCCTTCTGGCATTGTACCGCACTCATTTTTCTTGTGACACAGTCTTTTGGGGTATGTGCAAATGTCTCCCATTATCTAGAACAGAACCTCACTAATTGCTGCAAAATATGCAGATGCTATAAATTACTGACTTCCAGCTATAAATTCACTAGTAATTGGGGGAGGAGTGGAATAAAGGAGCTGTAAGTAGAGCTCTACTAAATGCTTCTTATTGTATTATATTTGCTTTTGTTCATGTGGCTGTTGAGCTTTCCTCACTGTCTTCTCTTTTCCCCTTTAAAATGGGACTGCATGGATATCTGCAGTTTTCTCAGAGTTAGTTACAACACTCCCATAAAAGGAAGCTTGTTGCATCATTAATTATATGCTAGGATGACTTACTTTACAAAATGTAATTTTTTGTTATTTCTCCCATTCTTTTGCCTACATCTTCATATTTTATTTGAAAAGACTTTTCTGAAAATAAGTAGCTAAATATTTCAGTGCATTTTGGAAGAAGAGTCCTGAGGATATTAAAATGAACAGTGGCAATAATAAAACTGTTAGGGCTTGCAGCAAAAGTGAAGGCCAACTCCTCTCCTGCTGCAAGTCTCAAATAGAATCCGGTGTGATCTAGACAAAACCCTTCTCTAAACTAAGGACAGATTAATTCAAACATAAGGTAACCAAATTGTTAGATCTAGCTTAAGAGCCTGTCGTGGTTTAACCCCAGCCAGCAACTAAGCACCACGCAGCCGCTCACTCACTCCCCCCCCCAGGGGGAGGGGGGAGGCAATCAGGAAAAGAAGTAAAACTCGTGGGTTGAGATACGAACAGTTGACTAG
>JAVJGG010000021.1:20385146-20404614 GCA_035590195.1 Aviceda cuculoides
GGTGTGAGCATCAACTTCTTTGTTTATTGCGCAGTTAACTCTCTATATACCAGCACAGGTAGGTGGGACCACACATGTGCCACAGGGAGGTAGTGATCAATTCTCTGTCTTTCCGTGACATCGCGAGATCTTCCGAACGCCGCACCCTACATTTTTATAATAGGGTTTAATCTGAAACAGCCATAAACATAATGAAATCTTAAGAAGCAGCCCTGCAAATCTCACTCATTGCTGTGTAGCTCATTAACCTGAGAACACAACGTTTGTTAAGCATATATGTGGGCAGAACTTTATGACTGATGACATCTTGGATTATTTGCAAGTTGACTGGTTCCATTACCTTTGAAATTACTTCTTTCCACTAACAAAAACTTTGTGCTTTAATGTATTAAGAATTTCCCTTTTTTTTGTATTGATGGTTATAAATACTATGCTTCCATTAATGAAATAAGAAAAACTAAACCAGAAGAATAAACTCATCAGAATTATTTGTTTACAACTAAACTATTTATTTTATCTTTTTACTCTTCCATTCTCCTTGTATCATGCATTAGTTTCGTAGGCTGAACTAGAAATACCATGGAAATAGAAAACCTGTTTTCAAAACATTACTATGTATATGTAATACCTCTTTACTACAGTAAATTTATAGAAACTTATAGGAAGATGGTTCAAAAAGAGGCTATAGACATTTTTACTTGCAAGAATGGAAATAAAAATTTAGTAATATGTTTGCTTTAGCAATAAGGAGGCAGACAGGAGTTGTTTGTTTAGAATGAAGTCTTACACTGTTATTCAATGCTAGCAAGAAAGATAGAGCAGATAAGCTGAGAACAAGGCTTAAACATGTTTAATGCTGATGACTGGACTTAAATGACTAGGATAAATCATTCCTAAACTGAACATTAAATCTCAAAACGATAGAATTTTGAGAAGGAATTGTAGGAACTACTTTCTTCAGTCGTGCCAGTAGATTTTCTTACAATTTTCAGTTAAGAAAGAATTTGACTCCTTGGATGGAGTCAATGGATAGTTGAGAATGGATAGTTGAATGCATAGTGTATGCTTTGAATTTTCAGTGTTTGGATGGTACACTATGGGATGCTAAGAAACACTTCATAGGCATAACACAGGTTGTATATCTGTTAAAAAAAAGGTTAACTGGTTAGGATTATTTCAAAGTTTTATTTCTTTCCATTCCATAAACAATAGACTTCACAGAATTTATATTTCAAGAACAGGAACAACACATTTGATGGGAAATCTGAGTAAGCAATAAGTACTGTATCAAGATCACCAGAATTGTGGAATAAACATCACCAGATTTATGCACCCATAAAAGTATCATCTTTTCATGGATCTGTACTAAACACACAAATTCAATAATGTAATGTACTCTTCCCACAATGCTTTCTGTGTAACTTTGGATTAAGAATGTAAGCTTTGTGCTTTACTTCTCATCAGAAGGAGAGAAGTAATATTTTTCTCTCTTTTTTGCCAATCTTATCTACACAAATGTGATGGGAGGCTGTGTCTCCATGTGTGCAGGTATCGAACCTATGAAAGTGAGTCTGTAATATCAACTGAAGGTTTAAACTCAAATAAACCAAGATAAATAATTATAATCAAGAAGAAAGCTCAAATTCACATCATACATACATTTCAAACCACCTTTAAAAACAAAGACTCATGCTATACTATCGCTTTTTCCATAGGGGTTTTTTAATGATTACAGTGTGTTTTGTAATAAAATGTTTAAGGCAAAATAATTTTCACAAAATAGTCCCATGTTTTTAAACTGAAAATCGGAATTCTGAGCAAACTCACCATAAAACATATTTCTGTAGGATAACTGCAGTGTAATATGTCATAGACTTCTGGGTGACAAGCATGGATACCTGAGGATTGTAACATAAGCAATAACCGTGAACCATAAATTTAAAATGTGACAAATAAGTGCAATATGTTCCAATACTCCTTAAAATTGAAAGTAAATTCCCTCTTTGGCTTCAGTGGGCTTTGGATCATACTTGGCACTTATTATTCTTTGGCGTATGCTTATAATAGATTTCCCCAAAGGGAAGAATCAAAGATAAAGAATTTTAAGAATTAAATAATACAAACCCGCATCAGAATTTAAAAAATACAAGAAATTTTCTGAAAGTATCAAGACAATTAATGAAGTGGAGAACATTCTCAGGAACCTGATGTCTCAGCATCATCCAAAGTAAAAAATCAGTACTGGAATCTGTGGTTTCCTAGGCTGTTTTATGGAATTTTAAATGGCATTGCCCCTCAAGATTTATTTTAATTGCTTATGTATTTTATACCATGTACAGAAAAATGCATATAAAATCCACTATAATTCTAGCTGAGTATTAATCATTGACAGATTGTACTGTACTGTAAATGACTTACTGTCTGCACAGCACAGCTACTGAAAAGGGGGAAAAAAGGGTCATTACAGAACAAAGTAGCTTCCAGAAAGTGAGAAAACGTAAGAGGATGCAACATACCCAATGTTTGTCTACAGCTATACCTTAACTGGCAAGCAGTAAAATAAAACTGGAGCAGTACTGTAGAGCAAAATAATTAGTGCTGATGACCCGATGTCCACTTTACACATGTTTTAAGACTTTTACTGTGGACAAGCTGGGGTCTGGTCCTGGGGGCTGAACACCCAGCAATTGGTTGGAGTGCATTAGACTTGTTCCTAGAATGTATTTTCCAGTCAACTTCATCCAAAAGTAATCCATGTCAAGCACTCTGAGCCTGCCTCATATTATGAACCAAAGCTCAGTAGAGTGGGGACAATTGGGAAATTCAAAAGCATACTACTGATCAAAAATCGGTACAGGAATAAAAATCAAAGGTGGAAAAAAGAAAAAACAGGTCTTTAATTATTACACCAAGAGATTCCAATAGAAAATATGGAAGTACAAAACTACTAAGTATGGCTTAGTACAAAAGAAAATAGTTTGGCATTTAATCAAATTAATTGATTGACAGAGATAGAAGAGATTAGAGCTACAATGATCATGTCATTTACTTCTAAAAAGCTCAAGGTCAAACCATTGAATACAAAGTTTCTTCTTTCAAACAAATTTGCAGTCGGGCATCAAGAGCAAAATGCTGCTAGATGTAATACAGAAACACTAAGGATGAGATGGAAAGGGAAATAGTTTTCCTGCCTTATACAAACATCTGAGATGTTACATTAAAGTCAAGTTGATATTTTAAGGGTTTTAGCCAAAAGCTGTTAAAAGAATGACCACCCACATTCTCAAAGATGAGATAATTTTGTTTAGAGTACTCAGGAAACTGAGGTTTAAAAGCTTCAATTTGTGCTTAGAATAGGAAGAAGCAGGCTCTTGTACTGGAATATCCAAATCTCAGTGACCCATATTAGCCCCTAGCCTACTGTAAGTTTTGTGGGGTAAGGGAATGTAGTATGATACCTTCCCTTATTTTGATCTAAAATTCTGCCTTACAAGAATGAATGGCTGCAGTTATGCCAAACTTTTTGTTTGTTTGTTTGAAATGAATCAACAGCTTCCAGTCAAAACAGAAAATTCTTGTTCAGCTCCAGAGTCCATGATGTGACGGTGAGAAGAAAAATTTCCAAATTAGTGCCTAATACAAATGCACTAGTCTGTTCCTCTGTGTTTACTTATGGGTAATATCTGCTACTATTGCTAGACATTACACAAGCATGTGAAAAGACTTCTTCAGAAATCTGGAGGCAGAAATGTATCATCCTGAACACCAGTAAGTTAGCTAATTTAAAATATAAACATTAGTATAGAGACAGATTCCTAACAGCTTCCCCCCAAAATGGAGTTATTTAGTAACAGATTTTGAAATGTAATGCTTTCAAATCAGACTCATCACTAGGCAATCAACTAAGCCAGTGCCTAGAATACAGCAATTGATTCAGAGTGCCTTCAAATATTCCCCAGTATTGAGCCAATCACACCCTTCTCACCAGCAAATCTACTCCAGTTTTTCAGACTGGAGCACAGCAAAGGCACATACCCACTCTTCCCTTCCCTGGAGCACCAGCAGCGGGGCACTGCCCACAAGGGCTAACACAGGAGTGACAGACTTGCTGCAGCTCTACATCTTATACTTGAAATGTTGGCATTGTTAGCCCATGGCTGTACCCACACACTCATATAATCAATTACCGCCAGCCACAGCTCTAAAGATAAGGCTGAATCACCACGTCGTCAGCTTTACCACTAAGCACTGATCTATTTATAAATGTTTCTGAAAGACAATCTGTATAATGTGGATTCAGAACTATGTATTAGGGGAAAGAGGCAAGGAGTATAGCAATATATCTTAGATTTTCACTGAACATTTAAATATTAAACAGAAAAATCTTTTTATTGTGTTTTAGCTATGCCACATTTTACCTTTTCAAAGCATCCATGCACATGAACAGCTATCTGAAAGCTGTCCAAGCATATGTTGTGCTCTTTCAAAAAAAGAACAAAAGCCTTACAAGCAGTGTTTTTATTCTTTTCTTTTTTTGTTGTTTTTAAGATTTTTTAAAAATGCTTTTGCTCTGTATCTCCACAAAGGCATCAGTGTGCTTCATTTACAAAATAAACTGACTTGGTTTTACAACATCTTGGATCTCCTGTTTATGTGCAGTGGTCATTGACTAAGTCCAAAAGCTGCAAGCCATAGTACATGTTCTGGAAAATGAGAACTGAACACATAGGTTAATGTCCAGGCAAGCAGACTTTTCAAAACTGAGAACACTTACCCATCTCAGGTGCAAAACCAGTAGCTCTTGGGAGCTGTGTAATTCAGAAGACATTTGCAGCATTGAGCAACTTCTTTAATTGACCGGATCGGTCTACAGAATACATGGAAGTATTCAATGTATAAATTTGTACACTAAATATATCGGCAGAGAATACTTGTTACCTTACTGTACCCGCCACTGTCATACGAAACCAATCATTTTACAAGGTGACTAAAACTATCAGTTAAGGCCAAATATAAATTCTCATGAGGCTGCACAAATTGCTATTGTTCCAAGTGGTTCCCCTTTGGTTACAATCTTGCTAGAGAGACAGTATTCCTCTTCTGAAAGAAACTAAGCTAAAAAAATATCATGCATATCAATGTTTCAATAACATAAAAAGAAGAAAGTAGATGCAAAACTCATAACATCTTAGATTTACTCCCGTGATGCTCTCTAATGACTGCCGTACTAATGTACTGATATGATGATAAAGCACTTCTGTCCGAACTTCTGCACTATGACATAAAGTGGCCAAAGATCCCTCCGGCTTGGCACCACGGAGCTCCAGCTGTGACTGAAAAAGAGACCCATGCAATACTAAAGAACAGGGAAAGTTTCCACAGCGTTCCTTCCTCAGAATGACCCCCCCAAAATATAGGGGATTGGAAAAGTATCTTTGGATATGATAACCTTTCTTGATCATTATGCTTTAATGTATGTATTGAAAACTAAAGATACCTACTGGATTTCTTTATGAAATGAAAATAGTTATAGTTGTAAAAATGGTGAGCTCTTTTTTTGGTCTTTGATGCTTTAAACTGCGTTTAGCTTACAGTTGAAGTTTTTCATCTCAGAAATTAGGACAATCTAACTTAGAAATACAGCTAAGTATCTCATCCAGCCATTATAGCCAACTCCTCCACCCAGGAACATTAATAAAATCAGTAAGAATCACAGAACCTGCACATGCAGACAGAAGGAATTTGCTCTATGCATATATTGAAGTCCCTCTCTACTGAAATCAGAGGGAAGAAATGGATATGTTAACTGCCACAAGACATAATGGATGTGCCTCGGGTTAAATGTGACCTCAGGCATAATGCTGGTCTTGGAAGGTATCGATATACAACTTTGCATGCTTCACGAGTTGATGTTTTAATGAAGAAGCAAAAGCAACAGCTCTCTGCCATAGCCCACTTTTATCTCATTCAAGACTTCTCTCCTTTTTACCCCAAGCCAGGGGAAAACTAAGAATCCTAGCTAGGCAGGTATTTTAATAGTAATGAGAAATAAAGCTAAGAGCCTTATATTGCCTTTCAAGTGCAACAGTGCAGGAAGCATATTTGCATATGCATACATAGGCAAAGGAATAAGCAAACAGATAGTCAAAAATCAAGCTAAAATAATCAGTCATGTGAACAATAAACAGGGAAGCACTATAGTACCAGAACAGGTGGACAGAGAAATTAATTGTAGCTTATTCTTTGTAATAGATTATATATAGCATTATCTTTGCTAGGTTCCATTTTAAACAATGGTTATTAATAATGCATCATTTAATTTAACAATGCCCTTTAGTATGAAAAGAAAGGTTAAGGATTAATAGATTTAGTGCTCCTAAAATGGCGTATAAGGAAAATGCCAAGATACTGTGTATAGCAAACTGCTGCAGCTATTAATATAATCTCTGAAGGGTTACAGATTCTGTCTTTTAAGCAAAAATATCAGTGACATTTGGAACTGTTTGTTTAAAACTGCAGACTGACAGAATGGGGACATAAAAACATACAGCTAAAGAGAATAGATGCAGTGATGGTATACACATCTACTTGCTATATGAAATTTAAAATATATCCTTTGACGTGCATATTTTTCTCTATTTTCACAAATTAATTTTCTGTACAGTGCTTGCTGTAGGTCCAAAGAATGATAACTGGACTTATTTTTAATATAAAAAATAAACTCTTTAATGTTTCCTCATGGTGTGGTGGTTTTTTCTTGTAAATTGTAAAGCTATCTGTCAGTTGTCAAAAGTACTTTAAAGTATTTAAAAATTAAAAGTATTTAAAGTCATGAATGTAAGGTAGTTTAAGAGACTTTTACATTCCCAAATTTCATCCAATATGCACCAAACAACTGAGAACATTCTACTAGTGAACCAGCAGAAAAAAGATGGTCAAAATTAATAATTGTTTGTTATTGTGCAGGGAAATGGCTCAACACCTGCTATTTAGTAAGGTTAGCACTGTTCATATTACATAGATAGTTCCTGAAGTATGAAGCATATGATGCCACAGAGGTGGACTGTATTATCACACCATTCCCCTTCCTAAAACCAAGAGTACCTCAGTGAGATGCGAGGTTGTTGTAACCACTGAATTGGACCATCTCAAGCTACAGGCTTTCACAAAGCAGCAGAAATGGACAAGTTAACTCTCTCATAAATCCAATTATTTGACATTTACTGTTTTCTCTCAGCTTGCTTGCCTCTGCTGAAACAAAGGTAATGCTTCTACTCAGGAACAACAAGTATCAGCATGTTGTAATTTCTACTTAACCATTAGGAAGAATAATTTATGAAATTTTATTTCTTAAAACCAGGATTGAATCAAGGGCCTTCTTATTGTCACCAAACCTCAATCAAATGTAGATTTGAATGTAAACCCGCAGCTTGAGGCCCTCTTTCTTTTATCCTGATGATCTTCTGCCTTATAATTACAGTCGATGGTCACATACTGCACTCTCCCTTCACAGTACTGCAAAATTTCATGGCATCACCACTACAACAGATAGTCCCTTCAATCATTTAGGAAAAGTTTAAGAGGTATTTTGCATTCATTTTTAGAATTCTTATTTTCTCTTTTTGGAAAGTTCGCTTTTTTCTTCCAAGAGCAATACCTCATAACTAAGCTCAGAAAACCCTTTACCACAGGATATTTCTTTGAATCCTGTCAGGGAAACTGGAAGAATGAAGGGAATTGAGACAAAGAAAATGCAGCTAAGTACTATAATGCCATCTCACCCAAAGTAAACACAAGTAAAAGCCGAGACCAAGGAGAAAATGCCAGCTGCAATTGTGTTAAAAAAACCTAAGGAAGAAGGGAGTTACAAGAAAGTGGTATAGAACGATTTAAATTCAAAAATTCTTTATTAAAAAATTGAAGGAACAAGCACAGGCTCCAAGCCATAAGACCAGTAAAAAGAGTCAAAGAATCATCCCTATTCTTCCCTTTGGAGACTTTCATTATTGTTTCAAGATACGCTTATTCATAACGAAAATATAAGAACAGTTCCAGCTGTCAGGTACCCTCCTTAATAAAAAGCCTAGATTAAGGGGAAACTGGAATGTGACAGAAATATACGTCAAAAGGCAATTGATATCACCTAGGCATATCTCACTACATTTTTTGGCTGCTGCAGATACTTGACAGTAAACACATCTTGATCCCTGCTACTCAGTGTGTTGTACCGAGTAAAACCTCCCAGATTAATCAGCTTAATTTACTTGTTTACTGAAATCTGCATCTGTAAGATGGGATATCTGGATGAAATGTAATGGACTGTGATATGTAAAAAGTCACATCAGATAAACCTAATGGTTCTTTCTGCTTTGAACTATAAAAAGAGGAATAGTCTAATCATCACTATTTACAGGGCTTATTTAACAATACTTTGGCAGGACAGACATATTTCAGACTAGCAAAGTGTATACCTGTATAATACAGGTATTAAAGTTAAAGCATAAGCTAACAATAAAGAATACTAGAAGTTTAGAACTACGAATGAATCCTATACACTTTCAAACAGGCAGCATAGATACTAGCAGAACTGTCATAATCTGAAATTAGGAAAACTCATGTTTTGCTCGTCGACCACCTTCTCTTCTTTCCCCTTTCTCACAGTCTAGCCAACACTTACATAAAACCTCTCTTTGGCACCTTTTTTTGTTTTAGGATTCTCATCAATTTTCTTTCAGATTTCCTCTGACTAACCTCCTTAGCAGCCACTGGGGTATGCATCGAACAGAATGTCATTTTTAACTTCCTCCTCACATCACCCCACCTGAAGAATTTCTCTCAGGCACAGAATTTGTTTCTGCACACCCATAAAAGCAAGACAGACATGGTAAGGCTCTGCAATGATGTAAATAAGGTATTCATCCTATGCCTCAATAATTTATTTAAAACAACAGCAAAAATTATTTTATCTCAGTGACTTTAACATCAAGACTAAAGCATTTAACTGGCTATATACATTTTCTATGAATATACATAATCTTTAAACACCTACTTTAATTTTCTTATATTTGGTCATCATATCCGAAACAAGTATGTAATTATGAAAAGTTAGCATTTGGATTTACTGTACAACCAGTAAGAACAATTAATTGAAGAAAAAGTATCATGCACTAATTAAGAACTACGTTTTTGAAGTAACTGACAGTACGAATGCTTCTCCTGAATTTCTGTGAGTCTGCTTAAAAATTCATCAAAGCACTTCCACATAAAGTTGGGCTTTGAAATAGATAATCAAACTCAGCATTAGTCTAGATCTCCCTGTCCATTTTTAGCCTGATTGCCTAAGGAAGCAAAGATAACGCGACCACCCTGTATGCCAGCCTCCCTCTTTCAGCCCCTACACTTTCAAAACTGTTGACTAGTTTCCTTCAAAGACAGAAAAGTGTTAAAAGGCTCGAAAATAACACTATTTCCTCAAGTTTGAAAAACTGTTTTCCAGGTAAAGGGATGAATTAGTGGCTCTTCTGAGAGAAACCTGGACTTTATATACTCTGTTTGTTTAATCAGTAGCTGAGGAGACGATCGGCTTCCACGAAGCTGCAGCACACATTGCCACGTGTGCGGGTTTCTTAGAAGGATGACAGGTACCCAGTGCTCTAGTTTAGAAAGACACACTTATTAGATCAGCATCATTTAGCTCAACAGCTCAGGCAAAATCTTGTCTACTTATAAACACTACAGAGACGACTTTCAGTAAAAAGCCCAGGCCAAAACAGCTTAGGGCTTCAGCATGTGGTGAGAAACCCGGTGTTGAGTCAGGGGCTGAACTTTATAAAAGCCTCAGTTAATGCTGTAGACTAAATTACATCCTGAGATGCCAGTATCTTTTATCTCTAGTTGTCTATACCTGAAGTTTGTGGAGTGAGACAGTCTTTGTCTCTGCTATCTTCATATTTGTTTTGTTAGATATTTAAGTGAAACCATAAATATGTACAGAAAAAAGAAGCAACTCACTTTATGCATGGCACTTCTGCAAAGACAGGTAACAAAACAAATTTTAGAACCGTCTCTTCTCTAGAAATAACCCTACAGAAAAAAAAAACCTGAAAAAAATACTAAAATCTTCAGGACAAAAAAAATCCCTGTTTCCACATATCAATATAGTGTAAAATCTTGTCATCTTATAGATGAAACTCCTTCAAACCATGCAATTCAGCTACAACACATTAGATTTTCAGTGCATGAATACCCTGAAGCATACACTTGAAGGCAAGTGCAGCTGCCTTGGATGTTTGATAAACAAGTTTTTTTAGCAGGACAGGGGGAAAGTTTTATTTTAAATTGTAACTGACAGTTGCTTTACTTTAGAGGGGTTCTCAAAATTTGGGCATCATCTTTCTAATTTTTGCAGAAAAGAGGATCAAATGATCTTCCGAAACCCTTTATTCCACGTTTCCAATAAGTCTACTGAAAACTCAACAACAGGAATAACCTGTGGCTCAAACTGAAAACCACCACAAAGAGGACTCTCCATTGTAATGGAGTGGAAGAATTGAAGATACTCCTACATTGTCCAACATTTAACACAGCTGTAATACTTAACAAAACATAAAGAGCTTGAAGCAGTTAATTACATCCACATTTTCAGAATTAAACTCTTGGCTGAGTTGAGGCACTTGGGTTCCACCTTAAATATTCACTCACTGCTAATTAAAAAAAAAAATCTAACCTGTAAAAACTTACAAATTAGTTTTTGGTAGAAAATTGCATTAGTTGGATTTTTATATAATTTGTGTTCCACAGAAGTTGGATTCCCAGAGAAGCTGCCTGAATCTATTTGC
The DNA here is from genome assembly GCA_035590195.1 of Aviceda cuculoides. Lineage (NCBI taxonomy): Eukaryota > Metazoa > Chordata > Aves > Accipitriformes > Accipitridae > Aviceda > Aviceda cuculoides. The sequence goes on from JAVJGG010000021.1 coordinate 20,395,985, forward strand.
AAGGTGACTCGTGTATCTGGTTTGCATTAGAATTGGTGCATATCAGCTGCCTTAGCTGGTACACAGATGATGCAACGAAGAAGAAAGGCAAATGAAAAAGCGGTACAAAGGAGGAACTCCTTTGGCTCTGACGTTCTTCCTTGAATTCCATACATTAAGGGACCCAAACTTATGAAACAAAAAACACTGAATTCATAAAATCTGTCCACATTCAACTTACTACACAGCTGTGTCCATTAACATCCAGCAGACTACACAGTCTAGGACTTGTGGTCAGAGTGACAGTGCTACACGACAAAGCTTTTTTATCCAAACAAACAGAGATTTCCTCAGCACGCTTGTTCAGTTAGGCATTGCCGATCAGTTCAGAAAAGTTTCTCCAGACATAGCACTATTGACAAGAACATGGGAAAATTTTTCACCCTCAGGAACTTGCCTGTGACTGGCAGCTGATGAAAGACTTTTTGAGAATTACTGAAGCAATGTGTACCCCATGCGGCAATCTGCCCCTTTCATGCTGTACTGAAATAAAACTACCACTCAGTACATTTTCGCAGAACTTACTATACTTTTTTTTTTTTTAAGCTTATATCCTTTAGCTACAGGTTTATGCAACATCCTTGTCAACAATCTTTGTAAAGTTAAAGAGTAATACACTTGCATGTCCAAGATCTTGAAGTGACAATAAAACGATGTACTACTTTTTGTCACCTCCTCCTGAAAAGTATATGCTTTGACTTGGTAGAATAGCTGTAGCAAACTGAGAATGCTGATGTACAAAATAAGAGCATTTGTTCCATGAACAAAGGGAAAACAGCACCGTGCAAGTTCCCTGCTCTGCTGAGCTATTCACTGGGTACAACACAGAAAAAGTAACATGACTTTTCAGCAGCATTTTAAATTAACAGTTTTTGTTTTAAATAATGTCATCTATTTCTGTCAGTCATTTATGGTTTTCATAGCCAGCCTCAGGGTAGCTCCTGTTCTGAAGACCCTACTCAGGCAAAACAGAAATCTGTTTCAATAGGGACTTTATCTTCCACCCTGAAACACTGAGTCCTACCGCTACAGTCACTGTATATCGTTATTACATGAAGCATACATTCTACAGTACTAGACTGTCTTACTGTCTACTACGAGTGAAGCTGCAGGTCTAGGCCACTTGTATTTTGCCTTGCCCTACTTCAAAAGATTTCGATCAGAACTTGAATATCGCCTTCTGATATGAGCATGGAAAAATGCCTAAAGCTATCTGAATTAAATTTGGCACAAAACATTGCTCTGAAAGTATTAGTTAACTAGTTTTAGCCTACAGCAAGGCTTTACAGCCAAGCTATAAACTCCCTAATAATAAGATGCCTAATAAAAGTGCTGACAGACCATTCACAGCTTCAGCACTGCTCATTAAAATGCACTAGAATAGAACATTCTCAGGATGACGGATGCTCAGTGCCGAGGAACACCTGACATCTTGATAAACATGCGCATTTCTCGGCATGTGCACTACATACTCACTTTTCCTCTCTGGACAGCATGTAATTACATTACTTTCTGCAAAAATAATGACTTTGGGACTGAATATTAATGACCTGTTTAGTAACATAAAATCATATCGTACCTCTATGGAAGGACGTGCAACCTTAACCAACATTTCCATAAAAATTAACTTCAAAGGAATACTTTTACTGATGGATTTCATAATGGATTGCTTTGTCCCAGGTCTTTATTTTTTCTGTGTGTCCTAACTCTTTTTCATAAATCTTTTTAATTTTGAAAATATGCCCATGTGCTACAGGATTTCCTTTTAATCATACAAGCCATTCCTCTGAAATAGTGGGAAAGGACATAAGTGTTATTTTTTTGTCTAAAAGTCACATGTTCAAGCATTTGGCATACACAAAAGAACTTTGGTACTTGATCCCAGGAATAGCAGAATAGCATCCAGACTTGGATTAGTAGTCTACAAACACGAAGGCTGGGAGGATTTTAGTTCTTATGGAGGGGATTCCCAAAAAGCAGCAAACAGAAACCTCATAGATTTTTATGAGATTTATTAAATTATTATGAAATTTTAAAATCATAGTATAATTTATGCTTTTGCTTAACCCAACCTCCTCCTCAGAGCAGGGCTAACTTCAAGAATAAGTCAGCTTGCTTAGGGCCTTGTCCCATTAAATTTTGAGTGTCTCAGGGAGAGGTCCTACGCCCTCCTTTGGGCAACTCTATGGAAGATTCAGACCCACATTTTCCCCCTCAAACCACAGCGGTGCTCCTAATCCTCTTTAAAATAGCACTGACATATGTGTAATCACTAAAAGTTTACTGGGTGCTACTTTAAGGGCTAAACAGGACTAAGCAAATCACTCACATGAGAGCACAGGCCTAGCTCTCCTCCTTGTTCCAGTGGCTGTGAGCAGTTTGTATTACCTTACAATTTAATAAAACGCAAAAGAAACACTGGAGCAAGAACTGGAATCCCAACCTAACTCCTGGAATTAATGGCTGAAACACAACCCTCTGGAACCATACCTAATCCCTTCATACTGGTATTATTTTATTCAGAGCAGAACATAACACAAAGGAAGTCCACTGACTCCTGAAAGTCATTGCCTTCAGTCACAAATCCCTCCCGTGTACCGATTACCTTAATATAGAAATGGAAGTTTGATACAAAGCCTTGCTGGCAAGGCACTGTTCAGAAAAGTGCTTCAATCCAATAACATGAAAGGTAGAAAGAACAAAACAAGAATATTGACCAAAGAGCACACACAGATAAGACTTTACAACTCAAACCTTAACAGAGTTAAATGAATTATTTAATTAAAATATATAAAAAAGTTATAAATCTTTCCTGATTTCTAAAAAGCTTTTTTATTTTTTAATTGCCTATGAAGCATCTGTTTTCCAGCATGAAAACATAATTTGTCATACCAGTTATTGATCTCTACAGAGCCTCTAATGGGACTGGCATTCACAGAACCACACAATTTTCAACATCCATAATGCAGCTGCAGGAAATAATTCTGCTTTTTGAAGGCACTCTAGCCTGAAGTAGCAGGTTATATGAAACATTATTTCTTAATGGGAAATAGGTATAATATATAAGGAATTGCAGTTGTCAACTACTTGCTTTTTTTTTTTTTTTTCCTTGAAGAACCGAGCAACATGTACAACAACCTTTTTTTAACCTAAAGTCTTCTTTGCTGCTCAGTGATGGCTTCTAGACCTGTGGATCCACTACTGTCCGGTGCCCATGCTACCACCTTTCTGTAGATCAGCAAGCTCTCCATATGTTAACCACTCCTCCTTTATAGTGACCCATCTTTTCATAGCCCTCTATTTAGTTAGACCATGTATCAGATGAGAAGAATTACAGAATAATTACAGAAAATTACAAAATGCTATAAACAGATATGTTACAGAATACTCAGAGAAATTACACCCCATACCATGTCACAAAAGTCAGTCCCAGAATGCCAGTGGTCTCACAACAGATATTCAGCCACTATTTTGGGTTTGCTTGCCTTACACATTTCTTCTCACAGTCTTAAGTTCTTGGATGTTTCTAACAAGACCTACAGATGTCTTATGTAGCCTTTGCCAGTGTCCAGGAAAGTATTTTATGCCCTTTCTCTGCTCTGTGATACAGTTCATGAATTCTCTCACATTTCTGACCATTTCTACAATTCTTTGGTAGAAAACAGAACAATTTTTCCTATAGAACACCGGGCACCCCAAGGATTTAGCCCCTTATTACCCTATTAATTACCCTATTACAGGATTTAGTTCCTGTTAGCATGTTTTCTAAAAACCTTCCCACTATTTTCTCAGAGCTCCTTTGCTAGGAAAAAAATACAAGGCTTCTGATGGACTGTCTGCTTTTTGCAGCCTGAGGTCTTAACTACAAGGGATTCAATATTCATCGGACTCAGCTATGTGCTATCAGATGTTAATTGTTCTCTGGTCCCTGCAATTCTTTCAGGTTTTACTCTGAACCAGAATCACCAATCCAAGATCTGAAATCTAACACAGCTTTGAAACACAGATGAAAAATATTCTGGGTGCACCTGAACACCACTACATAAACAGGAGTCTTAAGCCCTTTGGGAAAAAGGTGGATAAAGGAAACAAAACCTCAGGCTGCTTATTTATTCCATAAATAAAATGCATTAAAGTCTTAAACTCCCACCACAGAGGATCACCTCTGTAACTCACATTGATCAAAGTCTAACAATCTACTTATTTAAATATATTTGCCACTGCAGTTCCACCAGCTTTTTCTTTCGTTATGAATTTTTGATCTTAACACACTTTTTAATGACAGAGACCCACCTCTTTTGTTAAAAAATGAAAACAATAGGAAAACCAAAATCTGTGACATACAGTGAGCCACAGGAAGCTGGAATTTTCCCCTTATCTGCGTCAGACACGCTTTACCATGTGGCATGTTCACAAAGAGCAACTGCTCAATTTATCAGACAAATCTCAAATCAGCAAGAAAAAAAAAAAAAAAAAAGCTGCTGCAATTCAATTTCCAGTTGATGCAGCACTGTTCTATCTGACCCAGTGTTTCAGAGCATCAGATAATAAACCAAAGCCATAGCACAAAATCTCTTTATTGGTCTAGTAAAAAGGAGTTGTAAATTAGTATGCCTCAGGGACAGATATAACTATGGCACAGCAAATAAAAGCAGCAAAGAAAGGCAGACAAGTATGATCAGCTGAACAATTTTGCCTACAGTTTTCCAAGACTGGGCAGGCCCCCACTTCTATAGAACTTCGGTTAAGATTAGAGAAGAAAAGACTATAGAAACCTGCGGACAACATGTCAAACTATAAGGATGCATAGTGTAGAAAATTAACAAAATCAGAAACTACTTACTAGTACTGAAACATTTGGGACTTTTGAAAATTTTATTCTTGATAGGTTGAGAATCCCCTCCAGAACAGTTGTTTCAGAGGTATCGCCATTTCAGTGGATCCAGAGACAGATGTCCATTATAAAACATCAGTTAGATTCTAATACTTTATATTGTGTGGTACTTGTCATAAGAAAATACCAAAATTCTCCAGTTACCTATCACACAAGAGCATATGGTCCCCAAGAGGTAGGCATTTGTTACAAACCCATTTTGAGGCTGAGATGCCCCCTTCACTATCGTTCTGCTGCATGCCAAATACCTGCTATTGTTTGGTTAGTAGAAAATGTCTTTTCCACAACAATCCTTCAGACTACCAGCTACCATAACATCCCATCTAGCTTAACTGTAATGTACCTTGTATCTCAAGAGTCCTGTTTTGGGGTACTGTGGACAGTAAGAGTAAAGCAGCAAGCCTGTACATAGGATTACTGTGTCTATGGGAACAGAATATCTGTTGATTTGCCAACATCCTGTCACATTTAGAGTTACACAATTTACCTAAGAATTTCTTACCATTCTTTCCTTGATCCACATCCAATCTCCTGAAGAATTATTGAATGGTGGATTTCTGCTGCACATGCCAGGTTGAAACCACCCCTCTTGAAAGACTATCCTATTATTTTGTTTACCAAAAGACAAAGTTTTAATCCAGTTGAAATTAAAATCTCCTTCCAAATCCTAGGCTTCCTATATTGGTACACAGTTTTTAATATACTGAACCTTAAAAATACAGGAACAAAAGGATATCCCTGTTGGGTTGGAGCAGTGTCCCACCTGGACCAGCATCCTGTCTCCATCAGTGACACAAGCAGATGCTACCTGGGGGAAATCACACAAACCCAGCCTTCGTATTCTGCTTCGTCTATGCTTCCCTGGCATCTTATTAGATGAAAGATATTAGAAAGTACACCCCTGCCTATTCACTAAGTATCTCTGTTTGGACTTATTGTCCATTAATTTGAATATACCTCCACGTCTTCCTTTGGCAATAAATTTCAGAGGTCCAAGAAGTGTTTTCTTTTATGCTTTGAACCAAACTCCTAATAGTTTCATCAATACACAGTAGCTCAAACATTGCAGGATTTGGGAAATAACAGCTCTGTATTCATTTTACTCATGACCTTCATGATTTTGTGAACATTGATCTTATCAACTCTCAGTTTTATTATCTCCCAGCTGCCTTTTTTCCAGCCTTGTCTCTCCCTTATAAGGTGACTGCTCTGCTTCATTAATCATTTTGGTTCCCATACACAAATATGTTGTGAAAATCATTCTCTGTACAGACAGACATAAATAATGCATGAGTTTCCTCAATAGCTCTTGATCAAGACTCAACTTCAGTATTTGGTAAAGATGGAAACGAATTCTGCTAAACCTAGCCTTGGTCTTGTGGCAGCATTATGTCATCGATTTACCATCTAAGCCATAACAAGTGTAACAGGATCATGCCACAGGTCAGGAGAATCCTAGAAGTTTTAAGTCTGATACCCACCTCTGCCACTGTTTTCAGCAGGAAAAATTTAGAACTATCTTAGGACAAACGCCATCTGTTTTTTCCCTTAATCACCATACAATTCTTTGGTTAGTTCCCCAAATCACTACCATTTTGACTAATAATTTTCCATTCAACAATAAATATTTTACAGAAAACCTGACTGCATTCATCACATTTCCCTTGTTCAAAATGGGTTTTTAGGAAAGAAAGACAACAGGTCAGTCTTACACAAACTACATTGTAATAAATATACGTTGCTTTCTAATCCCCTTTCCTTTATGAACGTCTTCAGTTACTCTTTCTTTCAAAATTTCTCTGAAAATACTCCATGTAATGCAGATCATACTGGAGAACTACTCTACAAAGTGTTACCTGTTGCCCTGAGACTCAAAGACTCTGCTACGTGCATTTTGCCAGAGGGCAGCAGGACGGGGATGCTAGCTCTGCAGCATGGAGGTTGAGCTGGGAGGTCAGGCAAGGTGAGGATTGGCAAGGTAAGAGGGTGGGCACAGGCTTCCGACAACACCAGGGCACCCAGGGCCCTGACAGTCTGCAGGTCTTCGCCCCAAACAGGTATGAGTCAAAGTGCAGCAGCTGAGTTTTACAAGGAGCTTTTGCAGTCCCAGTAAAGACAGAGCAGGAGAACACAGGAGAGCGTAAATGCTTTTCCACCAATATCGTCTCAATTCTAAGCTTGCGAACATCATGAACACAGGAGAGTGTAAATGCTTTTCCACAAATATAATCTCAATTCTAAACTTGAGAATGTCACAAGTACCTCTTACAGCAAGAATTGTGGATACAGCAGAATATATAATCCTCAAGAACTCCAGGTCATTTATATTTTAAACCTGTGTGTTTGTTCTGTTCAATTTGGGAGGAAAATTCAATTTTTTCCACAAATTATATTGACACCTTTAGAATTTGGGAGAATTTGAACTTCTGGTTTCCTTTATACAAAGGAGTTCCCCATTTTAAATGCCATGATTATGGATCTATTTTACACAAGGCGTCTCCACAGTGCCTGTAATTACAGCTTCAGAGAGAAGATACCAGACATTTTTCCATTTTCCCAGTTCTATTAATTTAACTTTTTAATATTTGATTTGCTCTTGTCTTCACAACACGTTACTACAACTTGAAGCTCATTTTAAGTGCCTAAAACCAAATCTGATGGTTCTGTCAATGGCCCCCAATAAGTCCTCTGTTTCATATCATTTGCAGAAGACATTCTCATGATACACTATAATTTGTGTGTATGAGGAACTCTTATACAAATAGAAGATTTACTGGTGTTAGGAAGGACAGTTTTGTAAGGACGCTACACAAGCACAGACTTCATTGTTTAACCGGGTGTTTCCTGCTCTCTTTTTTTTAACCTTCTAAGAGATTTTTGTCATTCAGTGTCCTAAAGGAATCCAAAAGGGCAGTGGACATTTTGGAAGTATTGAGTGGTTTACTTCTCAGAACTACCTTTTCCTGAGAATCATTTCTAAACAAAAGTGAGGTTAACAATAGTTCAAAGCATTGACAAAAATAGAGCCCAAGCCCAGAAGTATCGGTGCAAGAAAATTGGTGCACAGGACCTGTAAGGAAATCAGTGCACCTCTGGAACTTGTGGTGTTGGAATCGATAGGATTGCAATTTCCCTGTGCTTTAAATGACAAAACTCTTATACCTATTTTAAGTACAGCACTGTATTATGTGAGACAGTGTCCCTATACACTCTCCATATTTCAAGAGGGGTTTTGACCTTTATCGCCCCAACTCCTTTAAAAAAAGAATAAACTGGGAAAATCTTGTCTTGAAGAATTTGAATCTCAGCAGATCATCTTTCTTTTCTTTTTATATATACTTCGCTCATTGCTTGAAAGAATAAAAATCTGGATACTAGCTATGCCTCACTTCAAAATAAATAAGTGATCATTTGAACTGTCAAAAAGAAAATGCCAAAATGTTACTTGCTGTACTGAGTTTGCATGCAAGGTTTTGGTAGCAGGGGTGCTACAGGGGTAGCCTCTGTGAGAAGCTGCTGGAAGCTTCCCCCATGTCCGACAGAGCCAACGCCAGCTGGCTCCAAGACGGACCCGCCGCTGGCCAAGGCCGAGCCCATCAGTGACGGTGGTAGTGCCTCTGGGAGAACAGATTTAAGAAGGGGGGGAAAAACCCTGCGCAACAGAAACTGCAGCTGAAGAGAAGAGTAAGAATATCTG
>JAVJGG010000021.1:20417816-20438037 GCA_035590195.1 Aviceda cuculoides
AGCCCAGAAGGCCAGCCGTATCCTGGGCTGCATCAAAAGAAGCATGACCAGCAGGTCGAGGGAGGTGATTCTCCCCCCTTTACTCCACTCTTGTGAGACCCCACCTGGAGCACTGCATTCAGCTCTGGGACCCCCAACATAAAAGGACATGGACCTGTTGGAGCAAGACCAGAGGAGGCCACAAAGATAGTAAGAGGGCTGGAGCATCTCTCCTATGAAGACAGGCTGAGAGAGTTGGGGTTGTTCAGCCTGGGGGAGAGAAGGCTCCAGGGAGACCCTACAGCAGCCTTCCAGTACTGAAGGGGACCTACAAGAAAGTTGGAGAGAGACTTTTTATGAGGGCATGTAGTGATAGGACAAGGGGTAATGGCTTTAAGCTGACAGAGGGTAGATTTAGATTAGATGTAAGGAAGATGATCTTGGCTGTGAGGGTGGTGAGGCACTGGAACAGGTTGCCCAGATGGACTGTGGATGCCCCATCCCTGGCAGTGTTCAAGGCCAGGTTCGATGGGGCTTGGAGCAACCTGGTCTAGTGGAAGGTGTCCCTGCCCATGGCAGGGGGGTGGAACTAGATGATCTTTGGGGTCCCTTCCAACTCAAACCATTCTATGATTCTATGATTTTGGGAGACTCTAAAAGCATGTGTCCTTGCAATATACAAGCTTACTAATATGTGCATATAATCATCTAACTATTGTGAGGATGAAACAAGAATAGGTAGGAATAGAGTAATGCAATGGGGCAGCCTGTGCAAGAATAGCTTAGAAAAACCATCTTAAAACCAGTATTGTCTTCCAATTTCTTCCCCTCCCACATTTTAAATCTAATAATTTGTAGCTGATGATCAACATCACAAATGATATTTTGGATTTGTAATATTGTTTTGGAAGCTCAAAGACTGCACATGAATAGCTCAAGATGAAATACCATGAAAATGAGAATGTTATTCCAATGTAATACATCTGCTAAAGCTGTTTAAACAGTAAATTGACTCTTCTGTTTTTCAAGGACACCTAATGCTATACTAATGTCAGGATAACTAATCATGTCGTAGTTTTAATCTAGCATTTTTAATAATTTTTTTACCTGCATCTTGATAAAAAAACTACTTTAAAAAGTCATATTAACCAATATGTCCTTGTTGTCTTATCATAGGAAATAAAGCCGTTTACTTCTGAAGTTAAACATAAAATGTAAGCGACTCAAATGATTAGTTGCCTGTATATATAATGGAATGCATGTCTGGTTAGATTACCTGATAGGTATATGTATGCACTGCAGTAACCGTATTAAGTAGAGGAAAAAAAAAAAAAAAAAAATCAGAAAGTGACAGCTCCATAATTGATCTTATCTCATGCTTCCTAACTGCAGACAGGCCAATCTGCTTAATCTAGAACAATCCATAGTGACAGTCTTTCTTAGATCCCTCTATAGTTAGGTAAACTAATGATGATACCCTTGCAGAAGCACAGTTTCTGCAATAAAACACATGGGAAAATGAACCTTATGTCCAGTTTTTGCAACAGTTGGAAAGAGAATAGTGGAGATAAGTCTGCCTCACTATACAGATGTGATCCACTAAGTGTTCTGTTTTGTGTAACTACAGTATCTGCAGCATTTTGTGTCAAGGGTTTCTTTGCTTGGCAATGTTCATTAAGAGACTTTATATCAAGGCAGTGATGCACTCCATCTGTTTTGAGCATATTGCCAGTGTAAATCAGCTTAAAGCAAGTTTATACACCTCTCGCAAGATTAGAAGTATTCTGATTTGGCATAAAAACATCAATTCTCATATGGTCCATTTTCAGGGATGCAAAGCAAGTTAGAAAAAAGCGAACAGATGACTTCAGAGTGCTGAGTTGCCTTCTGTATACAATCCTCTAGTAGTTAGTAGGTCAGTGGATCTACACGTCTGATCTGCTAATGAAGATGATGTTAAGGTAGTTTTATTCTTTGTCCCCAGAGATTTGTGAGATCTGAACTACTGCCCTCTGTGAAACCAAATTATATAAGCCACCCACGAAAGAGAGGCCCTTGCTGAGTTTTCTTATCTATAATATGTCTAATTTTTGCCCATTTACAAATCTAGATAAATTATACTACCCCACCATACAAATCAAAACCTAGCGTAAAAATATATCAACAAGCAAAGACTCTACTTTGAATTAAATTCATTACCAGAATTAGTCTTCTACCCTTACCTTTTATACTTTATCACTTGAATTTAAACTGAGACTTAAAGCAAAGCATGCAGAAAGAAAATCCATATGAAATTGTATGCTTTCATTCATATTTACTAAAGAAACCACATGGCACTCTACGAAGTGCTCAGGCTCTACAAAGCACAAAGACTACACCTTCAATAGGTAAGGTAAACAATTAATGTCCACTTTTAACAAAGAGTTGGTTTTAAGGTTTGTGTTTAAGAATTTTATTTTATTTTGTTTTTTAGACAATGAAGAATTATTAAAGAGGAGCTAAATTGCTATTGAAGTTTTAGGAACTGAAAAATGTGAACATTTTTCTCTCCTATCATAAAATTTAAGACCAATCAACATGTATGTTTATTCATCAATTCAGAAAAAATATTCACTATGTCTTCAGAAAAATGTATTGAATGGAAATATTCCTAATAAAAATGTCTCTATTGGATTGGTGGATTGGGCATGTGTGGCAGAAAATAGTCCAAATCCTTCTTTCCAGATGCCTGCATGTAAACACAACATTCATTTTCTAACTTACAAGGTTTTTAAGCAGGAAGATGTCCTGTCCGCCTCCAATATTTCTGGGTCATATCAGACTTACACCAAATCCTTCTGTTATAAATAAAATTAAACTGGATAGATGTATTATTTTATTCAAGCTGAAAATAACAGTCATTTAAATGGAAAGAAAAAGGCAAACACAGCTAAGCATCTGCTTTGCACAGTCAAACAGAGCAGTGGTGTATGTTCTATCTTCTCCCACCCACTGCAGAGATAGAAGGCAAACATTCATTTCTCAAATCACCAGTCCACATGGATACAAGGGGCACTACTGGAGCCTGCACTTCCAATAGCATGACCATGTCCTGTTTTACAAATAAGCAACTTACCTCATTTCAAGCATCTACTAATTAAAATCTCCAATATAGATTTTCCTTCAAGGAAAACTTTCGTGCACCTACTACACTGCTGCTAACAGAATTCCAATTTATACTTCAAAACCAGATCACAAAGCGTAATAATCTACTTTAAAAAAAAATCCAGTTCTCAGCTTATCCTCCTTTTATACATGAGGTTTTATTAGATTTTTTAAACCAATTTTGAATTATTCCTTTCTAAATTGTCCAAGTTTGTATATTTATTACTATGATTAATGTGATTAAGATGATTAATAACCTACAACACTTCTCTTATCTGATGGAAGAAATTAACAGCAAGGCAGAGATTCAGCAAGAGGCATTCTTAGTTTCCTTGTGAGACTTCAAATTGGATTTTAAATACTGCTTGAGCATTGAGCTGCGTGCACTCAGATAAATTCTGTTGCAGGCAACAGACTTCATTCTTACAGTATTTTTTCTCTAGATTTACTTTTTTTCTCTCCATTCTCACACACCATTTTCTGTAGAACATCTTGCAAAAGACCTCAGTGGAGAGCCTCTGTTTATAACCATGTCTGAACTAAACTCTAGTGTTCTGATATCTTGAACAATGTTTTCATAAAGTGTTTCGTGTCCATTGATACCCCATAAACAACACTGGGTCCTGTTATTAAGTTAGAATAAAACAGTATAAGTTTGTTGTCTGCAGAACTATACTGGCTTACATTTGTTGCAAATGTGGCCAACCCTTTCTTTGGTGATACACAAACTGAATCCAACTGCTGAAACTTGTAGCTGCATAAAATGCAGTGACTGTGCAGAGATTCAATGCTTCTCAAAGTTATGATTGCTGTAGTTTAAACCTCCGAGTTTCAAGTTTGAAGGGATCCCAAACAATTCAGTGAAAACTTGGCTAAAAAAATTGTCAAGCTCCCCATAATTTTCTGCTGAAAACTACACAGAACTTTGAGTTTAATAAAAGGTCAACAAAAATGTGATATAGAGATTTTTTTACCAACCTACTTCTCCTCTATCCCAGTTAAAAGGGAAAGAAAGGAAGACCAAAGACACAGAAAGCATCCATGATAACCCCACAAAACAACGGACTGCCTGGGGTACAGAGCCCTTGGCATCAGACAGTCATGATCCACTACTCCTGGAAATACGAAGAAGAAAAAGGGATGGTGGCGGCTGTTCCCCAGGGCCGATACCTGAGAGAAGAAACAGGGCGGGGTAGGTTGTGCTGTACCCACAGCAGAGGACTTGCATCAGAAAGAGCCATCCAATACTGAGGAGATATTCATCTTTTCAAATTGATGGCAAATGCCACAACAAACAGGTTTAGCAGAAGTGTCACTATAGAAAATATTTGTCAAATCAGAAGTAGTACCTTCAAAGCAAACTTCTGCTCTGAAATAATATTGAGTAGGACTTGCTCCTGAGTTAGAAACTTATGGTCTTTTGCAGTTTCATAATTTCTTCAGCAAGGTCAGAATAAATCAAGGAGAAACTGGAGTCACATTTTAAAAATTAGAATAAATATGCCAGTTACTATTGCCCTGGCTTGATTCTCCACCCCTCCTCTTTGGTGTGGATAAACAGCTGTAGAAAAAGGTTTCTGCTTTGAGCAAGCTGGACTCGAAACCTTGAGGAAGTATGTTTCTCTGAGCTCAGCATTTAGCACGTGGAGTTGTGGGCTAGCAGCAGTTTTATTCAGTCACTATGTGTCTCAGATCAGCAAAATACAGAGGGAGGGTGAAACTAGGACATACTGTAAAGAGGACAAACAGAAAAACAAGTGAAAAACAGTAAAGGAAAGAATATGGAAAGAAAATTTACAGAAATTGAAATAATATCCACTTGAATGGAAAGGAAAAAAAAGTTTGGGATTATAAAAGTGCTTAAAAATCCTCAGTTAATATAAAATGTCATGGGATTTACAGAAGTTATGCAACTGTCCCTACAAGCACATTTGCTCCATCTTCCACTCCTTCCCAGTTCCTATTTCTGCTCATGTAACCTCCACTTGGCCACTAAAAGTGTTTTACTGGGCAATTTTTTTTCTCATACTTATTTGCTGGGTTAAATACCATAATATTTCTACATATTACATACTTTATATAAGTTTATGCATATGCATACCAGGTTAGGTAAAAACAATGTATGAAAACCCTACCATCTTCCATTACAGAAACAACATTTCAGCTCATTCCTGAGTATGTCACTGATGAAACCAGGTACATAGACACACTTTATTTCTTCACTCAGCTCAACAATTCATGTGAACAGTTTTACCATTTTTTTTAACTTTGGAAAGAGGCATGGAATCAATTTATGTTTTTCATGAATAATGGCTAATCAGAATATAGAAACTGAGAAACATTGACACATCTGCCACCTACTTGTAGAAAAAAAAGGACTATCTGTTCCTTCATCTTTCTTATTCTAACTCTTACCACTCTGTTTATTCTCAGACTTTTTCAACAGCTGATAATGACAACTAGTGAATGTACTTTGCTATGAAGTTCTCAAGGGGTTGTGTTATTCTTGTTACTCAGCTATGATTTCTTCAAGATCATTCACAGTGTTTTCCTGAATCACATTTAATAATGGTTGATTAGTACAGTGCAAAGTTGATTCCTGCCAGATCTGTTTCTATAAAGGTCTAGCAAGCCATCTCAAGCAAGAAGAAACCTTTTAGAGAAGGTTCCTATTAAAATCAAACCAACACATTCCTACCTCCCTATACTTAAATGAAATTACATTTCGCTTATAAAAAAAGCGTGACTTTGCAGATCAATTACTTACAATGGTTCCGTTCCCAAAGATTGTGCCATTATGTGTACTGCTGCTACCAAACCATCAATAAAATCCTTGTCCCTTATAATTGAACTAAAACATCCTCTGCCTAAATGTGATCTTTTTATACCTTGTTCTCAAGTAGACTAAAAATCAAGTTGTCTTAGAAATCAGTTTGGGTTCAATCAAACTAAACCTTCAAGGACTGTATTTAAGCAGTACTGTGATTTAAAAGCTCATGGAGAAAGAGCATCAAAGTCATCTCTGGCATTTGCAATTCTCCTGACATTATACCTTGCAGACATGTACAGGCCTAAAAGCTGTAGCATCATTTATTTAAACTACAGAAATGAAAATCTAAGCTTTCTTGTGAGAAAAAAATGATTCAATACATATTCTTCTAGTATGAATGACAGTTTTAAAATGAATGTTATTCAAAAGATGCAACACTACTGGAGTAAAACCAGTTCATTTCACTGTTTTTTTGCAGGCTCAAGAGAATGGATAGATTATTTTTTCAGCAGAACATGGACCTCTTCTTCATGAAGAATTGCAGCAGGAAGGAAGCACTGTGTCCCCAGCTCAAGATGGCAACTGTGTCTAAGTAATTATATGTCATTCCTATCTGCAAAGCCTCAATAAAACGGTGCAAAAAAAGCCTTGGCCACCCTAATGCATAAGCAATCTCATTCTTCCTTATCAGCAATTCAACGGCACAGAATACGTCTTGCCAATAAGAAAAAATCCACCTCCAGAATCCAAGAAAGCAAATGAAGAGGAAGGGAACACACGACCACAGTATTAGTTTTGGGGGTCTTCCATTCCACAAGAAATTTCTTTTCAATAGAAAACTCTTCACCGCAGTCTGAAAAAGACAAGGAAAACTGCTTCCTTAAAATCTGTCTATCCACTTTGTTAGCTATTTGTTATTCCCTTGCTTTTTATGCTGGATTTGAAATTTTGTCCTACTCAAAGAAAGAAACTGTTTCTGGCAACACAGTGTCTTCTTACAACTCTGCAGAGACCTAAATCCATCCTGTATTGTCATAGTAATGACAAAGCATAACAGTTTGATGCTGATGGGAAGCGATAAATTCTGTCTACAGAAATATAACTAACTGTACTATTTTCAAATAAACTTGGTGTATTGGGTTTATGTGATGAGGCTTTGGTAGTGGGGGCTGCAGGGGTGATTTCTGTGAGAAGACACCAGGAGCTGCTCCCGTCTTGGGCAGAGCCCGTTCCAGCTGGCTCCAAAATGGACAGCTGGCCAAAGCTGTGGCCATCAGTGACATTGGTAGTGCCTCTGTGATAACATATTTAAGAAAGGGTAAAAAATGTTGCCAGGAGTTATGAGAGACAAATGTGAAAAACAAGAGAAACAGCCCTGCAGACACCCAGGTCAGTGCAGAAGGAGATGGAGAAGATGCTCCAGGTGCTGGAGCAGAGATTCCCCTGCAGCCCCTGGTGAGGAAGACCATGGTGAGGCAGGCTGTCCCCCTGCAGCCCAGGGAGGTCCACGGGGGAGCAGATCTCCACCTGCAGCCCGGGGAGAGAGGACCCCACGCCGGAGCAGGGGGATGCCCGAAGGAGGCTGGGACCCCGTGGGAAGCCCGCGCTGGAGCAGGCTCCTGGCAGGACCTGTGGATCTGTGGAGAGAGGAGCCCAGGCTGGAGCAGGTTTTCTGGCAGGACTTGTGACCCCGTGGGGAACCCACGCTGGAGTGGTTCCTGAAGGACTGTACCCAGTGAAAAAGGACCCATGGTGGAGCAGTTCTTGAAGAACTGTAGCCTGTGGGAAAGACTCATGTTGGAAGAAGGGAAAAGTATGAGAAAGGAGAAGCAGAGACAAAGTCTGCGAATGGACCGCAACCTCCGTTCCCTATCCCACGTGCGCTGCTAGGTGTTGGGGGAGGTGGAAGCAGAAGAGTTGGGAACAAAGGAGTGAAGTTGAACCTGGAACTTCAAACATCTTTAGATTCATAGGAGAAACAAAAGATCTGCAAATTCCTCTACTCAGAGGTGTTCTGGCACCTATAGCACAGATACAGGATGGAGTCTGTGATATTCAACTTGGATTAGCAACTGGCAATAGCTACACTGTGACTGCACTTAAAATACTGACACACTGTGCATTTTAGTTGCAAAGAACTGAATCAACATAAATTGAGCCTGATTTCCTGAGGAAAAAATGCTTTGACTGCTCAGTAAGATGGGCATATCACTAGGCACACTTCTTTGTTTCTAGTAAACAGTTAACTACATTTTCTGAGAAAGAGAATGTGAACAAAATAATTATTTTTTTTATTTTTTTTAAGTGATTGAAGCTGTCCTTTTCTTTTGCAAACACAAAACATGAAGAGAAGTAGCAGCATTTGCACTTCTTCACTGGCAGAAGTCCTATAATAACCTGTCTTGCAGGAGGAGACTACAAAAAGTATGTTTATTTTTACCAACAGGAAGATTAATACACACTTTGATGGTAACAAGCAGATGTGTAGCCAGACAAAAGATTTCTGACATTTTGGGCTTTCTAATGACAGAAAAAAACCCTCCAGCCTACAGCATAACCCGAATGCAGCTGAGATGCCCACATTTTAAGTCCTGCAGTCTTTCTTTAAATGATACCCTGTAAAGCTTATTTGCTGAATAGCAGCTAAAACTATATGTGTCCCTGGTTTTCATCAGCATAACAAATGCTTTGGACTTCAAGCTCTTTAGGGAGAGAACACATCTCTGTGCAGTCTGTGTACCTTGACATATACTACATAAATGAATAATCATCTTCTGCATTTCAGAGGAGGTAGTAGCAGATTAAAATCCTTAAATTTCAGAAAAGTTCTTTTCCTGATTAAATTCCTGTCAACAGTCAGTATGGCACTAAGTGAAAACCAAGCCTTTGGAGGTTCAAATTGTCATCTCAGGAAAACTGTAGAAGGAAGAGAGACATCAGTGAAAGAAGTGCACATTTTCAAAGGAGAAAAAAGACTAGATCCTAGCACAGTTTTATTAAAAAAAAAATGTATATACACACACACACACACACACACACATATATAGTTTCTACCTTCTCACAAAACTACATATTTTCATTCTATTCAGCAACAGTGATCACAAATCTTAGCATCCTTCCTACCACATTAGTAGTATGAAAGCAGCTCTGAGGAGGTAGTGACAGATGTGTCATTAAAAATGAGAATTCAAGTGGTGGCCCCAAGCTGTCGCTGGGTTGTGGCACGGAGGTCTCCTCTAATCGGTTATGCAGCTGCATTCAGATCACTGGGAGTGCATCTGCCGCAAAGCAGGTGGGGAAATCAGTCACATCACTCCTACCAGCAGTTGCTCCAGGTTGCGTATTTACGGCAAAACTCTCCCTCTGCACTGAGAAAGCAAAACAAAACCGCAAAACCAACACACACACACCACCACCAAGAAATCTAAAGAAGAATCCAGTCTGGAACCTTAGTTGTAGAAGTCTTAAAGAGATCATTCATGCCATGATCCTCCTGCATAGGGATCAGAGTTCAGGCCCCAGGTTTGCTAATTCTTCCATGTATTGTGCATTAGCATCATTTTCACAAACAGAAAGGTTAAAAAAAAAAAAATAAAATTGAACAACAATTGGCGACAATTACAAAAGAAACAGAAAAGGTCCTATGAATGCATTTCCAACTCCAGATGAATTTCCAACTCAAAGTGACAGTACCAAATCAAACAAAAATAAAATTATGATGTCAGCAATCTCACAGGATTTGCGGGGACACACACACACACACACACACATACGACGACAGGCAGTGTGTTTTCTTTCAACAAGTCCCTGTTTATTCCTTAGGAACTTAAGCTTACAGTCTGCTGAAACAGTTACATTGATTACAGTTACTGTAACAACAGTTACTGGCCTAGGAAATTACTGAAGAAACTATATCATATATTAAGGTGCAAATTTTAATGGAAGCTTACCGCACCTCATCATCTTAATGACAGGCTATATGATTTAATGTCAAGCGCCTCAAAATTTTGCTTGATACTAAACATATGCCTTGGCCATCACAACCTCCTGAATTTCAGGTAGCAATTTTTATTCTTATAGTCTTTGATTAGTCAAGACTCAGGCACACCTGATTTCCTTTATATAAACTGCAAGACCTTCTACCACCAATAGATAGCTCCCTAGGCAAATGGTCTGGAATCAAACATTTGTTCGATTGTTTTGATTTATTTACCCTGCCTCAGTTAGGTTTCAGGAATTGAGCTGCTTGTACTCTTACCCTGTGGGGATTAACATAATGATTCACTTTGTTCAATCTCTTTAGTGCATCCCAAAGTCAATGCTATGCAGTTAGTTGGGTGGGAAAAAAAAAAAAAAAAAAAAGTCAACCATTTTACCAACAGCTAAAGACTGTACATAAACATGTTGAACTGTCTGGAAAATATTTTATACTTGTTCAGCCAGCCTCAGTCTCCTGAAAACAATGAACAATACCATAGTTCCAGCCTTGCTGTTCTGCCATTGCACATGCTCCTACTGAAATAAAAATAAGAAAACCACACATCATTAACCATTTTCATTGTATATCCATATTTTTCCAGAAAATACATGGATATATCTGAAATTAGTTCTTCTCCCTCTCCTCCCAACTTAAATAAACCACTTAAATTCTTCAGATAATTAGTTACTTGATTACAGATTGGAGTTTGGATATGGGTTCAGGTACTTCACAGCTCTTACCAAATTTACAAAATGTGACTAGATGCCACAAGAAACGGTCTTCTCTGAATTTCCCCACCCTCCTTTATTTTATTCTAAGGATGCGTAAAAGTATTATGAGAACAGTCTCTCTTTTTTTGTGTCAGCATGAACCTGGGAGGGGGGAAGACTAGTGTGGAAATCGAGGAGGAATGAGGAAAAGAATGAGCCAAAACTCCTGACGGTAAGCACCTCCAAACAGCTGGATGTATCCAGAATGCATATCCAGACCTATAACCCTTCTTACTGTATTTTCTGAGCCTTTGAAAGTAGGAGCAAAATCTCAGGTCTTAAGCCATTCTTAAGCATTAAGAATGCTTTATTTCAGCTTTGGGCCAGAAGCTAGTCAAAATTAATAGCACTTTTTGCTCATGGCAATTTTTTTTATTTATTTTATTACTTTATGAGTAAATTTCTTCTTAATAATTTTCTCTGCATGGGACAGGAAGACATTTGTTTCCACAAGGAGCATTTTTCTCTCCTGGGGGTCCCAACAGCTAAATAAAAAAAAAAAAAAAAAATTAAAATAAGGATATAAAATGTTTTAAAAGAAGGCTATATACATTTCTCTCACAGTGAAATACCATCTTTTTTCCAAGTACTAACAGTCAACTGGTTCTTCCAATTCCCTAGCATTTCAAGAACAGCATGAGATTTGCAAAGGCAAGAGAAAACAATACAGAGTGAAAAGTACTGATTAACTTGTGGTGGCTCATTGAGTCAGAATGTGGTTCCCTACTGGGCTGTCTCTAAAAATCTTAAATCATCTTTCCCTCCCACAAGCACCCAGAATAATTTGATCTCTCAAGGTAACAAAGTTAATTCCTTTAACCCAAAGTAAAAAGCTTAAAAAGTTTCTTATGGGTGGAGGATCTTGATACATTACATTTTTAAGTGTAAAATCTAATTAAAGTGTACAGCTACACATTACTAAACAGTTAATATTTTTTTTTCCTTTTTAAGATGACCAGACACAGCTATTTCTTACAAAATAACCCCATGGGTTTATGCTAACAAAACATATTTTACCTGGCCCTAATTTACTGCTGTTTTCTTTAATACTGGCTCCAGTTTTAACTGCTAAAAGGTATGTAAATGGTGGTGGTCTGATCACTTTACTCCCCCCACCCCTTTTTTTTTTTTTTCCAGTACTGATCTAACTAACCCCAATTCATTAAATTAATGTATATGGTGTATCTACACCCCACATACATATACTAGAAGAGGTATATTCACCAGAAAAAGGACAATGAAGGCATATTTGCAACACACAAATGGATTTCAGGAGATAAGGGTACCGTGTAATCATGGTACGTTTATGCAGTTTAAGGTACAGAGCTATAAATCTCCGAATTGCTCACCAGGGCCATTAATTCACTCACTTTACAGAAGTCTCTAATATCATAAGACTCCAGGTCCAACAACTATTCTGAGTATAGAGATGGGGAACTGGGCACACTATTAAGTTATTCTAAGGCTTAGCTATGTCAGGCATGACAAACAACTTAACTGTTGTCTGGGGAATATGACATTAGAGCACATGTGTCTATCCTGCTTGTATTAGGAGCTGTTACAGTCAGGATCCTTGAAGCATCACCACAAAGAAACAACATTCCCTGCCAACTGGGAGCTCTCAAGATTTTCAGTATTTATTGCCTTCTTTCAGTAGAAGTAGTTTAAATTTCCATCAGTTTCTTGAAATCTTTATTACTTCCAAAAAGGTATTACTATTTTACTTACTTTATTACTTATATCATTAATCTTGGTAGGGGCCGGGGCAGGGGGGGGTGGGGGGGTGGAAGGCAGAGACAAAACGCTTGGAGACAGTCCCATTACATCTTTCATGCATAACACCATGCCTGGTTTTTCCTTTCTTTTATTTTGTTTCTTGATAACATGTTTTGCATTCCTGTTTGGAAGCTACCATCATAGCGACTGTGTCTCCAAATCAGCTGTATTCATTAGGTTTTCTTCCATATCTGTCCCTTCCTTTTCCCCACTTTTAGTCTTTCCTTCCTACAAGGTCTCGTTTCTCCATTTGCTGTAGTTGTCTTCACTCTCTTTTCCAGGCATTTGAGTTTTGAGGATCTTCATGCCAGCTCCTGCCTTGTTTCATCTAGTAGCTGCATGTGAACTGTTATTTTTAGACTTACACTTTTGTCAGAACAACTCTTTGCATTTCTGTTAGTTGTTCAAATCCTGTCTTTTTCCTACCAGCTGATTCTAAATTATTCAGCTGATATATATATTAATTCTTAAGGTTTTCTTTAAGTTCCCTACAGGATGAACAAAGGAGAAAGCAAGCCAGAAAGAAGTAATAAAAGTCTCTCTGGGTGTCTCCACCTACTTTTCTGCAAGCTAGACAGGACCTTTAATAGATTTTTCCAGTTTTCATTCTTTCCCCATCCAGCCTCCGTTTCCTTTCCTTTTGAAGTTTGTAAACAAAACCTTGCAAGCATTTTGTGACCCGTCCTGAACAAAGTTTTCTGCTCAAGAACATCCTTCTACACTTCCAAACTCCACCGCTCCAGAGCTGGGTTCACTCACTGGAAGGGCTGGAGGTTCGGTACAATCCCGATCCCTTTGCTATAGAGAAGTTACAGGCTTCAGGGATCAAATCCTGCCACTTCCATGTCTGCCCCTCATTATCATCGTTCCCTGACACTGGTCGGACCTCATCCCACACCTCGTTTTCTCAGAGAAGAGCAGCTGCAGGGTTTTAACAAACACAGGACGGCACTTCCCAAAAACGCGGCTGGCCAAATGGGTGCTGTAACACAGGCCCACCTCGTTCTGAAACGTCTTTCCGTAACAACACGGCAGGGCCACGTATCTGGCGTCCCTGCTTTCTCAAGGGGAGGCTGTTGCACAGCTACAGCTCTCCGAAGCTGATGCTGTCGGCCTCTCAGTTCGATCAACTCCTCATTAAAGATAACTGCAGGGTGGGGGAAACCTTACAAAATCATTTTATTTATTGACACTTGTACTACCCTGTTTTTCATAACTTCTGGAGCTACAACTAAAAAAGCAAGGACACAAACTTGCTTTAAGTCTCAAAATGTGTGTTTGCAAACACACATATGCCTATAAAAACTTATATAAATATATGTATATACAAGCATATATATCTGCATGTATACACATACACATGCTTGCTGTCATAGCACTAATAAACACACGGTGATCCTATACTGTCACCTTATTCTTGTAACCTAGATGTCCAGCTCTGCAGCTCTCCCTCGTATGTCAAGTATCTTCTCTTACAGTGTACCTAGTCTTATGAATTTCACTAGCTGTGCTCACAGTATAATGCCTCACAAATAAAGGTCTAGAAATCAGGCACTAAAATAACATAACACTAATTAAGCCCAAATGCTAAAGAATGAAAGGAGTTTCTGAAGTTAGCTGTCATTAGCTATATCAAGAGAGAGAAATGACAAACCGTTGTCTTGGGAATATGACATTAAAGCACAAAAATATTAAATTAAATATTGTTGTGCTTTGGTAAATGTCAACAACTACCCCAGTAGGAGAGTGACAGGCCCCTGGCAGAGGAATTTAGTATAAAAGAACAGATTTCAAAAAGAATCTGTTTTATTCTTTAAAAGGAACTGTCAACACAAGTCATAAAGGATGACAGACAGAAATGAGATTAGGAAGAGCCTTTTAAAAAACCTGTCATCCTAGGAAATCAATAAGAAATCATTAACTAATAAACGATAGCATCTGCTGTCATGGGATTTAGTGTTATTATACAACCTTCTTTCCTGATTTTATTAAAAATGATAAAGATGTTTAGCACTTTGGGGAGACATGGAAGCAATGTTACTGGACTGTGCTGCACCCTCTGTAAATAAAAACATATTTTTCCTATACAAACATATCTTAAAACTAAGGATCATCTCAAAGAAAAAGACAGCAATAACATGATAGGCTTTACGATTACTATTATCATGGCAGTCATTCTGGGTCGTGTTCTGTGTCAGATTCTGTACAAATACTATATAAAAAAAAATAATATATATATATGTATGTCAACACTGAATACATGAGGTGTGCAATGTACTTTATCCAGATCAGATATCTTTTGTACAAGTAGCACTTCATAAAATAACCCAGAACGATAAGCAGAAATTCTGTATCTAACATTCCATTAGTTCAAATCAGATCTCACAGCTAATCCCTTTAAGATATTGAAGCCTCAACAGAACATCAGATTGCTGGACCTTGTTATCATCTTTCCAGGCTGTAAGTCTACAGTGACACCCATAAATCTATAAAAGCTACTGAGCTTGAATCTAATAACCCAAAACTATATAACGAATTCCTAGCTTGTCGTTTTACTCTGCATTTACTCAAAGTCTGCCTATGCCTAGCTTGCTACTCGAGTTAGCTGAACTGACTTGTATAAACCTATTAGTGGGGGTGGGGAAACAAAGACTGCTTAGTGAAAAACAAGTTCTTAAGATATATATCTTAATAGTGCCTTTAGTTAGCCCCTATTTACCAGAAACACCTTTTGTGTCATATATTTTTATAAGACAGTGCTGTTCTGATCACATGTAGATCCCAAACCAGCACAATAAAAAGACAGAGAGAGAAAATAAATAAATGTAAGTGCCTGTAAACAGAAATATCTTCTCTTCTTCACTGCAGTTGTCAGTATTTTCATACACATACATACCCACCAAAACACACTAATACCAGCTAGAAAAATAAACTTGGGGGGGGGGGGGAAGACATGCAAAGTGTGGATGCATCTAAAAGTTGCTGCAATTTACAAAAAACATTTACCACTTACATACTCTCTTGAATAATGACTTTTTTCCAACTTATACCAAGATACCAAATAATGTCCTATTAAAATACCTAGTAATTTATTATTTTCATGCCACAGAGCCAAGACTGTTCTTGCAGTGATACTAAATTAGGTGTTCATTTTTCAGATTAGCTAGCAGATCTTTCACACATGCAAGCTGCAGATGAAAGGAAGAATGTTTGGGGTAACACACCCAATTGTTCGCATTCACCCCTCAGGTAATAGTTACCAGGTAGAAAGTTCTGCCAATGCAAGGCATTTTGTGAGCACTAACTAGTCCACTTCATTTAAAATTATCGAATTGTTAAGTGCTTTCATTAGCAGCATGGATTTATTGAAGGATTTTTCCTTTCATTGCATTAGGAAGAAGTCCCATAACCATTTCCAGCGCGGGATCTGCAGGGAGAGGGTCAGAGGTGAAAGGCAGCAGTAAGTGCAGTACCATCAGTACTATCAACCTATGCAGCTGTTTCTATATGCCACCTCACATAAGAGCAATTGGCCTTTTATATTCAGCTTAGAGTTAACCTAGGCTATATATGTAAATATATTTTGCTTTTATTTCCCCAGGCTATCCACTTTGGTGACAAGTACAAAGGGTGAACCAAGACAGATGAAAAGGGGCAATCACTGGTGGTAGCCTGTTATATTACAAAATACATATCTCATACGCAAGACCTCATAAAAGGAATGTCACTCTAAATGCAAGATATCGTCAGCTAAATAGCATTGTAATTGGTAATTTGGCAGACATATGGTTTTAATGAAGCTGAAGAAAAATCCTTATCTACTGGTGTAGTTGAAAACTACGAGCTGAGAAACAATTACTTAATCTGAAATGAGATTTGTTACATAAATCCGTATAAAGCAATTGCTAAAGGGTTTCTACTTCTTTACCGTCTATTAGTTCTCTTACATCAGCCTTCTTAGTGACCCCTTATAATGGAAAAATCATAACGTCAGTGTAATTATCAAATGCTAAGGCCTTAGAAAATGTCCTGCTTCCTAAGATACCACTGATTTTAGTTTTAATTCTCTGTTTTGTTTCTTTTTCTCATGAACAATAATCTGTTTGCTGAATGAGACCTTTTCTCACCTTTCAAATTCGAGAGACTTTTTGCTAATTACAGCATTCACCATGATGAGAAATGAATTTGCGCTCCCCAGACCGCTGTCATGTGTTCTGAGAGGGAAGGATCAAAAGGTAATTCCAGCTCATTACCTCACTAGAAGTTCAACCTAGAATAAGAGGAAACAGGAAAAGGGGGGGTGAGGGGGTGGCAGAGAAAGTGAGAAGAGGAATTAAAAAAAAAAAAAAAGAAAAAAAAAGAGGAAAGAATCCCCACATTGCTAGCTCACAGTATTGGGCCAAGCTGTAATACTCTAGCAGGAGGCTCTGTGAGAAATACTTCCCCCGCAGTGTGCATGCTGAGTGAACCCCTGGTGATAATACAGCTCTCAGATCCACACAAATTCAAAAAGCTTATGCTGGCTTTCTTTGATCCACACATCTGACAAAATCAGCAGCATATCTCTTAAGTGAAAGTAAAATTTTTGCAAATAATGGAACATTTCTGCTTCAACGGTTTATCTGCTCTAGGAAATGCAACCTGAACCATTCCTTGTTGTCCTTGAATACTACGGTCAAAGAAGTGTTATCCCTTATTACAGTATATTGGATCATAAGATTAAAGAAATGAAATGTTCTTGCGGATAAAAATAACATCTTAAAAGGCTGGTGTCAATGAGCATTAGATTGTCTCCTGATTTTCTGATAAATCCTATGAGAAGATGGGAAAATGATTTAAAGATTCAGTCTTTAAAGGATGTTCAGATCTGAAAGTCAGTTAAATTTTCTCAGGTGATCACTTCCATTATAGGTTATGAAGAGTCTTTTTTCATTGATATGCCTAACCTACATACGTACATTCATAGAAAGATAAAGTGACGCGGCAAACAGAGGACGGGTATGCCAGGGCAATTTAAAAAAGCAAAGCCAGTAGAAGAGGATGTGTAGAACCATCTTCCCTGACAGAGTACTGCCAGGTAGAAAAGGTCTGGGTGCAGCCACAGGGCTATGCACTTCGACGAGGCTCAGACCTAAGACAATTCACTTTCTATATATTGCTGTATGTGTTAAGAAAGAGGCACCAGAAGTTGGTTCCAGGCAATACACGACTAGAAATTCAGCCTCAAGAGAGTAAAAAGGGAACAATTACACAGCCCACCTCCTGCTCCCACCTCACACATACCTAGCATAACCCTCCAGCTTCTTTCCAGCTCTTTCAAAGCTGAGAGAGCTTTGCACAGGCAGCACAAACGTGTCATCATTCTTCATACCAAATATGCATTATTTTCTTTCAATCTTTCTTCAAAGATCAGGTCTCCTAAAGTTCCTATTTCCTATTCCATAATTCCTATTACAATTTAAGAAAGGTGTAAGCATGTAAAAAGATTTTATAGTACAGTGTTCAGAAGCAAATGCCATCGTGCAGAGAAGATCCCACTGGTATACAGCACAAGAGGAAAAATTGCTTTCAGCCAGGAACTTCTGTGACTACATACCAGAATGCTACCTACATTTCTTTGCAATTATAGCATATCCTCAACTCGTACTTTGGTAAGTAATCTAGGGTAATCAACTCTGATTGTGATCTAGTGTAATGCCTAAATTGGTGTCTAGCCAATTATCAGTATCTATCTGGCTTCTTAAAGTGCAGCATTTTGCAGAAGCCTTTTCAGAATTTCATCTCAATTTCAAGCCATTTCTCCAATTTATCGCGTTCATTTTGAGCTACAATCCGAGACATTAGTAAAAATAACATTATATTATACCTAGGACAGACTTCTCATTTCATGTATTTGGTTTTATTAGAATAACTAAAATAGTTATAGTTAGAATAGTTGGAACAATTCAATAGTTAGAATTCAGCAGTTGGAATAATTCAATAAATAGTTTAACAGAAGAATAATTCAGTAGTAAGAATAATTAGAAAATTAGAATAACTTCCATTTTCAGTACCTGCAGCTGTGCATCATCATGTCTAGGAAAGGACATTATTTGAAGCTTTTAATGTGACTCAGCTAAATAAGAATTCCAAACAAGCAAAGCAGCTGATTCCTGAATGATACATAATTTGAGGGACCTCTTAAGGACACTCTGAGGCAAACTGGGATTCCCGCTAGACTCAGGGGGTGTTCTGCCACTCAGGAGCATCACAGTTTAGTCCTCTGAATTCAGCAAAACAAATTATATAACAGAGTGAGACAAGTGTCATTCAACATTTTCACTGATGACAGATTAGAGTCTACACATTTGTCCAAACTGCCTCTCTCTGCCTGTGCTGTTTAGAACAAGTGAGAACTCAGAAATAGGACAGCAAAAGGAGGGAGGGAGAAAATAAAAATAAAATTTTGTTTTACCTGTAAAGTACTTGAGACTATTTTAATTTTTCTGTATTAAACCTAATGACCTCATGGGCCCTCCTGGTTATTTGTGTTAAATATTACGATAGTTTGGCACAGCAATTCTTGATAAGTGCTCTTTGTATCCTCGTGTACCCCCTACACAGAGGATGAGGAAACTTTTTTTTTTTTTTTTTCCTAGATCTCTACATAAACTCAAAGCATAAATGTAGCTTTACCTTGGAAAACAGCAAATAAGACTCAACTTTAATTCAGACATGGACCCTGAAATGTGGCTTATTAAGAAGTGTTTATCTTTATTAGAAGCCTCCTTTTAAGCCTTTAAAGCTGTACTAAAAATTCTAGTTGTGTTCCAAAATACACAGAAAAAACACCTGTTGATATCAGTCTAATTTAACTGAAGTACCCTGCATGTAACACATTGTCATTACTTCCAGTAGGACCAGAAATCATCCAGCAATATGTAGAATGTTTGGCATCTGTTATAACTATGTGAGAGCACAGGCTCTTTCAATATTTGAACTGGTTATTAATTTAGCATACTTCATATATTACACATTAACTCCTTGCCCTAGTTCGGGCACCTATGCAATTAGTATAAAAATTCCTGATTTTTGGATTGTCAACAGTTTGTAAACCTATCATTCACTCATTACTTGCACCTTTTCAGGGAGCACTGTCTTCTGGGCACAAAAAGAAGAAAAAAGCCTGCTCAAGCAGTTGGTGTCTTGGCTCCAGCCTGCAAATCTCAAATTCAGACTTTTCTCATAAACCAGGTGTCTATCAGCATAGGGACTAGGCTACACTGCGGCTTTGCCATGTGCTTTTCCACCGTCCCAGTTTCAAATCAGCCGGTAGTTTCACTCAGTTCTTTGGGTCATACACAGCCGTGCTGAGCTAAGTGGACTCGGCACGGGGACAGAAAAGATGGGGACACGAGTGACAACTCAAACTGGCTGCTTAAGGGAGCGCCTTCAGGATTTAAGAGAACCTGCACACACTGCTCATTAGGAGCCCCTGTAAGTCCAGAAGGACGAACGACACTTGGAGAGGGCATCCCAACACGACACAAGGAGGGAGAGCATCATCCAAGCACGCGCGGCTCAACCACGTGGCAGCAGCGCAGTGGAGCTTCTGAACAAATACCATTTATCTCTACGTGTCTTAGCAGTCGCTTTCCAGCACCCTGAGCTGGGAGAGAAGACAGTTACAAGAAGATATAGGAAAAGTCACATTCTGTTTGCTTTTCATGTGGGGCCCTGGACTGTGATATTACCACACATAGATACTCACTGCAAAGAACTGAGTTGGGGGCGGGGGGGGGGGAGAAAAACCACAACAACAAA
>JAVJGG010000021.1:20438047-20465610 GCA_035590195.1 Aviceda cuculoides
CCCCCCCCCCCCCCCCCCCCCCCCCCCCCCCCCCCCCCAGAAAAACCACAACAACAAAACAGGAAGGTAAGAAATAAAAGTAAAAGTACTGGCTTAAGATGTATTTTTAAATTGATACTTTAGCCATATTTAAGAAAAAATAAACAGAACCACAGGTGTTGCAGCAGCTGTATCACATCTCTTCTGTAAGACTTTAAGAGCCCTGTGTATTTCTGCTGTTACAAATGCATGTTATTTATAATGTTTCTATGGATTTTATTTGCATAGCTCTAGCTTAGTGCACTTCTTGGACTTAAATATTATAAGTTTCCTATATGTTTCCTTAAGTAACACAAACCTAGAGGAAATGAAGAACTGCTCCTATGGGCTCCTCTACAATGTACAAGCCTAACCCAGTAACTACATCATCATCATCTTTGTAAAATGTTTCGATACTCCTCCTAACTTTTATATAGCAGCAATCTTGTCCAACAAATGGATACTCCTGCTGAGGGAAATCATAGGATAACTCATCTCCCAGACTGAATGAGAAAATCCCAATGCCTACACAGGGTTTTTTCCCCAAATGTTATACATTTTTCTCCCTTGCCAGAAAGCTGTCCTAAGGATGAGAGTTTGGGGACATAAGCTGGACAGTGGTGTTAACTTAATTACACATGTGAGTTTGTAGACTGTAGGAAAGATCTACTCTGGTTTTGGCAAGGTCCAGTGGGTGACTTTACCACAGTGTCCGTAAGCAGGATCTGAAGGAAGCAGCGTACCTGTTCTACAGTCAGAACCAAGTCTGCCATTTCACTGTCTTTGCCCAAACGTAACTTCCTGCTTTGCTTTATTCATGTTACCTTTTTGAAGGGCAATTTTTCAATGTGGCTCTTCACAAGAATAAAATAATCTCATACACATAGAGTCATAGAATGGTTTGGTTTGGAAGGGAAATTAAAGACCATCTAGTTCCACCCCCCTGCCACGGGCAGGGACACCTTCCACTAGACCAGGTTGCTCCAAGCCCCATCGAACCTGGCCTTGAGCACTGCCAGGGATGGGGCAGCCACAGCCTCTCTGGGCAACATGTACCTGTTCTCTCTTTTTCTACATTGTTTTTCTCTACTGTGATAAGAAAACTAATTAAAATAGCCAATTCCTTCAAAAAGAAGAACTCAAAAGTTCTAAATACACTGAACCCCACTGATTGAAAGTCTTGATGTCAAAAACATTTTTCAAATGTATTAAAGGAGCACAGTGGTTGATTTTAGTTCTTGAGCCAATACAAAGGCAGCCATCGATGCAGGGTGGAAAATGCTGAATAGAACATCTAGCGCGGCCCTAAGCCTACACAATATTGTCCACTGGGCTATATAAAAACATGGCTTGAGAGAGAAGGCTAAGTTTTCTGCTGTTCCAAAAACTTCAGAATGTTAACATAATGAAAGAGCAATGTGCCAGGCAAAGATGGAATAATACACAGTTTTTAGAACATAAAAACCCAACAAAAAATGTACACACACAATTAAATTAGCTTTCTGATATGTTTCATTTCTTTGTTACTTTTTTAAAAAAAAATCTGTATATGTAGAAACTTGCAGTTATTTTCTCAGCATATTTTAATCACAGACAATAACATGGAGCCTTCACAGCATTCAGCCTATGGAATAGGCAATCAGGTATTACTCAAGACCACAGCAGGACCCAGTTCTCCTGTCCTCATACACACAAACTCTCAGCTAGTCAGAGAAGAAATCTTTTGTATATTAGCACAATGTACTGGTGCAGTAAACTGATTATAATAGCTGGGAAAAGTTTAAAGTTATCCTTGAAACAGGTTTATTTGGAAAAATGGAAAATTATAGTCTGACATTATATGCAATAAATATTAAAATGCTGCTTAAAAAATTCTTGAAAGGAAGACTTTCTTCCCACTCCCCAAAAAGTCACAGGTAACCTGTTGTGGTCTATGTGCAGTCTGTAACATACACAATCGCTAATGACTGGTGAGCAGTTCCATATTCTCACTAATTTTTTGCTAGTATCAGAGAAATTACTGAACTGAAAAGAAAGAGATTAAACTAAAAATTAAGTTCATCCATCACTCTCTATGAGCCATGAAAAAAATCTTCAGAAGGAATAAATCTTTGTGTGAGAGACTACTGCTGTTGAAAACTTTTCTTGCTTGAAATGCATGAATACCTTAAAGCTTGTAAGCTGTTCTGTTGACATTTTGCTGCTTTGATTAAGTTTCCTGTGCTGCTGCATATAATGTGAAATGGTAGTATGTTGCTGTTATATTTCAAAAGTATCTCTGCTGTATAAATAAATAAGTAGTTTACTTAAATTCTTAGCTATATTATTACCGGCCTGGAGCTTTTCTGAGTAGCAGTAATAGGCTTAAGAAGCATGTTCATTAGCACTACTAACATACAACAGTAATTAGCAATTACAGCACTCTCTTCAGGTTCAAAATGTTTAGGAGTTTCAAGGAAGACGGGTTTTTTTCAAAACAGAGAGAGGAGTTTAATCTTTTTCTAATTTGAAAACACAAAAAACCAAACCTAAAACCATGCCACATGATATTACTGTGCGTTAGGTAAACAGAGGCATTTTACAAACATGAACTGAAGTGACTTGCCAAGGCCACAGCTGGAATCACCGTAAGAGTGGGATCTGAATTCAGGCTTCCTAGTTTTCAGTTCCTGTGTCAAAGTGGCAGTCAGGCTATGCCTGCAGACTGGTCTTAAAAAAAAAAAAAAAAAAGCAACCATTTTTTCCCGAACAACTCAATCGGAAATCTGCATGCAGTTAAACGTTCTTCTCAGTTTAGATGATCTGTAAAACTGCCATGGCTGACAATCACAGTATTTTATGAATTTTTACCTGCATATAGAAGCTTTATTCTCAGTAAAAAGCCACATATTTTTAAACATGAGTGATTCTTGATAGAAAAGGCATCCTAAAGATTTGTTTCCATAGTGGCAACAATTATCAAAGCAGACAGACAAGTTTCCTAAGAAAAACACAGCTAACACTCCTTTCAGAAGAGCAATTCACGTGCACAACCCCCTTGTTGAAGCTTTGCTGATATGCATTTTAGTACAGCCACGTGGGCTGAATTCGCAACTTGGGTGGCTGCACGTCCTGCCCTGTAACATACTGCACGTCTCCGACTCTGACTAAGGTCAGCAGCAGACCAGATTCTTTCAAGTGCTGCTGAGCATCTGGCAGGGTTGTGCCCAGCGAGAGGAAGAGTTTCGGAGAGTATCACCATCTACAGTTTCAGTAAGACTGATGATTGTTTGTGTGAAAGTCTTAGATGAATACTATCACTTCCATGGAAACGCTGAAGTAAACTTTTCTGAACTGAAACAGCAGAGTTAGAGGGCTTTCCAAACAAGAACCCCACTCTTTGTACACACCATTAGTTTCTTTCCCCTTGAACACAAAGGAAAATTGTTTCCTAAAAAGACAAACGTTTGTTTATTAAGGCCTCAAGACAAAACTTCCTGGTTTTCCTAAAACCAGGCATGGGCTTTGGGCACATACTATCAAAAAAAGAAGTGGGGAGATGTTCTTCCTCAATAGGTTGGTTTGCACAAAGATGTAAAGGTTAACTTCAGCCAAACCGATTGAGCTTTCTAATAGCATTTGGCTCCAACAAATGCCTCATATACAAAAATAGATGAAGAACCACTACAGTACCACTCCTGGCTTGCCAACAAACCAGAACAAATAACGAAAGAAGCGCCCTTATGTTTCACCGGCCTCTGCTCAGGATTTCCCAAGCTACCATATCCTAGCACCAGCCACAGCGTAAGAGTCCTTCAGGTGCTAAGCAGTCCTTCATGTTTTAAGGTTCTCGGGACTGTGGTGACACAACACAAATGCCTGATAAATCCCATCTCGGATTATGTATAAAACTCAAGAAACCATTACTTTACTAGAATAATACTCTGTGCTTTGTCAGTGCTCAAAAGAATCCAAGCACTCTGCTTTGAAATTACATCTCCTAGCAGAAAAAATGCCCCAAAGCAAAACTACTGCTCACTTCACATCCTGATGGAAGAAAGGTACGCGTAGACTAAGGTATGGCTGTTGTAAGCTAATGTTTAAGAAAAGCATACTTCAAACAGAAGCATCTGAATAAAGTTATTTCATTCAACACTTTGAACCCACATCCTAGAACTAAGTACCCCACTTGGCACTGGGGATTGCAGATGACCGAGATATTAGGGAAGTATTCTGCTAAAAAAAATTAAAAAACAAATAAAATAAGTTTAAAAAAATTCCCACAAACTTCAGTAGTAAATTACAGACACTTACAGCAATTTATTCCCCCACCTCCTTTCAACAGTAAAGTTTGGACAGAGATCACAAACATATCTTAAGAAAAGGTACGGAACTCCAGAATCAGCACTTGGTGATGCTGTTTGCAACTGTCCCTCCCTTAACATACTAGGTAGCTTTGTGGTGATCCATTTCAGGCATCTTCAGCAATAAAGGAGAAAGAAAAAGATGCTGCCGGCATCCCTTTGTGAGCCTTCAATGAGACTCATTACTATGAAATATAGAGGAGGAAGAATTGAAAAGAAGCGGGCTACATTTTATCAGCTTTAGAGTCCTTTCTGCTTTTAAATGGCTGCTAAAGAGCTTGTATGTTTGCCAGCAGTTCCAGAAACATTCCTTAAAGGGAAATCTAAAAGCTGACCCTGCGCATGCATGACATAACTCCACCACACCAAAAGAGTCATGTTCAGTTTAAGAGACTGAATATAGTCTACTGGAGCGAGCCAGGTCCACCCAGGAATTCGTCATCTTTCTCCCAAAATATAACATAGCACCAGTCAGACAGAGATGTTACAGGAAAGGGCAATTGCATGTTCAAAATATTGGGAGTTAATGATTTTGCTACATTTGAATTCAATAATTTCTGCCACAAGCTGCAGCGCAATGAAAGAAGCAGATGGACAGAGTTAATTATGGAAGAACTTCACAAAAATAGTGAAATGAGACATGTTAGGTGCAACTTTTCCACAAGACACTGAGAAATCTTCCAATTCCAGCATCCTATTCCCTTGTCACCTTCTCAAAGATAGTTCGAGTTTCACAGGAATATATGATAAATTTTCCTAGTATTTTAATTAAAAATAAGTTTTCATGAAAAAAATTTATGCAAACACAGTGTTTAAATCTATGCTGCTATAGATGTCACTGACAACTGTTCTTAAATCAATAGTTTTGGTTTTATGCGATGTTCAACAAGGCTATTTGCAGAGTTATGCTCTGAAAAACCAGCTTTGTATATGAACTATTTTGCATCCTGTGCATATTTACAACACAGCTAGTTTATTCTTCTCAACGTGGAGCCAACAAAGCTGAGGGAAAACAAACTAGTTTTCCTTTTCCATTTCTTACACCAACACATTTTCCATTCAGGTCCAATTCCTGTCCCCTAAAGCTAATCACAAGAGTGCCATTCCTCCCTATTTATTATTATACCAACTTTTTAAGTATTTGTGTTTTAATAGGACCCCTTATTATTTTCAGTATCAACATAGTCTACCGTCAATTTAAAGATGGAAAAAGCAAATCCTGCATGCTTCTGTTCCTTTAGTACCAGCTCGCTTCGTTCCACATCAGTTTTTGGTTTTAAATAGACAACTATAAAGAAAGCCCTAGCAGCAATAAATTATTTGTTCCACCAGAGAGATTTATAAGACAAGCTTTTCCAACCCATTGTATTAACACACATTCTGAGCTGAAGATCAGTTTTTAAGTTATATAACAAGAAGAGAGAATAAAATACATGAAATATCATATCACTTAATTGGAAAGCAGTTGAAATTTTGAAAACAAGGAAAAACAAATTTCTTCCAGAACAGGCCTTTGTGGGTTGTTGGTGTTTGTGAGAATCAAGCCTAGACCTACGTTATTAATCGTGTCCAAAGTCTTGTTAGACAGAGCAGAAATCAAATTTTGGCCACTGGATCCTCTACTGCTCAATTCCAGCATTAATTAGAAGTCATAGAGAAACCTCTCATTTATTCCACTTCCATAAGATTCTTCGGCTACTTTTTGCCAGAGAAAAGTTAAGCATAGTGAGCTTCCTTTGCCGTATCATCACCTCCTGTGCCTCTTTCTGTCTTTAGAGGTGGGCAGAGGCTTGGCCAAAGAGATCATTTCCACTTCTCCAGTCAGGCTTTGGATGGTTATTAGAGCGAAGGAAGAAACAGAAAGGAAATTGCAGCCATTCCAACTACAATAGTTTACAGTTTAAGAGAAAAAAGGAGTAAAGTCACCGAACAGAAAATAAATACTTTAATTTGTTTTCTGATAAAGTTCAGTACATAACTGAGTATTGATCATTTGAACATTAAGTTATCCTGTTCATCTTCTGTCTTTGTTTCAAGAGCATCCTAAAGATTATTTTGCATTATTTGTTTAATATGCTAGCCTTATATTGGAAGACCCATGTTTCACCTATAAGACTTCAACAATCTTAATGCAAGACCTGGGAGAGAGCTTCTCAGAGACAAAGTAACCAAAGACAACTGGAGGCTACTGTGCGATGCAGGCCCAAGCACAACTTCATTTTCCTGCTTCAGCAGGTACATGCAATCATTTGTAAGACTAGCTTGAAAGGCAGACCTGCAGCAAAAGACCAACAACCTATTCCCCACAGTTGTGTCTGAATTAACATTAGCTTACTTCTGGGTTTGTGTCCAAGTCATACTCCCCCAGTTCACACCAAGATTATCTACCTGGACAATACAGGACAGAATAAAATGAAGAAAAGCTACGTGGCAGTCCAGTACGCTGGAGATGCTAAGGATACAATGAAGCTCAAAAAAAAAGTACTTATTCAAAATCAGCACAGATAGAGAAAAAACTAGAACTTCTTCATGTAATTTTCCTCATTGCTGACCCTGACTTGGCAAGCGCGCGCACACCGAGTGGACACTGAGGGGGTCAGCGAGGCGGGTCCCCGGGTGCACAAGCCTGTGCTGTAACATTGCACGGCTGAAAGCAGGGGGAAGGGATGCCATCCCTGGTATATGAACCAACTGGCAAGGATAGTAGGGAGCATAAATCCAGCTTCTCCTCTGTTGAGGTGACACACAGATGCTGCCCACGTGAGTGAGACGCAACAGAAGAGCAACAGGGAAACAACAGGCTTATGTCACTTGGTTAGGCAGATCCAAGCTCAAATTCAGCCAAAGCTTCCAAAACTAGGCTGGATATGGTTTATTTTATTTTATAGAGCTTACTTTTCTGCAACGTCTCAATCTACAAATTGTAGACAGTATAATACTTTCTTCCCTTCTCTTTTTTTGTTGGCAATTTGCATTATAAAGTCTTCAAGCCTGTACTGACTCTCAACATTCCAGATTTTTATTTGTTTGTTTATTTATTTTAACATGTCAACTTAAAGTAAGATTTTTGGGGCCAGATGCAATACATCTTGAAATGAAAGGGCTCTTTTTCTGACCTCAGAGGACTCTGAATGAGATCCTCTGTCCTCAAAAAACCTCAAGCAACCACAGGAAACAGCAGAGAAGCAAAGCAAGCAGAACAAAAGGGAAAAAGGTCTCGTTCCCCCCAGATATAAAAAAACCAACCAAACAAACAAAAAACCCACACACATCATGCAAGGCACAATGAGAAAAACTGCAGACAACACTAATTCTGCAAAAGCACTCCTGCATTATTGAAAATCTATGTTGTAACAAATTGATCTGACTGAAAAGGTAAAATTCTAGACTGAGGCAAGAGGGCCAGATCTCCCCCCTCAAATGAGCAAACAACTTTATTGTTTTACTAAAAATGACTTCTCATTACGAACACTCACTGTGTAAGATTTCAAAGCTATTGAATCTATACAATGAACAGACATCCTCATTAACTTTTTCAAGAGAAAGAGCTATTAGTCTTCACTGTTTCGTGCAGCTCTCCAACAATTGCTGCATTTCATCAACTTTGGCTATTTCAGAAATTTAGTCAATAACATTCTGGGCAAAAAAGACCTTAGCAGAAAATATTTTTCAACAACAACAAAAAGAATCATGTTGTTCAAGCAATTACGATGATTCACCTGCAAATAGAAAAAAACAAAACCCTCACTCTTCTGCACGGTGCAGCTGGGCAAGCTACTGTCTAAGCACTAAAATTAACAATACAAGAACTAGGGCTGCACACATGGGAATGCAGGTCACAAGATCATAAGGAAAGGATATCTGTTGCTCTTATTTAAGATTTAAGATTCACACCTGTCCCTCTACTCAATACCTGGGATTCTTTCTCACTCCTTTAGCATATATTAACGTAAAATGCAGTTATTTGTCTTTGCACAAAGTAATTTAAACTATTATGAGTACAATTAAAATACTCCAAGATTCTGCTCCAGGTTCTTCCCATACCTCATAGAGTGTCAAAGCCCTGCAAAATTTGCTTCATATAGTTCTATGCCTAGAAATTAGGTCTAATCTTCTGCCATTTACATGAAGCTCAGTAGACAGTAAGAGAGAAAAAACCTCAACAACAAAACATTAGCCCAGCCTCTTCACAGTAATACGTGGTAGGATGGCAACAGATAGCAGGCACAAGTTGAAACAACAGAGATTCAGACTGGCTATAAGGAAACACTTCAGCATTTTACCAGTAAGGCTGTGGACCCTTCCAACCTGAATTATCTTATGACCCTATGAGATGAATCATGATTCTGGGTTTGGTATTTTTTGGTTTTAGCCTCATTTGTGACCTCACACATTTTTGAGCTTACACCACACAAACATGGCACTGAAGAAAGAATAATTGATTTCCTTAAGTGTTTTTAACTGGTATCTTTGCTTTAGCCTTAATGAGTTATACATTTTAATTTATTTTTATTTTCCTGTATGACAGATGGATGCACAGAAAGATTAAAATAAAAGCTATAAATAATTTGAAATACCTAACCACATTACAATCAGACCTAATTTTATTAAGACAGAACTATGTTTGAAGTACGCCTATTCTTTTATTGCAACTACAGCTGCGAGTCCAGCATGGATCTGGAGGATTACAAAGTAAGTACGCAGAAAAGGAATACCACACAATTAGTGGCTGTGAAAACTGTGGGTTTGGTACCACATAGTGATAAAGACGATAAAGAAATTTGAAGAAATTGAGAGTTTTCACTTGGAACCCAGTTTGTTATGCAGCCTGGCTTTAAAAGTCTCAGTATCTAGGTTTAACGTAAAAGGCTAAGCTTGGCATCCCGTCACAAGCTAGCCTTTTCAATAAGTGGCCAAAATCCAACTCCCCACATTTTACCACAAGGCCACATTTAATTTTGCAAATCCTTGCTTCATTTGCTATACTTCCAACCTCTTCATTAACTTTATTGTCCCACAGATGACAGTTTTCTTCACCATTCTTGATTTAAATCCAAGGCATGTTCCTAGCCCTGATTTATCTGCAGAGCACCACAGCAGACAATTCGGTGGAAACCACAGTACGTGCTTCTTTAATTACAGACAATATCATAATGTGCATGTATATGGACAAGGGAGCTAATTTGACATTGAACAAACAACAGGGAAGGAGAAGCCCGTGCATAATTTTCTGTGTTTTAAAGACCACGAATAACAGGAGTTTAATTATATCATGTCATATCTGTATGCATGTAGATCAGCAACAAGGCTGCTCCAGGCAGCACTCTGCTAGTTACATTAAAGATGTACTTTTATCTCACGCAGTAAAAGCAGTAGGTGTCATCTTTCTCATGGAATAACCCTACCCAGAATGGCGTATTCTAGCTGAAGAGTGTCACAGGTATTTCCTGACAAGTGGAAAGGTGAGATACAGGAATCTTAGGTTCTTCCCAGCTCTCAGACAAATTTTCTTTAACATGTAGTTTTTCCCACCAGCACAATCGTTTCACTGTCTTTGCAGGCAACACGTCCTTAATACGCTTCTACTTCTCTCTCTTCTTTGGTTCTTTTTCCTGATCTCATTTTCTCAGTCTCCAGCGCTCATTCTTTTCATTCCAGTTGCACTCTCCTTCCGCAAGCACTAGTAAAACTGATCTCTCCAGGACACTCAGTACCTTAGAGTTACCCGCTCGCTACCAGTCCCGTTCTCTAGTACCCTCCTCCCCAAATCAGACCGCATATATATGTCCCTTATTTATTTCAGTTTCACCTTTCCTACTCCTTCTGCTTCTCTCAGTCTATCAACATTTTTAGATTTCCCATCAATGATAAGATTTTTGCATCTATAAAGCACAAAATTACTTCCAATGTGGAAATGAGATGGCAATGGCATGGGATGAGCCATGGAAGCACACAAGGGATCAGCATTCTGAAATATTTTCTCCCTCATTAATATTTAGGTTTTGTTGCCTATTTACCATAATTTAAAGGTTTGTTTGTTCGTTTTTAAATTTACCTACGAAATTAACAGTATTATCTATGGTTGCTGTTAAGCATGATTTAAGGAAAAATAAGAAACATTATGTACCCAATAAAGCAGAACTAACTTTTCCTTTAATTAATTCATGCTTACAAATTTAAGAGTTCTTTTACATATCTACAATCCAGATGGTCTTGTAAATAAGTAAGAGCTTTGGACGCTGTTTTTAGAAACAAGTTGTACGAAAGATGCAAAGTAGAAAGTGTACTGAGATGGGTGAGATAATTTATTGACAATGCTGTAGAGAATATCTTTTGTGATGCTAGTCACAAGCTAACCTACATTATTTTCAACACACCTACTCTGTAATACTGTGATATTCGATAGGAAGTCAGAGAAAGATACATGCTATCCAGGACTGCCAAGACTATCAAATACATAAGGAATATTAAGCATGACTGTATTTGTCCTAATTAAAATAAAATATTATTAATACAATGTATCTTTTTAATAGGGGAAAACTCATTTATTTCTTTTCTCACACAGGCCACTGCTTAGGCCTTATCAACTCAGATAGATTTCTCTTCCTGGGAGAACTATTAGAAGAAAAGATTTCTATCGTTTCTTATATAGCAAAGAAGAATTTATTACTTGATGATAATGCTATGCAAACAAGAACTAGCAAAGCAAACTTATTACAGAGCACATTACATGAGGGAGAAAAAAAAAACTGTGGGGGAAAAAAAAAAAAAGGCAGTTTGTTTGAAAATCCCCCAAATTACTCATGTTGTACCTTACAAAAAATGCACTGTGGTGCCAGGGTCATTCCAAAGCAGGAGAAATTTGGACGATTTTCCATTTTTTGACCTAAGAGGTATACACCATGCACTGGTGCCCCAAGTCTTTGGCAGTGTGGGTGTTGCACTGTGTGCCGTTTAGCAAATGGGTTGCACTGCTTTGAATTTAGTGTACTCTGTGAGGATATACAAAGAGGTTAATGTGAGGAAGTCAGTGTTCTGTAAATTAATATCCTACCTCATTGCACAATAATTTTCCTGCATAAATGACCTCTGAATTATAGTGGGCTCAATGTATTTAGTACATTTTTTGGCCATAGGATTAATAATAGCATGTAACTCACATTATAACCACAGGCCCTATCTATCTCAAATATTTTTGCCAAATATCACATGTAGTTGAAAAATTCTATTATACCCCTTTCTTAGCAATATACTGATCTTTGGATTTTCCTATGGGTGTACATACCTTGCACCTGAAAAAATAGACATCTTGATATTTTTTTTTTTCCCCATTTTGTCTGACCGCTTTTCCTCAGTGTGTTAATGCTGATGTCCAGATTTCTGTGTAATTCCTAATACCACTGTGTACGCTTAAGATTCATCTCTTGGTTTCAGGCCAAAGGAGTCCCAGTTCTTTTTGTCTGTAAAAATCCATATGAAGCAACAGCAGTGCTTTGAGCAGTATCTTGTTCAAGGCCCTAAAAGCTATAGTTGCCAATTCATCTTTACACTGCTTCAGCAAGAGAAACATCACGATTTTGCTTTTTCATTGATGCTAGATGGTTACCAAAGTTCAGTCAGTCTTCCGTTGGATGAAAATTAAATAGAAATGTTGGTAACAAGTCATGAACACGATGTGTTCATCATCATGAACGGGGTCAATGAGATTTTGATTTGACAAAGGACTCTAATATAACATAGCATCCTTGTTGAAGAAAACATTTAAATACATAATTGTTTGATTTGCATTAAGACATCAGCATTGCTGAAGCACATTGAGTTAATGTGCTTTCCTGAAAGAGGTGAATTTATCGATATTTGCAGAAGAGCAAAATACTGGAAAAAGAAAATGAGGAAAACTTAATTATTTCATACACATTTACTTATCTTTATAAATTAATGAATTTGGGCTCTCTAAGTTATCCATTGCATATATTTACAAGCATGACTGTATGAGCCAAGTGATTCTTAAACTGCAGCAGTAAAAAAACTAGTAAGAATGTTTATTGTCTTAAGAAATAACTTGATAGGTACCCATCTAAACTATTCCAGACAAGCAAAGTCTTGCATACTGTACCTTAAATTATGATAATGTTGGTTGCTGCAGCCTTTGGGTGTGGGAGTTTTGAGTACTATGAAACGAACAAAAGAATAGCTGGTTTTACTGTAATAGAACTAAAATTTTTATACCCTTGAATAAATAGTCAGTGGAAAAGTTTGTGCTTTTATCTAGAGACTGTGTATCTCTCCGTTTCCTTCTCCTGCCACAGAGTAACTGTGTATTAAAAATAAAAAAGAAAAACAAAACAGAGAGAAAGAGAATAAGCTGAAGAATATACTTCTGATCCTCGTGTTCTGTCATAGCTAATGTTACTACTCTGTTTCTACTACTGAAAAACTAATGCCATCCATTTACAAGGCACCATCTTAGATGCAGGATGTCAAGTGATTTTCGGATATTCACAGTAACGCTCACATTTGGTCAGTCCAGTATCTTGTAGTAACGTACATATAGCCAGGTAGTGAATTCGATCCACTCCTGTCAGTCTCTGTAGAAATGCGTGCCAAGGGGATAATCCCTTTTCCAAAGACCTGGGGATTCCAGTACCCAGTCTCACCCAAAGGAGTATGTATATGGGACAGGAAAAATATTCCACATATTTCCTGTACCTGTTTCCCAAAGATTACCTGAGCATTCCTTTCTAAGAGCTTCCTTGCTATTCCACAAATGTAGGAAATGGTTGATTTCTCTCATGTTTTTCTTCTCATATACTGTATCCCCTTTATGAGATTGATGTGTTTTTAATATCAACCCCTTCTGGAGAGAATAAGTAAAAACTGATACACAATAAATCTTGATCACCTCATTGTGTTCCTAGTGCACATTCAGGTGTACCACCATGAGGAGGAGAGCATATCAGCTGATTTTCACAACAGATTAAATCTCCCCCTTTAAGTAACAAATGCCTTTTCAAGTTAAATGAAAGTTAAACTCCACTAGAAACAATAAATCTGGAAGCAGAGCCATTCAAAGATTTGAAATAGAGATTCCCTTATGTTTTATGATAGCCCTATTCAAAATAAGGTGTTCTGTACATCATTAAAACAAATTACTTATCTTGCAGCTACTTTGAACCTTACAGTTTGTGATTTAGCAAACTCAGTCAGAAAAAATATCTGTGATGTAGGTAAGCAGAGGTCATTTGCTGAGTGAAAAGGGTTGTTTGTTTGTTTTAAACAAGGTAAGAAAAATTCTACCCTTGCTGTGGAATGCATGGATTGTTGGAAGGCAACTCTTTGAATCAGCACTCAAAACCAGCACTTGGCCCAAAATTTCCTCTGACCTTCCCACGCAGGTCCTTATGGCACTGCAACCTTAGTAGGAATAGCAAAGTATTTTTTCAAGTCTAGAGCAAAGAAATAGTGGCTGGGCTGCAGCCATGCAAGTGTGAAGCGGTTAGATTGATATAAGTTTACACTTCAGCTTCCTGCCTTTCAAGTTCACCATGCAGACATATTTTCAACCTTTTTTAAACTAAGCCTGGCATTTAAAGAATATATAAACAAAAATAAATCGAGACTACTTTGGATTATCATCCCTTTCACTATTTCAGTACTCTTCTGTCTCTCATTCATTTAATATATTATACTGTGAATGCCTTCAGAACAAAACATTAATATTATTTACTTTGTCTTCCAAGGAGATATTAATTTAAATCCAGAATTTTAACTTTCCAATAATTACAAAAGAGTTAGCAACCATCTTGGTAATAGCTTATGAACATACTAAATAAGCATTTATTATGGTTAGCATTACAAGTGCCTTGAAATCTGTCCTTTAAAAATTTTTGGCATTCAATTCTTCAGGCAAATCTTTAGCTGCAAGTCTACTTGAAGACATGCTTTTTCAAGACTGTGTTGTCCCCCACTTCTCTATTTTTTGCCCTGAGAGAGGGTTAAAGCAGAGCGTCAGCCCTTAACGTACTTTGTTTTGGTTTGGTTTTTTAAGTGTGAATAGAATGTTTTCTCACTTCTACCTTTTCATACAGTGTCTGGTCATATAGAAGAACATAAGATGTACCCTTCTATATTAAAAAGAAAGCAGCAGCTCTTCCCCAAAATAAAAAGAATGGCATTCAAGATGCCAGGAGGAAGATTCGAGCTTTCTAAACAGATTCATTTATTTATTTTAATCTAATTATAATGAGATTAGTTTATTCAAAGAAACAC
The DNA here is from genome assembly GCA_035590195.1 of Aviceda cuculoides. Lineage (NCBI taxonomy): Eukaryota > Metazoa > Chordata > Aves > Accipitriformes > Accipitridae > Aviceda > Aviceda cuculoides. Next base: position 20,452,678 of record JAVJGG010000021.1, read on the forward strand.
CTTTGTTACCAGAAAAAGACTGTACACGAAGCAGGTTCAATCTGTATTGACAGCTGCTCTTCTAAATAAAATTATTCTTTCACTGGCCATGACACTCCTGCAAATACGTTGCTTAATAGCCAAATATTTAGGACCATCAGGATAAATGTCACTTACCCATTCTTGATTCACATTTGGAACGTGCCACTGCTTAGATTGCCTTAAAAATGGTATCGTCTATGTGACTGGTAGAGTTACAATACCAACAGGGTATCGGACTGTACTACTGTAATCATCCACCTATCAATAATGCCAGAGCCGCATATCCATTGTGCTTATACTTACCAGCTTATCAAAACCAAACCATTAACTTAAAAACTACTTTCAAATCTATCTTCAATGGCTGAACTAGCTCTGTTGCAAGATTTGAGATGACTTGAACTGTCAATCTGATTATCTCTTTGATGTATTTATGATATTTGCACTGTACATACAGATTTACCCGATGCCTACACGCCTAACTTTCACAGAATATTTGAAGGACAAATAATAATTCAAAGAACATAGCTACACATTTATAATTTAGCATCATTATAGTATCATTTGTGTGGCTATAAAAACATGCAGTAGGTGTCCCGTTGAAGGTATGATAACAATTTCAGGATAGTAATATATGCACAGATAGTTGGGGCTTATTTCCATCTTTCCACGTCCCAATTTATCAGCTATTTAATTTCAAAAAACAAAACAAAACAAAAAAACCAGCAACAACAACAACAAAAAACCTCAAAGTTGCTTGGCAAATGAAAATGACCTAGCACAGAAACTGATCTAACCCTGTTGGTGTTTGACATAATGCTTTCAAAATACAGCTTTTCTTATTACAGACTGAACTCCAGTTATTATTTCCACTGTCCATGTTATTTTTATTCTGTAAAACTCAAATGCAAAAAAAAAAAAGTATAAGAAACTGGTTTTGAAATAATTTTAAAATAAATAAAGAAACCTCTAATACATTTTTATATCTGTCAAACAAAGCCAATTAAAATATCCCTGTGGTGAACACAGCATTAAAGTGAGTTTTCTCCTGGATTACTCGGTGAGCTACCTTCTCAGACTGATTCTTCATAGTCCTCATTATTTCCAGCTTCCAATTTCCTCATGCTCTGCTGGGTTTTCCCAGCAAATGACTACTGGCTTGCAAATACTGCAAGTTATACATCGCCATAAACAGACCATGTGTGGGTTTCCCAAACTCTAATAGGTCTCCCAAATCAAAGGATACTTCCTAAGCAGTAAAAATCTATTTTTAACTCTATTTTGGCTTTTATAAAATTAGCTAGTTCTTCTTTCACTTTTACTAGAAGTAATACTTTACACTTTGGATTCCACAGTATTCTTCAGTTTAAAATAAAAAAAAAATAAAAAGCATTGTGATTGGAATGGATGGTTGAATTACTACAAAAAGCTGTCCATTAGCTTTAAAATAAGAGCGACAACAAATTTTCAGAGCTTGATGCCTCTTGGGCACACTAGAAAGATTTATGGTTTTGGTAAAGTTGGTAAATTGCTATTACATTTTCATAAAGATGCAATTGTTTCATTTTCTTCCCCTCAACTTCAATACTCCTTTGTCCTTTCCATAGCTGGGACAGCTTACAGAAAACTTTATGCTGCTTGATAATTAGGCCATCACACAAATCCCAAGAAACAGCAGTTTCATTGGGTCTTGGAGAAAGTTTCAGGAAATTAGGAATAACAAAACATAATTGTAAGACATGCAACTCATCTTTGTTGTGTTTTAAGGGACATTTCTTAAAGAAAAACATCATTTCCATGAACAGTTTGCGTAAATATATTGTATTTTATGCCTGCTGTAAAGTTCTCCAAAATAGTGAAATACATGATCTCTTACTCGATGTTATCAATCTTAAAGATAGTTTAATCACAACTCCTTGGTTTCAGATCTCAAAACACTAAAACTGCTGAAAGCACTTCCCCCCTCCCTGTTTCTTCCCCAACCCCCACTCCAGTTCATACCTGCCTAGCATAACTTCTTGAATATCCAACTAGCATATATATATATAAATATATATATAAAAAATTTATTTTCTCCCACATCAGGATTGGTGATTATATTTTATGAAGTATTAGGAGATGCTGTTTACCTTATGAGAGAATTATACGAGTCAGAATCATGTACTTTTATAGCTTGTTTCTTAATTTCTTATCTCTCTTTTTGAACAAGGTGGCATTTAATAACATTCCCTGGAAAGTGACACTAACAAATATCAATGCCTTGTTCCAATTAGAATGCTTGTTCACTTGAACGTAATAGCAGGTATTTTTTTCAGTACACTACCTGTGCATATAACTTTGGCATTGATGAATTCACGGTGTTCTCAACTATTATAAATGTTTTCCCTTTTTTAATAAAAGCCTCCTTTTTCTGAAGATAAAATTAGTTTACAATTTGCAATGTCTGCTTAGCACAGCGCATGCAATTTCAGACACTGGTATAATTTCTTTGCTTGTGCATTTTCTTTGTGGAAGTGCCTCAACATAACTGATATCAGTGCAGAAAGCAACTGGGCTGCCTTGTGCTACCAGTAACCCCACCAGCATGCCAACTAACATAAAATATTATTTGCAGATATTTGCATATAAATAGCATTAACAAGACTCTTTATTATAGTTCAGATCAGGAATAGGGTTCATGTTATATAATAAAGTTTAATAAAACTTATTTTAAATAAGACTTTGGGAGAAACACTGTCTCATGAATTCCCTTTGATCACTTAGTCTACACAGGTCGGGTTAGATTTGATTTGATCTGTCTGACAGAACCATGGAAACAGTTCTCTGGTTCTTAGTCTTAGGATTTTTTGGAGGTTTACATACATTCATACGTCTCTAGTCTGAACACTCTCGTACTCTTAGTACACAGACACACGACAGAACGAGTACTTCAACATTTCTACAGTCTTTCAAGTATGTCTTCATCAAGTGCCAGTATTCACTTCTCAACTTACTTTCCCCTTCCCACCCTATACTGAATTTTTCATAGTGGTCAAAAGGAAAATTTCCCCTTTAATTGAAGAACTTCTCAAAATTAATATAAACTCATTAACATATCACCAAACAGAAACCCAAATAACAGGAAGGAACAGAAACATGGCTACATGTAGTACTCTTAATTTTTGAAGCTAGGAAGGTGTCATTATGAATATGTAGTCTGACCTCTTACATAACATAGATACTAATCAATCTGATTAAGACAATAAATTCTCATTAAGAGTTGGCCAGGAAGCTCTCCATGTTTAAAGAAAGATTTCTTTCCTTTGTTTTTTGTCATCTCAACTTTTTATTTCAAAGGACATTCTTTTAAGTTACTTTAAGTTACTTCACAATGTAATCAAAGTACGTCACTAGCTAAAAAAAAAAAAAAAAAAAAAAAACATACACCTAAACAAACTACAAAAGATATAAGGAAATCTACTTTATATTCTGTCATAAATTCCTGGACAACTGTCACATGTCATTTAATGTCTCTGCAGGCTATTCATCCATTGAGGATATAGTCGGTATTTTCTATCAAATATGTCAGGATGCCACAATTGCACTGTTCATCCAAAAGAAGAGTACAGAAATCAGCCACTACTGGTTACTCAATTAATTTAGCATTAACTTCAGGAATAAAACATTGAGCATGTGGAGATATTAAAACAAATATGTATTTTTAAATATCTGACATAAGCTGGAGCAAAAAAAAAGGAAAATCTCTGGCATGTGTCTAACAATGAGTAACACGAAGCGATACTATATGTTCTAGCAAACATATGTTCTCCAATGATGAAATAATTATGTTCATGTCTACACAACACATGCCTGAATATCCTTTAACTAAAAAAGCAATGCTTTAGAAACAAGGAGATGTAACAGATGACAATCATATGTCCTAAAACTGAAGTTATTCCATGTCTTTGAAAGGGTGATATGTTGTAAACAGAGTCACCAAAGCATATTAGCTTACAAAATGACAAAAATAAGCAGAGCCATAATTGGCGTGAAATTAAAGAACCATGCGTATTTTCAATATTTTCATACTTTGAAGCTCATATGCACACAGTGTACTAATGACAACATACCTGGAGGCAACGCCAAAATCGTACGACATACGGAATTGTTGAATGTCAGGCTGGACAGGACTTTGAGCAGTGTGATCTAGTGAAAGATGTCCCTGCCCGCGCAGGGAGGCTGGACTAGAGGATCTTTGAAGGTCCCTTCCAACCCAAACCATTCTATGGTCCTATGAACTTCTTCATTAGTTTCAGAAACAAATAAACTAGCTTTGAAGCAGTACTGCAGCTATATTTGTGGCTTATTTGTTTAACTGGTCTGCCTTCAAATATCAATTTATTCCTTCTTCTCTGGATTCACCATATTGAGGAAAAGAGGCAAATCATGAATTTGTGCCTAAAGGGTAATGCAGTATGAACTCTTGTGCACTTCACTGCTGAACTTATTAGGAGATGAATATGATCTATAAGATATCTACCTGAATAAGCAATAACAAAGAACAAAAACACTTTTTACAGTTATTTTTTGACAGATTTCTGCCTTGGGATTTTTCTTGCTCAGGTTTCTGTGGGTTTATAGTAAAAATATATATTTATATATGCAAATACATTTCTGTTGGACATATAAATAGGTAAGAAATATGAAGAAGCTACACTTAATATAAATGTTCTTCAATATACTGCCATGAAGCAAATAAATGGTCAGAGTACTTAAAAAGGAACCTCTTATAGAGAGTGAAGAAACAAACTTATTGATTGCATAGGCTTGAAACATTCTTTAAAGCCCGATGTCTTCCTTTCTGCAGTGGCTCAACATATAGAAGTCTCAGAATCAAATTAAAACAAACACAGAAATAAATTTCCTACTACTTAGCAACTCTTCTTCCCTGAAAGGAAAGCATCACACATACAAAATGGTCTTCAAAAATTTAACAAAGCGTAAGTCACTATTGAGGAGTTAACCATGCGTGTATGTACATGTAATTTCACACATTTTCTATATGTTTTGAAAACACGTGCAGGACCTGTAGTATTTACCATAAGTGTGTAATACTTTAAGTAATAAGAGCCAGAAAAAGATGTCTTTGCCCTTTTTTTTGTTTGTTGTTTTAAAAAATAAACAAAAAATATCAATTACTTACTTTGGCACAAGTCATCAGTAAAATATTTTCCCCTGGAGGATAACATATTCTAATAGAAATAATGAGTCAATGAGCATACAGAATGGCAACTGAAATAAATACACTGTACACAAAATTAAGTGCACTGCAGAACATCAGCTATAGACAGAGTCCGACATGTAGCTCAGGAAAAATAATGAAACAAAATATGAAGTTTGGGGATTTTTTTTTTTTTTTAAGAAATAATTTAAAAAATTAATAATTACTGCTTTATTTTCAAGCATAACTGAAGTAGAGAGTTTGAAAGCCATGGCTGAGTAACCCTCACCTACACAAGTCAGCACGGTTCCCACTTTCAGCTGTGGCTACACAGTCTGCACGAGTCTTCGCATCGACGCCGTTCAAAAGCGTCTGCCTGATCGTCAAGGGAAGTTTCATTGAGGCGACACAGGACGGCAGCACTTCAAGAGCAGAGCTGCCTGGCAAGGACGGAGGGAATTTTTCCTCTCTAGCGTAGGATCAGACTAATCCTTGCTCTTTCCAAAACATACTACTGAATTAGATGAGTGGAAACATCTGAACTGGAAACTCTCTAGTACAAGAAATAGCTGTCAGCATTGCATTCACACATGCTCCAATGAAATCCAGATTTTTTTCCAGTCTCCTCCATACACTGAAAATAAGTCTGTTTTCCCAGACTTTTGCGGAATGGAAGCCCTGAGATTTTTGTTTTCTTTTTTATCATTATCAACACTACATTTTATGGCAAACGCTACTTCTAGGCCTCAAGGGAAAATGAGCTGTCTCTTCCAATACTGCTGGATTGTTTCATTATATATTTTACTGCTCTACAACAGCCACGCAAGATTCATACATACAGGTTTCCACACCAAAGTAAAAACTGAAGGAGTACCTTATTTCTCCCTCCTCTTGCATCTCCCTCCATAGTCACTGCACGCAGCATGTTGTGTTACTGGCTAATTGCCACTAGTAGTAATCCCCCCCATGAATCCCCCAATAGGATGCATGGCTTTTTTCTCCGGTCTTCACATAAGACTGAAATAAAGATTCAGCATAACCCACCCAGCGCAGTCCATTAAGCATTATTTCTGTACGAACCAGAGTGTAAACCTTCTTCTACCCTTTCAACTAAAAATGTTACTTTAACAGTCATATAGGCTTTAGTCATGCTAATGAATAAGACAAATCAATCCAAATTATTTGTAAATTATTTAAATTATTTGTAGATTATTTACAGTTTTAACTGCCTCAGAGAGGAATGAAATACTTTAATCAAAAAGGGATAGCAAATTACAAGTTAATGATAGGCAGGGGATAATCCTAATCCTCCCCAATGCCTTTGTTTCCATGAGTTGCAGGAAAGCAAAGACATTCTTGTCATGGAAGACAGAGGAGATGAAAATATTTAGTAAGGTATACAAAGATAGCTGTATCCCAGTATGTAAGTTTGTAGCCATGAGGAGAGTTTTTATTTCATAATGTATGCTAAAGGTAACAGTGAAAAAAAAGTCATCCTGTTGAGGCTTTTACAAAGATCATTTCTCAGTACCTATGTTACATATTCTGGTTTAAAACCTTCCATTGTAGAGATTAATGAGCAGAATCTGAAGGACCCTGTCCATACCCCTTCAAATTCAGTGGAGATTGCTGGAATTGTCAGGGGCGGAAAGGAAAAAAAAATCATCTGATTTTACAGCAATGGCTAGTTATCTTTTCTTCATGGATACATCTATACAATGCCATCCAGGGCCTGATTGCCTTTTCTGTTTTCTCTTACTGAATTTAATGACCCATTTATAATATATGAAGATTACAAAAGCAGCGTATAGCAATTTTTGAAGCAAAAATGCAGCCTTTCAAACACCGGCACAAGAAATCAAGAGGCAGAGTTAAACCGTGTTTATTACAAAGGGAAAATGACAAATTTTGAGATACCATGTTTCATTTGTGATTTTATGCATTAGTTTGATTTAAACATATTCAGCATTCACTTCTATGCCTCATTTATTCAGCTGTTGGTAATACACAGATTCAGCTTTCTAGTGCAGCAAAACCAACCTTATCCACAGAGGACATCAGTATGAGAATTAACCTTGAGTGACAGAAGCCGATACGTACTTCGTAACTACTAAATAGCTTGATTTTCTCAGGAAGTGCAACTGGAACACTTAGTCTTCTTTAAAAAAAAAATTTTAAAAAAGTAAAATAAGACCCCCAAACTGGGAAGGTCACCTGCATGAAAGGAAATGGTTGGTAGTTTGTGGTGGTGGTTTTCATTTACCACACAATGGCAGGAACTCAATATTCACAAAGCAGATTAGAACAGGCAGAATTTGATTCAGACTACTCATTTAGTAGTCCACAACATGAATAATGGTGAGTTGCTGGGACTTTCCTGGACTCTTTCCTAAACCATTCATTGTATTTCATTTGAGAGTTCAGTTACACAGGGAGTTTAAGTCATTTTGGGGTGAGAATGAAGTAAAAAAAGTACTATTCTTGTTTAGCACTCTTCCAGAATGTAAGTATTTCTACAGAAAAGTAATAAGGTATAAACTGTTCTAGAATATGCACTTAGCATCAGGCCACACAACATCTTCAATGCCAGAATATAGCACAATATATATAGTGATTTGTTAAGAAACAGATAAAGGTATTGGCTACACAGAAATGCAGATATAAAATTGACAATTTGTGGTGCTTATTTCGAGGACCTAGCCATTAAATAACACTGTTTATCTGCTCACAGATCTTGTAGAGCAGAGCTGGAATGAAACTTTGGCACAACATGGTTGCCCAATTGCTATTTTCTCCATAAACTCAGCATGTCTTTTCAAAGTGTCGCATATCTGTCAATTCACAGGACCCATTTATTTCAAGCTCATACTTCCAGCGATGTGACAGTGGGGGAACCCAACTTCCATAGCAATCATCCGGTGGCAAGATGTCCGTTGCTAACGCTTTGCCCATTAGAGGATGATAAGCTCCTAAACCCTCCATGAGGAAACTGTAAGAATTCTATTATTTTTTTCCTGCCAGTTCAGATTTTGGTGTGGAGCAAAGCAGCTGCACGTAAGACCAGCTGATGATCGCGTTCACATTGTAGTAGTGTCGCCCTAGAAGGCCTCCGACATATTGTATTGTCGTATGCATGAACCATACTCTTTCAAAAGTGCTGTTCCTCAGATAGACAGAAGAAAATCAAGGGCAGGTGGGCTATTCAGTGTACAAGGAGGTCTAGGCTAAATTCCCTCAACATCTTGTCTGAACACATGATCTGAATAGGAGAGTTACTGTTGGTCTATTTTAACTGATAACCTGAGAGTTATTACTGTAGTTCTACGTGTTTACATTTTAAGCTAAAAATGTTTCTTATTAAACAATTTAAATTGGTACAATGTCTTCACATGAGAAAGAAAGAGAATGATATAAATACACTTAAACCACAATACTTCTTATATACAGGTATATAGATAAGCCCTCACATAAATTTCATAAGGTAGTCTAGATTTATACAAAAACTCTGAAGATGTAAGAAAAAGGTCTAAGAAAGCTAATTGTTTGGATACCCTGCTTACTATAATAAAACAAAGAACAAAATAAAACCAACAACAACAAAAAAATCCCACCACTTCCAGCAGGTAGCTCAAAGGTAACTCAGGGAAATTCAGTAGGAGGCATAAAGCAGATAGCCAGAATATACCTTGCTATAAATTTCAGCTGCAAGAGATTCAGTAGAAACCTCTTAAAAGACCTAGGACTAAAAAAAATACAGACAGGGTGAAATAAGCCAGCACCAAGCAACTTCAGCTTCCTGACCAATAAAAAACAACCCAAAACCAACCAACCAACAGCCAAATCCACCATGCCTCTCTCCGCATAACCATGGATTGCTTTTTACACATCTTTTATTTTACCTTACAACATAAACGTTTGTGTCTCAACTCTTTCTTCTAAGAAAGCAGGAGCAAAACAACTGTGATTCCACATTTTCAATTGCATTTCTGCATGTTAAAGCAATGTAAACCTGCTCTACTTAAAAGTATGAAAGAGAGTACCTGCCACTCACCCACATGATACTAACAGCAGAAAATAAATCCTGCACTCGGGTTTCCCAATACATACAATGCTTCCCTTCCTCATAATTAAAATACAGGTATTAAATCCATAGAACACCTGCAGGTGACAGAGAAGTGCCTTTATTTCACGGTCCATGGTTTATAGCAAGGCACATTACCCAAATATTACCTATAGTTAATTCAAGAAAAACATAGTCCATCTGTTCTTTGTCAGGACACAAAATGAAATCCAGATGCTCTGTTACTTCCCAGCACTGACCTGTCTCATTTTAAGAACTCTATCAGAAATAAGCTGCACCACCTGCACTGCGAAAATCCTGTGTCAGTGCTAGCATTCTACCAGGGCAAAGTCTTTTATCAGCCTACATGAAGTAATACTCTTCACGACCACCAAATTAAGAAACAAGGCTTCATTGGAATTCAAACGTGAGGCTAAGAAGGGATATTGCCATTTTTCATTGGCAACAGAATAAAACAAAGTAATCATTAGCTAATTTTATCTAGATAACACCGTTGTTTTGTATATAAAAATGTCTCTATTGTGTTGATTGCAGGAAAGCAGGAGTGATACTAGAGAAGCAGCAAGCACTGCCCCCTCCCCCCAAAGCCACAAAAGCTTACGAAATCGTGTTTTCTCACTGTTCCTTCTTATCTACTTTTGTTCACAAAAAGCTTGCAAATACAAAGGAAGAAATCTATTTTCTTTTTTAAATATCTCTTCTAATACATTACCAACTTCCTAACTAAATAGCAGCGGTCTTCTGAAAAGTAAACATTCCTTCCAAACTTAGATAGGAGAATTTCTAAAGCTGCTTTAAGAAAAATACATTATTCTGAGAAGGAGAGCAAGGTAGTGACACAAACCAAACGTGAAAAGCAGAACACAGTAAACAACAAAAATGGATATAATGTGTGTTTTAAAAGAATGATACAAAAGCCTGACCTTCCATTAAATAAAGCTTGCAAAAGAGAAGGAAAGAATACGAACTCCCAAAGATAAAGTTACCTTCTCTTTTACCATATAATCATGTCTTTTTTTCTTGATTCTGTGTAAATAGTGAGGATTCATTTTAAACAAGAAGAAAGAACGGTTTCTCATCCAGTTCTAGAATAACACACTCAAAATAATCAAGGCAAATCACACCACGTGAGATCGCAGCTCTACTCTTCAATTTGCATCACGTATCTCAAACATATCCTCAAAATATATAATCTCTAAAGAAATAAGTCAAATGTGCAACAACTGTATGGAAGAGTCATCCTGTCTAAATGGAGGGACTCAAATTTAGAGAGATTACAAATTTCTTTGGTCTACCTCAACATGTAACCCCTATGACAAATTCCCCTCCAATAGAGAGTTTAATTAGTAATAAGGAATAGATGATAAGTACTTTTAAACATTGACCATAAAAAAAATACAAATATGAAATACATGAAGAACAGTAAGAGGAAACGAAAACAGCTCTAGACACACATACTGAGACAAATACTTATTTAGCACATATACTCCAAATGAAGATTTACAACATCAGTAGTGCACACAGTTTCACCCAAACTTTTAAAACACAGCTTTAGGACTGACCTTCATTTTTAACTTCCTTCAGCACACCCCTATTTCTCTGAATTTGTAGCGAAGGTACATCCACAGCCAGAAAGACAAGAGCTGCTTTGCTATCAGCCCAGGGTAGTTGCATGCTGGCCACGCCGGGTGAGACCCTGACTCACCCAGCCCACCTGAAGTCATTAAACCATTCTGGCACTTGCTACAAAGCAAATAAACCCCAGGGAGAGCAGGCAGGGAGGCTTTCCGGAAAGGGTGAACGGTGGCGGTGTGCCAGCAGAGGAACACGTTGCAGTTTGATGCCCTGCAACGCACGGAGGACGGGAGGCCGGGGTGAGCCAGATGGTCCCAAGCGGCTCGAGACCGTCCCTCCACCTCGTTCCGCCCCTCAGGGTATCTCCACGCGCTGGGCGAGCACCCCTCGGAACCAGCAGCGGCTGCTCCCCCACCTCACCAAACGACACACACCTGACCTGTCTGGTTGGGTGAGTACGCTTCTGCCCTTGCTGCTGCCTCACCCTGAAACGTTTGGTTCCTGGAGTCTCTAATTCTGCGTCTTATTTTTCGCAGTGGCACCTGCAAAATGGAGAGATGACCTAGGAAATGCTCAGCAGGCAGAAGAAAATTCATAATATTCTCTTCTTTACCCTAACTAATTGATATTGCCACCAGGAATTTTTTGCACCTCTGCCATTTCTAAACTTTGGAAATACCAAAAAAATTACTCAAAATATAGTCAAAACAATTGTCCAGACCTTATAAGAAGAATAAACACACATTACTGTATCAGTGAATTATGAAGCAAAAAGGAAAATCTGTTTATATAACCAACACAATGCATGGTAGCTCATTCTAAATTTTAGTGTTAAAGTTCAAGGATTGGAAAGACATCTGTCAGAATAATTTGTTAGTTAACAATAGCAAGTTAGTAATATTAATTAACAGCTACTTCATAGTAGTTAGAATTCTGTAAACTAGAAGCTCATCTACAATCAGTTCTCTTTGACTAACAGGGCTTTTATTTCCCAGAAAATGTTGTTTCTCTTACATTAAAATAGGAAGAGGAAAACTTACAACTAATATAGTTAAAAGCAAACAATGATTCATTTTGTCTCTTGAATGACAATAAAGAGATTATCTCCTTGTAAACTGAAACCTACCTTCACTTTCGGCCTATTGATAAGAGACTGTGCTAAACTTTTATGTAAGTATTTACTAGAAAAATGCCAGGCAAAGGCTATTTATTTGGAGAAACAAACAAAACCCATCTGAACTACTTCAACAAGCTGTGGAAGAGGCACAAGAATATTTTAAAGAGTAGGGAACAATACGATAATGAAAATTTGTTAAAAGGAAAGCAAATACTAAAGCTTTACCAGAAAACAGCTCTTTTAAATGAGTTAATGATCAGCTGAAATGACAAGTAAAAAGGCCTTCTAAGCTTTTACCTTGTATACAAATCAGATGCGAAAAGTGCATAAATACAATGCTGTAAAAATTGAGAAATACACATGAAAGATTGCTGGCTGTTACAAAACTATTACTGTGCTACAAAACAACAGTCAAGCATGGGAAAATTTACTTCATATGTGAATAACAGCAGGGAGGACACCTCTGGACTCTTGATATATATCACCAGTACGGACAGAACAGGCAGGAGGACAGTGGCGCAACGAGCTACGCCACGCTACATCATCACTAAGGTAGGCTTCAGGCACCTACGCAAAAGTGTATTTTGGGAGCCAAAAATTAATCCAGTCAATAGCTCTTTGGCTAACAAACTTGTCCATTAGCACCATTTTTGAAAAACATATACTTTGTAAAGCTGTGTCATGGAATAAAAATGAAACTAATGTATTTCACATAAAAATAATTTCTCTTTGTTGTGAGACATCACTGAACTACTTGTACAGAACAGTTAATGTTTTGCTTTCAACTAGTGATTGAAGGACTATAATTTTTAAGTAAATAAAATCTAACTCATAAAAAATATTTTCTAATTAATTTTTCATTTATCTTTTGAAATTTGGTATTTTAGGGAGCTTTATTTTCAGTCACCAACAGATTTAATAGATAAAACCTCTCATGTGACT
>JAVJGG010000021.1:20465710-20478011 GCA_035590195.1 Aviceda cuculoides
TAACTTTTCTTCTTTTCATCTTATTTCTATTGTTTGAAATGTTAAGGAGCCTGGAATACATAAAACATAGAAACCAAACCCCATTAAATACTACATAAGGTCACAGGAAAAAGGGATCACAGAAAATTGTTACTACTTGAAATAAACTCTTCTAATGACCTCTTCTTTATTTAGGAAACAAAAAAGGCTCTAGACAGTAATAAACTGGTGTTTTTTAACGCTGTTAACTCTGGAATTTCCAAGTTCCTCAGAGTTTTGAGCCACACAATTGCTAATTTCTTCTCTCATGTTTTTAAAGCTTTTATTTGGCACAAACACAGAAGAACGAACTATAAAAGCTTTATCAGTATTTGTGACAGATTTTTTTTTCCTTCTTGTTATGGAAGAAAACAAGATTTATTTTACTGTCTGAAGATCAAAAAATGAGAAAACATTTTGATAACTGAGGAAAACAAGTTTTGATACTGTATAGCCAGCACTGAAGTCACACTGTGAACTGACAGAATCTCCTTTGCGCTTGACAGCTTTCATCACATTAAGGAAAAGAACCTCTCAGCAGTTTCAGATCAAGATTTTGATCTCACTTATATTGGTGGAAACTCACGGCAATTCCACTGAAGTCTTTAATCCTGCCAGAATATCTTTATAGTAATGTTATAATCTGTACTTGTTTTGGCCCAAGGTGTTCCACCCACTTGTACAGCTCCCTGCCAAAGGATTGCTGATAGCAAACCCATCTACAGCAAGGGAACAACCAAGAGTTCAGAGATATTTTTTAAGAGAGAAAAAAAGAAAAAGACAGGTAATACCAAACTAGGGAGGGAACAACAAAAAATCCTAAGACACCCCTACACCTCGCCCTCCAAAAAAAAACAGCCACCCAAAATTATCGACGGCTTTGCCATCTGGCAAACCACAACAGCCTCCCACCAAAGATGGCACAACCTTGATTCAGCTGCCTTCCTTTTAAGCTGGTAAAGATTTTTTAAAAATCATCTCCCTCCCAGATTAATCAAGGAGGATTGCTTCTTAAAATATGTATCCTGAGAATCAGTTCGAAATAAAGGAAGACTTATATAATGCAACATATTCTGACATCGGCTATGGTACTTGAGTGAGGATGACAGAGGGAAGAAAAATATTGTTTTCATCCAAAGTTTTTCCTGTTAAAAGAGAGATTACTTAAAATATTATTATTATTTAAATTATAATTTTATTAATCTGCCTTTGTAGTAATGAATACTACAGGAAGAAGAGCAATTTTTACTTCTGTTTAAACTATGACCTATATTGCTTGCACATGCACATTTTTTAAAAAATAGAAAGTCATAGTAACAGGAAACAGGCATATCTGCATATCAAGTACACATTATTTCATTGGCTTTGATCATAAGAAGGCTTTTCTTTCCCATATTGGAAGCATGGAAGTTAGGAGAATAGTTACATAAAGTGTTAATAGCTGATTCAAGCTTTGTTCTGGACTTAAGACTATCTCCTGAAGCTTGTGTCATGTGTTTGGTTTTATTTTACACATCCCTGGTGCTCAGTTTTCCATAAAAAAGCCACTGGCACCAATGGCTGTTTTTCAGATTAATTAATTTTTTCTTCTTGAATATATGGAGGAAGGTGCGGTTACTCAATAGTTCTCCCCACTAATTCTACCCCCTTTTTCTCTCCTCTCATTCCCATCAGCAGGAACAACTTGGAACTGATAACACCCTGTAATGGTTAGTTAGGGTGACAGCACACTTTTGAAACATAGCCGCAAATCCATTTCTTATGAGTAACATTCCGGGAAGGGCATGATCCTACAGAGGCAAAAGCAGAAAACCAATTTCTGGCAGAAACACCAAGCACTAGAGAGATTCAGGGAGGTAAGACCAATGCTTTTTTCATGTGCCAAAGCCCTTAGAAGTCATTTTTTGCCTGTTACCAGTCACCTGTGGGGCAATATAAAGAACATGGGTTTTGTCATCAGCTTTTATTTCTTCGTGTACAATTGCTGAACTAAAAACAAAACCAAAAACTGATCAAAGTTCTTTCTTGTTGAAGGCAACTACCTAAATTGGAGAATGGAGAAGTACAATAGAAATTTGTACTCATCAGAAATTCCCATAAGAGTCCTCCGTGATTTTACAGGGATCAATAGGAAGAGGAAGAAATAGTAATGCATAGGTACAGACTGATAACCAGGATACTCCAAGGAACTACGTCTTTCCAAAGGAATTTCCCTCTCCTCTCTCTTCAGCTTTCCATATCTTCAAGCCCTGGTATCCCTGTTGATTTAGAGTTTTTAAATTCTGCTAATGGGAATTTTATCAGACTAAGCATTTAATTGATTTTTACCTTCAGTATTGTGTAGCACAGTCTCCACATGAGGGGAATTAACCACTGACAATTCCATGCGCTGTTCTACTTATCTATTATATTCTTTGCTCTTCTGCTTCATTCTTTTCACGGAATGTATTTATTACTCTGCTCAATACACATATCCTTTTCCCAGCTACATCAGAGAAAGCTAACAGAACAAACACTGTTTAAGTCCCCCAAAGTCTGGTAAAACTGTAGGAATAATAGTGAGTCTCATTACATGAAGATGAAAGAAGGAAGAATTAAAGGCTTGAACAATCAGTATCTTGAGCCCAAGCTATTCTGCTAAGGCCTTGCGAGCGCCTTAGCTCCATAATGGATGTAAGGAAATAAATTCATTCTAATACGAACACTCATAATTCTGTGTGAGAATTAAAGCTATTTTAGAATAAAAGCACGATCTCAATGCATGACAGGATTATGACAGGTTTCTGTCCTCTCACAGGCCAGAATGTCACTGTCAATTGCTACTCATAAAAAGTGTACAATCTTAATGCTTTTATCAAAAAGAAGTTCTCGGAAATTAAAATTAAAAATAATTTTATGTACACCAAAGATGTCTTTGTTTATGGAATGCCTTAACAGAAATGCACAGGTTTATTGTACAGTTCATAACGAGGACACATCTGATTCTCCAACAAACCCTTAAATCTTGTTTCCATTGATGTGTTGTTATCAGATTAAAACCTGTGAAGAACAAAGCAAAAAAAATATTAATATTAAAGCTTCTCCAGTACTTGGGAATATTTTGCATAAGAAAGTAACCATACTAATCACAAACACTTTTCATTTCAATTGAGTGCACTGCAGCATGCTATCGAGCAAAGAGCTTGACGATATCTGAAGTACTGTCCAGAAAAAATGAAGAGGACAGTTAGTTGATATACTTTAATTTGAATCCAAATTTTCCTCTCAATGAAAACCTTTGAACAACTCAATTTAATTTATACTCATTTGACACTCTGAACTGTGTGTTGATTCATTTTCAAACCATAGAAACTAGGACAGAACTTAGTGTACAATGGATATGTACATTCTTTTTTAGAAGACTGGAAATATCACTTGAAAATAAAATCGGGCTGTATGTTCAGACTGACGTTTCTCCACAGGCATCCTGTGCTCTTTTTGAGATCTTTGGAGCTTTTAAGGAGTTTATTTTTATGGCAGAGATGTGGCAAATAGTAGACTGCTGATTTAATGAATCCCATAAATAACTTCTGCAAAGCTGAACACTGGGGGAAAAAGAAGTGGCATTAATCACCTATCTTTGTTTAAATAACTACAAAGTTTTCAGAGCCAGACTTTTTTGTTTCGAACTTAACATGTGACTGATCCTAACAAGAATTTCCAGATAAACATGTTCATTAGATTATTACCTATATTGACTTACATAACACATAGAGAACAGAGGCTTAACACAGTTTAACCTAATGTATTAAAATGTGAAATTCAAAATAAAAACCAGAACAATATATTATTTTTTGCATATAGTTACATCACGACATTACTTAAATATCTTGAAAAAGAAGGAAAAATACATTCAAATAAGTATTATGCCTCAAATTAATAACAATAATATTCTTAAAATTAATATACATAAATATTTTGAAGAAAAACTTTATAATGTTTTTACCCCAATTGAGAAATAACTTCACAGGAATCAAGTAATGGTATTTTCAGAGCCAGTTCAAGGGTTCTCAATAACGTAAGCCAAATTTTGCCAGCTCAAAAATAAGAACCAGTGAGAAAAAAAGTATAATCACACTGTGCCTATCCTAGAAAAGATAAAGACCAGAGCTAGATGGAGTGTCTTGGTCAATGAGAGAGGAGGCAAAGTGGCAATTTTTTGATTATGAGAGAATTTCCTCCTTTTCTTTCTCTATGTAGAAAGGTGAAGTGGATATCCAAGCCACAGTCATTTTGTGTCCCTACATTGCTGCGTCTAGAAAAGTCTCTATTTACTCCTATAATTTTCAAGACTAATATTGACTGTGCTCTATGATTCAGAGCCTGATACAACTGATGAGGAGTCGTAGCATCTTTCTGTCTGCAGAGAGACATACACATAGAAAGATACGATATGCTAATTAACAAGCCCAATGTGATTGTTCTTTACATTTGTTGCATATAAAGCAAAAGAAGAGCAATTATTTCATTTCACACCTTAATGTACCGTACTTATTTTTTTAATTCATCCTTTCATTTTTCTTTTGCACACACAGTGTTTTTCTATTTTAAGACTGCTCTTGAATGTTGAACTCTTGGTAATGAATCTAGTTAAGATTTACATGCTTTGACATAGTATAATAATATAGCAGGGAAAAAAAAGTTAGTCAGTCTAGGGTCTACCAAACTTGGCTGTCCTCTTCAGAATACACATGGCAAGAATGCAATGTGGGCATTTCATCATTTTAGTAAGTGATAAGTAGATGGATGTTTACTTCAGTGTCTACCCCCCTTAAGAGGTCAATGCTGGCATAAATCCATAGAGCAACTATCGTGAAAAGTGATGGACTTGCTGTAGATGTGCTTAAATCCAGGAATAATGTAGGCATCTTGAAGCATGCTGTATCACAGAGCAGTTTTAAAGCAGTTTCATTGGCAAAATCTTGCAGAAATATGGAGAGCAACTGATAATTTGATATTATACATCCTGTTGCTCACCTGTAGGCAGTTTATCCTATGCACAGGCCTTTCCAAGCATCTGTAGCATTCAACCATCCAAATGTTGACATTGACCACAGTAAACTATTAGATTTAGTGATTATTAAAAAATGCCTAAAAAAGTGTAGTAAACCTAATCAGTTTGAAATAGCAGACATTTATTCTGTAGGTGTCACCACTGCATATATCCCATCTGCTAGCAGACAGAAGGACCAAATTCTACATCCAATTACTTGAGAATGAGATGAACAGGAACTTGCATCAGCGACACAGAGCTGAATTAGGACAAGTTTCTAGGGGATATGAAATAGTAATTCTAGTTGATCTAGGTGTAGTTGTCATATTTAAAAAGAAATCATCTAAGAGAGCATTGAGGGAAAGCTGTGCTCACTTAGTTCCAAACCTAAGTCTGTGGGAGAAACATTCACAGGAGATGAAAACAGACTTTAAAAGAAAAGTTTCTTTCTGTTCCCTGAAATACACATGCTGTCTGTTTCTGGTAGCTAGCACTTCCAGTAGCACATATCAGATTCAACTAAACTGGCTGTTAATGGGCAGAAAAATCTGTTAAACAAAAAACATTTTGCCTCATGGTTTTCTAGACTTTGAAGTAGGAGCTGCTGCAGCCAGCTATGCTGAACACTCTTCCTCTCAAACTGGTTTTCCAACTAGATCAAAGCATTTCTAGCTTAAAGAGTTAACTTACCTACAGGTTGTAAATGCAAACAGACAAGTCCTTGATACAATGTACCTAAAAACAGATGATTGGATAGTGCTAAACAGATAGCAACGCTAAGAAACAATGTTCCAGCATCATACAGAGTAAAAAGACAATTTTGCTCCCTTAACGTTCACAAACATTAGAAATTTTAAAAAAAAGCAAACATACTTTTCAGTGCTCCCATTACCTCTCCTCACTTTTTAGTATTCTCAGACACTACTTTTTTTAGTAAAACTTTTTTAAAGGGAAGACAAAGATTTGCTATATGGGAGGTAAAGAAGTCTGGAGTTTACTCTCCTATGACTATGTTCAATTAAACAACACAGCAACAAACCACAAAAATACCCCAAGGAAATTAGTCTGATTGGCTTAGATCTGAATTATTTATGAATATTTCTAAATTGGAATCTTTTCAATATTACTTTTCCTTGATTAGTGAAAAAATAATTACCCAATACATTTATGGACCTTAAGCTTGCATATGGATGTCAGTGCAATATTTAAAGAAAACTGTGCCCTAATTGCTTTTTAGAAGTCAACATCAGGCAATTAACTAAATCTTACTGATATGCATCTTAGAAATTTGTCATTGTGCCTCTGCGCTTTATTACATTAAAGAGACAAATTACACCAAACCATGTTTTAAGTGACTGCTTTAAAAAGTGTTACCATCCCATGCATGGTGTGTAGTGACATCATTAGGGTTTTATATCCATTTGCCCAGGCAGAAGGGACTACAAGGAGTCCAAAGGAATGGAAAAAATCCATCTCTGAGTTTTGTATGTGGAGGCTTGTGAACATAAAGAGCTGGGAAGTCTGTTTTAAACACAGTATATCTCAGCAAAAGTGAACTGCTATATGTTAACTTTACCAGGCTCAACGCTTCAGATGTTCAGACTTTCTCACCTCCAGTTAACCAGGTTTGGGAGGAACATTTCAGAGATATAATATACTTTTCTTCCTCAGATTTCTCCAGGGAAGATGGGAAATTGGTGAGATAAATTTAGCTGGACAGAAGTGAGAAAGACAAGCGTTTGTTAGTTCACGGTAGAAAAAAACAGGGAGGTTTCACTTACCTGCAAGACTGCGGTCAGGAAGCTTTTATACTGAACTGAGGATAGGATCTGGAAACACTGATACATGCTGATTATTTTTAAATCAAGATAATTCTATCTTGCAATATTAATGCAGCACTCTAATACACATCTTCACATCTGCTAATTTCAAAGTGTTGAGGTTAATCTTCATCAAATCTTTTACAGTATTATAAGTATGAATTATTAGCAAATTTTTAAACCGAAGCCCACCAAAGATATATGGCAAAATATAGAGCAGATCCCAGAAATTTTTGTTGCCAGTCTTCTACTTTAAGGGAAAAAAACCTACAGTGTCTGGGTATAGAATACCCAGCTCACCGATATAGATTTACTAGGAGAGATGACAACTATATCTCCTCATTAGGGCTGCCCAGTTAAGTGTACCGCTCCCACCCGTACTGGGGCTGCATCGAGCCTACTATTTCTGAAAAAATTACCTATCGTCAAGGTTAAGCATTCAATAGATTTGATGCCATCAGCCAAAAATACCTGAGAAAAGGCAAACAAGTGCAGATGTAAAAAGTTTCAAATATTGAGTCTGATTTTCCATTACCTTACATCTTTTATAATTTAAATCTTTGAAAAATGGTATCAGATCAAACAGACTCTTTGGAAGTAGCCATGCTGTTTTATTCACACTTCGCAAGGTTCTGAGGTATCAGAGACTCTGTCTCACTGACCACAGAAGTCCATAAAAGAGGCATCAGGAGACATTTTAAACTAAAAAACCAGAGCACTTATCTTCTGACACTTCTTCTTTAAGGAATTGTTCACAAGGAGAAAAAAAAGTGTTAGTGTACTCCAAGAGAGGGAACATACACTTATGAAGCAAATGATCTTGTTGAAATGATGTCCCCATCCAAAATACACTTTCAAGTATAATCTTGGTATTTTGGGTTCTTGGGAATAGTATTTTTTAAAAAAATTGCCTTTATTCTTAGAAGAATGCACTTAACTAACTTGAAAGTAAAAGTAGATAAAAGGCTTAGAAAACTGAAAAGTATTGATTTTCCAAAATGTGAGACACTAACAAGAAATACCTAGGGAGTTGTTTATATCTGTATACATATCTATCTATATTTAGGCATATACACACAAATAGCTAATGTTAAACTACAGATGACATAAAGATTTTATTCAGTTTTTAAATTCAGAATTTGAATAACACCTCCCACACAATTTTCACAAATGTTATTTTTTGATACTCAGCTAATGTGATTAATATTATTTATTTTTTTAACTGTTAACCCTTGTGCTTCTATTTTTCTATCATACCACAGGACAGGAACAAAACACTATGGACAGCTTTGGCAGAACACTACCAATGGGGAAATAAAAAGTTACTGAAAAACACCTGACTTTTGTTCTATGTTTTTGTGATTACACTTGGAACTTTCAACAGTATTTTCTTGTACTTATTTTCCCTTTTTAATTTCACACATGGAAGATATTATTTGGCACTTGAATAGCCCCCCTGTAGTTCTGAATTCATACACTGGAGCAATGAATGGATAAACTCCCATCTCTTGCTGCTCTCGATGCTTGGCTGGGGACAGTTTTCAACAGCAGGCTAGAAAGCAACAGCACATCAATCCATAATGTAAGAATTATAGTCTCCAAATAAAACAAGAAATCTTCCTTTTTGCACAAGCAGTAAAATGTTTTCATTTTCAACAAAACAGTAAGTATTTCATTTTGCTATTTTGAAAAAAAGTAAAGATAAGGGGACTTTGCCAAGAAAACAGTAAAGAGCGGCATGAAACCAATGGTCCTTTCCCGTACACCTGAGTTTACAGCAATTATGGTTCTTGTACGGCGTGTGACATGACTCTTGTTCAAATACACCTTGTATCTAATGTCTCCATGAACAACTTCATTCCGCCTCTTTTACATGACAGGAAGAATGTTTTTACCATGCTGCAACAGATCTCTCAAAGTCAGTCCTCTTCAGGCTGTTCAATTTTACATGAAACACTGAAATATTCATTGGAACAAATAGGGAGCATTGAAAATGAGTCTATAGCTTTGGGGTTAGGCACTCAGCTGGCAGGAGCAACACCTGAGTGCCAATACCTTATCAAATTAATATTTAATTATTTATACAAAATTGAACAGCTGCAATAAGAGAGAGAGATCTCCTGCCAAATGGGTTAGAGCACTTTCCAGAGACAATTTGAGGTAAATTATTCTAGAAAAAGCACTAGACCTATTCAGCCAAATCCAGCAGCTGAAGGAATTTTCTTCAGTGAGGAAGCATGGTAAACCTAACCCTGAAATGAGGTTTAATAAAATAGTATTACAGTAATGATAACAATTACAATGCTGATTAAACCAAAATCTTTACATGCCCATTGTATTCTATTATTTCTCTTTTTTACAAACTGCGATAAGCCTTTTTTTTACTGTAAATCTGAATTGCTATAAGCTATTTGAAGTTACGAAAAACCTTAAAAAAACAGTGATTGAAGTTTTCATTTTACCTATTTATCTACTCTTTCCTTTTATTATTACAGTAATCCATAAAACTTTAAAATAGATGGCTTAGGTTTTCCTCATTATAACTGTTGTCTATTTAATTATCTTTCTAATTAAAATCATAAGTCTTTTTTGCCAAAATAATAAGGCCCTTTTAATTCAAAAGCCATGACGGTGTAAGTTAGGCAAGGTAAGGTACTGTGCTTCTCTAAAGTCAAATAAAATCACATTGAGCTTTTGATGAGAGCTTGGAAAACTTTTGTACCCAAGGCAAAATTTGGACAAATAAAGGTCAGGTGTGTCAGACAGAAAACCATTTCAGTAAAATGAGTCTGCAGTTGCTGACATCTTCAGTTATCTAAATTTTGGCTGGTCCAAACCAATTTTATCACATTTTCAGCAATGTCCAAGAGGTTGTGTGTAGTTTCTCTGGCTGCAGAACCACTCACAGACAGAAATGGAAACAAAATCTATTTCCCAGAGCTCAGGACACAGTTTAGGAATACCATCCCTAATTAATTTACTTAATCCCTTCTTGAACCCATTGATACTTTTGATCTCTACAGTGTCGTGTTGCAAAGACAACAATTACAATGCAATTGAATTCACTGCCTGGGATTTTGTTGGCATGTTTCATTGACTGTGCTCTCTCAACACAAACTCCATACCTTAGATAAATTGCTTTGAAAGAGTTTCTTTGTATAATATTGCTTTAGCAATTTTGGTTCTGTTTTTTAATACTAAAATTAATATTTCACTACTCACCAAAATGAAAATAATGAATAACTTTAAAATTCTCTCAACTGCTGCAAATATCTGAGGGAAGTAATTGAAAAACTAAAACTAGCTGAAACAAGCTTGGGAAAATGAAATACAAGTGAGTGTACCACAGCTTTAAACTAATTAAGGTAATGCATGAATTTATGGCATATATAATGGATGGCAGCATATACTTTACAGTTTACTGAGCCCTATTGATAAAACCATCAACATTTTTCACCCAGACAAGGTTTCATGTTCCTGTTAAACAGCGAGCTAAACACACTCCATCTTCCTCTCTAGGACGCAATCATAGCCATCAGTACAATTCTAAAGCTACATCCTTCCCTAAATGCTGAGCGTGTACAATAGAGAACCTGTCCACTTGTTTGTTTTTCCATTTAAAGCAAGCAGCAAAAGTCTAGTATGTCTAGCAGACATACTAGAAACAATTTGTCAGGTTTTGCAGTTTAATACACACTATGGACCCTTTACTGTGCACTTTGTGAAAGCACATTCTGATCAATCCGTCAACATCCAGGACATTTCAATAGTATGAAAAGCTATTCAGGAAAGCTAGATCATATGAAGGTTTAACCCTCCTTATCTAAAACAAGCATCGAAACTGCAAACATCTTTTTCATTTATAACTTTTTTTCCTCCCCACCCTCCACCACAAACTTACACTCACTCACACACACACACTTACACCCCTTTTTACCCCTTTTGTCTTTAACTGATTTTCACGCAGAATGAATAAAGCTGTGAAAATTTCTGTTATGAACAGCCCAATGGAACCAGAGACAGAATAAAGTCAAATATGTGTAAGCACTTTAAATAGAGTATGTCTCCATCATGCCATTAGTTTATTTTTTTATTAAAAAAAAGAGTAAGAAAATTCTGAGGTGAAGAATGCACAAGTCACAGGTGCCAGCAGAGATAAAATGTAGCATGTATATGGAAAAAACACTGCAGCAGATTTCAGGGTGGCTTCTCTGCATAGCTGCAGACAGAGGTTGCCTTTTTCTTGGTACCTGCTTTCTGACAATAGCTGTTTCAGAAGCAGCTGTTATGCTGAAGCATTTTCTTAGCTATTTCCCATTGCATGAATTAACTAATATTGCACCAAAGAAATCTGAGAACCACGGGCCTCGATAAAAAAATAAGACATGAGAAAGACGTTTTCCAATAAAACATAAAACGAAGTTGAAATTCAAGAGAATTTTGTGTCTAATTTCAGATTAAACAGTCAGTTTTACAGTCTTAGTGCCAATGAGTTCTCTATCAAAGAGCAGAAGAAAAGATGTTTTAGGTTAGCTTTTTGGGGTACTCTGTTAAGTATGATGAAAAAAAGGTAACGAGTACAAGTAATGATATTACACTTCTTAAAAAGGCTCCTCAGACACTGGAAGATAGGATCTAAAATGCCTCAAAAACCCCACCAAACATCTGAAACAGAATGGCCTGTATAGTTTCAAGGCAGAGTCAAACAAAAGAAGCATGTGGAGCAACCATTACAGGCAAGACAACCACTGTTATCCACCAAAAGGTTCCAGAAACGCAATTGATTTCCAATTGTTTGCAAGTACAAACAAAACAGAAATTGGCACCACTTGCTCAGATAAAACACCCACTGCAGCAACTGAATGCTGTTGCAGCTTTAACAGTGGTGTAAAAGTCTACACATTACCAAACCTGTGTTAACTCTGATTAGTGATTCAAAAAGTTACAGACTGCAGATGATAAATAAGGAAGAGAAAGGATGTGCAGAGGAAAATTATCCTTACTAGAGAATATGTAAATACTATAATGAGGTGAATCCACTGGAGCCAATACGTTTTAAGAGTATAGGGGAAAGGGCCACTTGTTATTGGGTTAAAAGTGTGACAAACCTTCAAGTTCATCATGAGGTTTCACTAAGGGCAGAGAACTGAAAAACTTAAGAAAGGGTTTGAGCCAAAGAACAGCGAAGTACCAAAAAAGTGAAGCTAGCCCAGAACTTGTATCCTCTTAGAAATCTTTTTATTTGTTTTGTAGCAAAGACTGAAACCTTTTTGAGCAAGAGCTCCTAAAAGTTGGGAATTCTATTCTGGAAATCTGTATTGAGTTTGCATGGCAAGGTTTTGGTAGCGGGGGAGCTACAGGGGTGGGTTCTGTGAGAAGCTGCTGGAAGCTTCCCCCATGTCCGACAGAGCCAACGCCAGCCGGCTCCAAG
>JAVJGG010000021.1:20480443-20495178 GCA_035590195.1 Aviceda cuculoides
CTATTAAACTGTTCTTATCTCAACCCACGAGTTTTACTTCTTTTCCTGATTTCCTCCCCCATCCCACTGGGGCGGGGCGGGGGGGAGTGAGTGAGCGGCTGCGTGGTGCTTAGTTGCTGGCTGGGGTTAAACCGCGACAATTATTTAGCCATCTTTCACAGAACTCACACAATGAAAGAGGCAAAAAGAACTTTATGCATACAATTTTACATGTTTCTTTTAAATTATTATCTTTAGGAAATTTAGGATCCAGGAGAAAAATTTGTAAAATACATGAGTGGGTTTTTTGGATGGAAGTATAAAAAGAACTGTTGTTTAATGTCAGTAAGTACTACCAATACTTTCATTATAATTGTAAAAAAGTCAAACATATGTAATTTGTCAAATATTGAGAGAACTGTCATTATGCTGATGCTCTTCATTTGCACTGTTAAAAAGCAATTGTTGTTTCCTCAGTAAGAATAGAAAAGTTGTATCTGGAAAAACATTTCCACCCCCACAACAGAGCAATGGATCATTTCCACCACTGTAAAATTAAGTTAGATATTCCATTAACATAGGCAAAGCAGCTACTCATGATCACTTTGAGTTCACGGTCAAAAGGAAATCTGTACTGCATGCAATTTAATGAGTAACCTAATCTAATACGTGACTTTATCAATTGCCTAATTTAGTTTTGTGAAGGACTTCCTAGTAGCTAGAACAAGGACAGAAGAGCAAAGTAACTCAAATGCTGAATTGCAAAGAGATAATAAGGAAGAAAATGCAGTAATTTGATGGAGAACAGATATTATCACCACTAAATTAGTAAAACTGAGACATAGCACCACCAAGCTATACCAAGTTAAACCAAAACTGTGAAAGTTGGAAATTGCATACAGTTGATAGCATTTCTTAAGCTATCTTCATTTATTAATTTTCTCCAGTAACTAACCCATTCTCATGGTGTGAAATTTTCTCAACAGTCAACATTTATAAAACTTTAGATTTGAAAGCAAAATGTATAATTACTAAACAGAGAGACAAAAGCAATTGAGATACTTCATATTTTGCATCTATTCTGACTGACTCCCTTTACTGACTGCATTGTCAGATACAAGATTTTACCTGGAAAAGAAAAACTGAATAAGCAGCATTTTTTCCTCAGTAAGTGCTTATGGCGGCATCTCCAGTTTAATCATCAGAGACTAGAAAAGTAAGACTAGTGTTCAGTATTAATCAATGTTTTGTTTGCAAATTTTCCTTTTTGCCCATAATTCCAGCAGCAGTGGAGATGACATGTTTATTTGTTATCTCCTACCTGACTTTGGAGATTCCCAGTTCCTAGCAAGTCTGACGACTTCAGTGATAGCGATAACACTGGCAGGTTACAATTCATGATTCATTGGTGCTGTTCTGCAACATTACTGTGGTAAACAGAGATCAGAACAGGGATCTTTTTCATTTCAGATTAGGTTTTTTTACAACTCATGACTTTATTCTGATATCTTTTAAATTGTTTTTCTCTAAGACTGTAGGACTTCAGCAGCAGATGACTATTTCCAATGTTTACAGTACACTGTAAGAAAGTATCAGCTTTGCATAATTTTACCCTCCTTTTTCTGAGGTTACTGACTAATAGTGCTCGTCTCAATTTCTGTGAAGCTATTCTAATATATGCTATTTTTAAACAAACATGTAGGAGTCCTTATGCCAATGGAAAGCATGAGGAGCAATGTATTTCAGATATACTCTGTTCCACTGTGGAGAGCTGTCTCGTGACTATGTGGGGAGTTCATAGCTGCCATTAGCAGCCTACTGCAATTTATTTAAAAAAAAAATTAAAATAAAATCACAAAATGTTTCACTTTTTAATCAATGTTAGACTATGGAAGGTTCTATGATGTGTATGTCAAGGTCAGCTGTGTGCTGAATCTCATCAGGGTTACACAGAGTTGGAGGGAACAAACTTTCCTAATAAACTTATTCTTTTTGCTTACAAGTAAGCTGTATCTGCTCCACTTTCTCTGACATACCCCAAGTATACAAAGACACAAAATCACCTTCTCTTCCTTAGTTGAGCTTTGCTCCATCTTTCTTGTCAACTGTAATTTCAAAGCAGACTAACTGAAAATAACCAAAAGCTTTTTCAAAGTACAAAAGCAGAACTGAAAGCTGCATTTACAATAAGCACCAATATTCTCAAATTCAAATATATTTAAATTATAGGAACTAGTTTTCATGCATTGCCAGATAGTATTAAGAGAAATTACTATCTGGATTTTTCTATAACTACTCCAGTGAAATTTGAAGCTGCCACAACAGTTTTAAAGGGAACTTCTCTCAGTTTGCACACAAAGTGCAGAATGTTGTTAATAATTTGTTCATTATTAGTAGTTTATACGCTTTGCAAACTTCATCAAACCTTCAAGCCTTTTCTATACAAGCTTGTTTCTAAATGAGAAGCTTTATCACTTACATTAGTATAACTTCCTGCAACAAAAGTAGTTTTCTCCAGTTTAGCTGAGACTTTTCATGTGCTAAGTAACCAAAGCTAAACCATAACTGACATTCTTAACAGTGTCTGTAGGAAGAACAACAGTACACAGTTATAGGACTCCAAATTCATACCATAGCTGATGGATGTATAATTTTCATTGTCGGCAAGGTTAGAAGGGAGCGTCACCAAGGAAGATAGGTGATTTTTTCTAAACAGACAAACATGAATTTGTCTAAACAGACAAATAATATAAAATGTTTGGGGGAAAATCAGGCAAAGAAGTCTGTGTAAAATTTGATTCTACTGAGTTAGACTAAGAAATTTCAATATTGCTAACAACTTTCACATTGTGTACAGGGAGGTTATTCTCATAATGTTCTGAACATCTCCCTGTTTCTGAATATTAGGCCTCTCTTCAAATTTCATTTGTACCTTGTGCCCCCAAAACTTTTGGAAAAAAAGTGCCAACGTTCTTCAAATCCAATTTCATTTTGTCTTAGACATTGTGTTGAAGTGTGTTTCGTCCTTGAATCATCTGTTAAGAAAAGCTTAATTTGTATTTTCATCCTTGTCTTTCCAGTCAAATGATAATTTAAAATGACTAATTCTGCAATCAAGGTGGTGAAAAAATGTCTCATGGCCTTTAAGGTATATAAAGCTAACTTTGAGAGATGCAAATACAAGAGCTGGAAAACTGTAAACAAAAAGAATACTTTGCATACTGAAAAAAAATCTGCATTTTTTAATGAATGCCCTCAGACAGCTACTACAAATATATCTATACTGCATACAAGATGAGTTACAAAAGTATAATGAGATGTGCAAGCTAATTTTAAGCTGCTTAATCTGGATACCATTTATAAATTCATTATACAGGTCAGAGCTCAAGTTCACTTTTGCCTCCCAAAAGCATCTCATCTGACCTTTGGTGAGAATCCCACTTGCAATAGTGAGCACGAGGTATGTCTTACACCCTCTCGGACTGAGCACCTCTTGTCCCTTCTGCTTATTGTGTATAACATCTATGGTGTTTAGAAAAGCTGTAGGACAGTAGTTCAACACAATTCATATTCTAGCTTTGAAATGCAGAATCCTGAGTGCTTAATATATGGAAAGCATACACAGTAAATGGAACAACCATACTTATTTCATTTTCAGTTTGACAGCTAATCTTCTTTCAATTCTGTCTAGATTTCTTGACTCTATCAAGGTTTAGGTCCTTCTCTTTTAACATTCAAACTCTTGCATGTCATTCCATCTGCTCTCATCTCAAGGTTTTGCATACCAAAGATTCAGTAGGTCTCAGTCTTCAACCTCTCTCACAACTAAATTCATGTCTTTGAAATACAGTTTCATAAATGTTCTCAGTTGGGTAGTCTCTGCTCAGGATTAATGTTGTTTCAAAAGCAAGTGCAGCACTTCTGCCAGCAGAAGACAAATTTGCTCTCTATTTTGAGCTTCAGATAAATCTTAAACACAGCTGAAGGCATTCCAGGCATCAAATGAGAGCACATACAGCACTTGCATAATATCTATCAGCATATGGCTAGCAGAGCCTGCTTGGGTCACAAGGGTGGATCTCCACAAAGTGAATGAGCACAGTTTGTTCAGATTTTTAGGCTTGTTTAAAAAAAGATCTGTTTCAGTTCCAGGACTAGTTATTTTCCTGTGTGAAGTCCTGGCAGCGTACCATTTTCTTAGAAGCTGTAATTTGGAACAGTGGCTTTTTTCCACTAATGGGAAAATCTCAAAGGCTTTGGGAATTTAGTGAAGATTATATGTGCACTTAAAAATCCAGAGGATTGTTCCAACTGCCTGAGCTACCTGTGTTTGAACCATTTGTTCTTAACTTTCACAAAACCAACTGGTAGGCATGGTTGTAGATTATTTTTGAAATCAGGTATCTTTTACTTCTGGCTACGTTTTTATGAGCCTTTTTTCTTTTTCCTGTTCTGTTACAGGAAATAAATTTGTAATTCATTTCTCTAAACCCATACCCTTTCCTGAAACAGTAAGTGTGAAAAACATGCTTATTTGCTTTGCTAGACAATGAGTTTATTCCTAGATATTTCAAAAACATGCATTTGCACAATTTTGTGTCCTCCCTTATAACCTCAATTCAGCCTACAGCTGTCTAAGCAAAACAACCCATAAAACAATCACTGGACCAGAGAGATCTTGAAGCCTGTACAGAAACACATGAAGAAACAGGCCACACAATGGATAATCTAAGTGTAGGCAAGCCAGACAAATTATTATGGCAAATCTAGCCTTTGAAAGTATGCCAACCATCCAATTAAAAAATTGAGAAGACTATTATAATTTATAACATTTTTTTCTTCTGTGAAAAAATGTCAATTCTTACTCAGTAAAGCTGGTTTTCAATGGATTTGGAATAACATTTTTTATTTTGACTAATTGATTGTAACTATATGACTGCAGGAAATTACTGTCCTCAAAAACATATCCTCAAAATTACAGTTATGAGTAAGTCCCATGCAAATGAATTATGCTTTTAAATCCTTTCAGCAGCTTTCAAGCTCTCTCTCAAAATATTTTGCTAACTATTGATTTCCCAGCTTTCCTAGCTGCCTCTGGGAACAGCATACTTTTTTGAGGAAGATCATGGTCTACCCAGCTGTAAATAAAAGAAACAAGCATTTGACAAAACATGAAGGAGGGCAAGACAACAGGCAACACCTTAAGTACTTTCTCATGAAAGTTTGTGACTCTTTCATGAAGTTGAAGACCTGCTGCCTGGATTGCTGTCATAACCCAAGACATCTCGAACTGGTGGAGACATTTCTGACAATACATATATATTTTTATAATATATATCTTTATATTTAAATCACTGTCCTGGTTATGAAGCACACTGCAATTTAATATCTTCTACTGTTTCTGTGGGAAACCTCTAAGGTGATAGGGATAGTTCCCACAGTACATCCGAGATATACACAGGGAGTTCCTACAGGTCTGACTGCATCTGTAATTTGCATCCCATTTTTCCTGACCACATCAATTCTGTACACCAAACTGTACATGTTGGGTAGATTTTTTTGCTTCATGGAAAAGCAGCATTTCTTAGAGGAGTGAAGATACCTGTTCAGGATAATAGACTAAATAAAAAAATCCTATGTACCTCTTTCTTATTTAAAGCACACATCCCCCCATAAATGCTTCAAATAGTTACAGCTTACTGCAGAAACTTTCCTTCTTACAGGTACAGATACTGTCCCCCCAGAATCCTCTTTTTATTTGTGTACTCTACAAAGTAATGCCCTACAGAGATTTTCAAGCTAGCTGAAATTACAGAGAAGAACTGGAAAAAACCCTACCATCATACCAAGCTAAGCAGACCTACAAGCCTATAGAACTAAAGTGCTGTCAGTACTTGAGCTGATCCATTTGTAAGGTAAGGATATACAGGCTAGCTGATATGCCCTTCGCTACAGGTGGAATTAAAAGCATTTTACTGCACCATTTCTATTATTTAATTTTAAAGCCTCAAATTAAAGCTTAATAAACCTCTAATTATGTTGCTTTATCATAAATTATTTAAAAGACATTTCACATATTCTACAGTATACTGAAATCCTTCAGTTCTTTGGCACACAAATACCTCATTTCAAATATTTACAGAGGAAAATGCTAGAAACCTAGTTCAAAGGAATTTTGACAAATCAGAAAAGTTTTCCTAAAATATAATCTCAAACATATGGTTCCTTTAGCTCATGCAATTTCTGAGCACAGGCTGAAATTGATAGCTAATGAAGAATGAACAGGAAAAACTACAAGTTTAATGTGAAAATGAAATACTCTATGAAAAGATCAAGTTTAATTTCCATTAAGGAAGAAATTTGTCTTTAGCTCCAGTAGAAGTTGGCTTCCAAATGGTGCCAGATTTCACAGACTCAGAGCTTGGTATTAGAGACACAGTGAGGAAGATACAGTGTGCCACAGAACATAAGATTTAAAATGTGCTTTCTATTTGCTATTCATTTTTAACAGTCACCTTGGATCCAAACCTAAGAAAGATCCCTTAAAACTTGAGAACTAAAGGAAACAAAGCAATCTGTGGTTTTAAAAGAAAGTTTGATAATATTTAAACTTGTGCTTAGTCTTTTCTTTTTTTTTTTTTTTTTTTTTGGTCAGAAAGTCAGGCCTCCTTAGTGTTAGCTGTTATAGTACCACATTATTCAAATGCAAAGGTTTCCCCTTTACTCTGCCTTGCTTCTTTATGCCCAACTGCTTTCAACTCATCACTCAGTGTCAGAACACATACCAACATGTGTAACAACACATCTTCTGGAAAGAAAGTCCTCATATTTTCTTGCAGCATCAATCATTTCATACTTTTGCAGCATCAATCATTTCATACTTATAGTCAAAACCGAGTTGATAACTGCACTGGATTAAAAAGGTGTTCTGAATAAATGTTCAAAATTATGGCTCCCTATAAGCTTTACAGCCTATTACGAAGTAAAACTTTTTTTTCTGGTCTAAATTCAGAAAAGATCCAAACCTACACTAAAGAATCTTCCCCAAATTGTAGCGTTTCACTTTATTCTACCAAAGCAAGGGACCTGATGGTGTTACAGCAGCACAAGAGCTACTTTATGATACCTAATCATAAATAGCACCTTTCTCCTTCATCTCATCACCAGCTGCGCTCAGAGAAGGCTGCTTCTGGGGCAAGCTTATTATTTTCACATGACTTATTTCGTAATAAGACTAGTCCTGTTTGACAATTTCTGTGATGACTCAATGAAATATATGCCTAACAACTTATATTTGCTGCTCCCAAAAGCCAGCACGGTAATGCATCTACATTTGTGAACTGTTTAAGAGTCACATGGATCCTTTCCCCTTAATCCTGAACCTGGACTAAAGACAATGCAGGTGTTTGGTAAAAAGAAATTAAAAAGACTACACACACAATGTATATTATGAGGCTCAAACTGGTTATCTGT
The DNA here is from genome assembly GCA_035590195.1 of Aviceda cuculoides. NCBI lineage: Eukaryota > Metazoa > Chordata > Aves > Accipitriformes > Accipitridae > Aviceda > Aviceda cuculoides. The sequence goes on from JAVJGG010000021.1 coordinate 20,487,896, forward strand.
TGCAAATAGCAATGCTGGCAGCCATGTGCAGGTGAAAATATGTTAGTCAAGCGTAAATGTGTTTCTGAGCATACAATATTAATGCCAAGTTCCTGCTATGCATATTATATACAGAAAACTGCTATATTTAGATCATCTCTATTTTAGCATACCTTTAGTTTTATAAAATGTCTTGATTATTAAAATTTGTAGCTAGTTTTATAACTATAAAATTTGCAAAAAGGGTCTGACCTTTCTGGATGGCATTACAAGCTTATAAGCTCTCCTAAATACAGCAGTGAGCAGTTCAAATTGTCAACCTAAGTTTCATTTGTTCAATTTGTTATGTCAGCTCATACGTATTTTTATGAAATTCAGGAATTCAAAGACTCACACCAGAAAATACCATTCAACTAATTCAGCTTCAATAAAAGAATATCATCTTTCACTTTTAGGATGATCTTGTATAAGATTTATTTTCAAGAAAGCAGTTAGATTAAATTAGGTTATAGAGAAGTAAATTATGAAATTATTTATTAACTCTAATCATACTTGGTCCAGATGCAGAAAAGATATTTTAAAATGTTGGTAAACAAGTTATAGTTTCAGCAAGAAAACTTGGTTAACAATCTTATAGTTTTTGGTGAAGATGAAAGCCAGTTGTTTCTGAAGTTGCCTGAGCAGTCACAGAAATACCAAGAATACAAGTTAGAGAATCCACTTAACGTCCACTCCAGATCTGACACAGTACACTGTTAAATTAGAGGATCTGATGGGATGAGAAGTAACACTACCAGTTCTGACAGATTCCTTCCCGTTAGTAGCAAGGAAGTCTTTTATCAGATGGGAGTAGGCATACCCTATTCCCAAAGAGAGTGCAGCATCCAGACGAAGAGATTTTGGCAGATGCCTGCCAAAACAGAGAGGGTACAAGAGGCAACTTCTAGGCAGCGGCACTAGCAGCCGAGGGGGCTCTTGAACCAGAACTGCTGGGGACAGAACAGGGTAGTCACAATTAGGTGGGCTTTATCCTGCCTTCTCTCTCAAACAACTTCAGAGGAACTTCAGTAAGACAAAAGATGTCATACATGAGGGCCCTGAACCAAGAAATCAAGGGAACTGTTCCTGAAGGATTACACTCCAGCTCACCTACACAGATGAGAAATTAAGATTGGTGTTCACACAGGACTGGAGATCAGGGTGCTAAGTGCTAAGATTAAAAAGTATTCTAGATGTAAATGGTTCTGCGGTCTCTGTTCACAAGCAATTTAAATATATAGCATATATTTCAAATACATGATACAGTCATCATTCTTCACATAGTTATCCTTTCCCAGGGGTTTGGGGCAGGTTTCAAAAGAGGAAATGAGCACAAATCCACTATTTGGCTAGATGCTTAAAACACATATTCTGCATCTTGTTCATAGTCCCTATGAAACCAAGATATACAACTGGAAAACTTTCCAGTTTCTCTACAGCTCAGAAGCCTCTTCCTCCCTGAATGTAAGATGTCTTTTCTTTCATAAAGCTTACTGGCAGAAAACAAAATTCTTGGACTGTGCCTACATATAGACATTTATACTTTACCAAGTCCCACAGTCACAACACAGTTCTATCTGAATAACAGTAAAATTCAGATACAGAAGAAATAACTCAGATTTTCAACAAATTAATCTATTTAATAATCTGAGCCTAGGTTGTTACAATATTGATATACAATATCAATAAAAAATCTCAAAATAAAATACAAACTACAAACTAATGGGAATAGATGAAGGCACAAGTTTAAACACTCAAAAGTTGAGACACTTCAAAAAATATAAGAGAGGCAGTTAGTGATAATTTCTCAGTTATCACACAGCACAATGTAGCAAAAAAAAAAAAAAAAGCCTTAAAAAGTCAGTCTTTATGATTGTGATATGACCTCTTGCTATACATCACCTTCTCTACCCTTCTCCTCCCCATTGGTTTTTCAGGTGTATAAGGAGATCAGACCACTTTAACCACATTAACTTGCAACAAGCATTAAAGACTTTTCCAAAGGGACATACTGAAAACATAATCCCAGGACGACAGAGAGGAATAGTGATCAGAGATTCATACAGGTTAAATATTTGGCCTAGATTTGTCCAATAGTATTTCTTTGCCTGTCCTGCTTGTTTTAAATCACTTAGAAAAGTTCAGATAAGGAATATTTTTACATAGCTACTATTTTTCTACAGCTTTTATTCTACACATTCAAGATGTTTATGGGAATCTTAATATGGAGTATCTTGAGTTTAATACCTTCTTGGCTTGATATTTCCCATTGGACTGACCATTCTGAGAAAAAGTATGTTTGTCTTCCTGATTTCCTTGCTTATCTGTAAAGCTGAAGCTATGTGGGAAAGAGAGTCTGTAAGAACAAAGCATCTATTAAATTGTAGAACATAGTTCTGTAGGGGCCAGAGGAAACTACCCTTCTTATAGACATTTGCTATTGATAAATTTTCTTTCTTTTTTTTTTTTTTCTTAAGCTGTCTTTGTATCTTTTCTTCTTCCTCTTCTTCTTCCTCCCATCACTTGAGCGACAGGACTGCACTACAAACTCTTCACTACTCAACTCATTGCTTCCTTCAACTCCTCATTCTCAGGTTGAATCCCTGAATCCCTGACCTTACTACTACCACCACCTCCCCACCCCATGATACTATTTATCTCCACTGGTCTCCTTACAGGCCACTGACACCTCTACCTCCCAGCAGAGACCCAGCAATGCCAGAGAAGAACTCAAGATAATATACCCATGACATAGTTTTGTCCACCCCAAATGAGTCCTGGCTAGACTACCGAAACTCACACCGTCTCTGGATATGATCTACCAATTGAAAAACAGTGAAATAAACATTCACAATTAAGCTAACTTGTTTCTGTTTATATGGTCACATAAATCCCTCAGTCAGTAGGAAAAACAACATTGCACTATGTGTGGAAAAGAAGGGTGTGCTAGTCTTCCATAGTAGGGCATAACAAGAAATATTCCAGCATACAGGCAAGATGTTTCTGAAAATTACAGCTATTAGTAGGGCTACCATTTCCTCCTTTTTCAGCCTCCTGCAGACAGATAGGTTTTTCCTTTGATCACATGTGTCATTGAACTGTGCCTTCTCCTTCCTGAAATACATCAAGCTCTCCCTATTTAGAATAAGCATAGAGTTCATACCTATAACAAAAGTAAAAATAGATATTGAACCTTAATAAAGCATAAATTGGCAGAAATCATATATTTTTGAGTCATCTGTATAAATAAAATACAGCACCTACCTAATTTTTAGCTTCAGATGAATCACATCAATACTAAATTTAATTATATTCATTGTCTCCATATTACTTTACCATGCCAGTGATAGAAACTGCAGTATGTGTTACAGCATACCTCATTAAAAAAAAAATAGCTTCCAGCTACTGAAACTTACATTTGCATTATTCCCAAAATTGTATTCTATCATAATGACATTTGAAGGGAATTCAGAAAGAATTGCTATTGTTTGAAGGAATTACCTCCTCTTATAAAGAAAAGATTGCCATAAGCATAATTAATCTGAAAGTACATCAGACAATATTTCTAGTACTTACTGGTAGTATTAATGAGATTTACTGTAGATGAAATTGGTAAAATTGGGAATAGCAAGTTCACAAAGCATTGTATTTATGTGTTCTAGGAGATTTAAACAGACTGAACAACAACAATCTCCAGAAGACAATTATGCAAATACTTCATTATTTTCAATTAGTTTAAGTTAACTCTATATTAAGTATGGTCTCAAGAGCAAGAAGTTGGGTGTGAAATATAATTTTTGTTTTGATATTTATCTTCCAATCTTTGTTTAATGGTAAGAGACAATTATCTGATACTTGTTTGCCATCTTTCAAATCCCTTTGCTTTTGAGGAAAAAAGCAAGCTGTCTAGTCATATTAGCAATAGAAGACACAATATCATTGCAGTTTCATTTCACTGTGAAGTATTATTGGCTATAAAGGTTAACTATTTCTCTGTCATCCAGTAAACTGGAAGTAAAGAAATTATGACTAGGGAATTTCATATATATGATGACAAAAGCAGTGTAAATAACAGAACATGGTGGATCTTTTTCGGTTCAAGGGTTACTGACTTAGCTGCTACATTTCAGTGGAGCTCCCACTAAATTCTACAGTCATAGAAAATACATCTGAAACAGGTCTTGAGCATTCATTTATGATGTCAGCCCCATTTCAAGGCAAATATGGGTCATATCCAAGTCCTTCCTAACTGATATTTATCTAACCTGACTTCAAAACCTCTGAGAATTAAGATTCAAAAATCTGCTTTGCTGTCTTAGCATTAGAAAGCTGTTAATATTTACCTGCACCTGTCTCTGCAATTTAAACTTAATAATTCCTATTCTGTTAATCATAGACATGGAGAACAAATTATGTCCTTCTGCTAAATAATCCCAGGTCATTAAGGTCTAAGATGTCTTGTCTGGATTTCTAACCTTTTGTTACTTGCTCTTTAGCTGTCTTCAGATGGTCATATTTTGCTTCAAATACACTAAGCTAGACATAACTGTGGCCTTACTAATGCTGTGCAAATCAGAGACATTATTTTACACATCATGTAAACTATAGCCATTTTCAAATACAACACATCATGTCTCCTGTCCTTCTTGCAATAATTTAAAACTGTAGAGTCACATTCAACTTACAAACTGCTGTAATACCAAAATCCTTTCCTGAGGAATTGTTACTAATCAATTTATTCTCTCATCCTTGTTTGTGCTGTAGTATCTCATTCACAGCATCTTGCACATGCTATTCTCAAAACTAATACTAATTTTGAAATTACTACTCCAATTTGCAAAAATTATATTTATATTAAAGTGCTATTCTCCTGCATTTATGTGCACCCTCTCAACATTCATAATGAGAAAATATTTTAAACAAGAATTCCACTCTGCTGTAAGCAAAATAAACCATATGAAATAGAGAAGATTTGGACTTAGAGATGAACAGATCTAGGAACAGGTCTAGGGTTAGGAATCAGATCTCAGTTCTTCCTCCCTCCAGCTCTGTCACATACTCAGCAAGCAATGATGAGCAGCCTTCATTCTATAAATGCTTGATGCCACCTGTAAAAATAGGGGTAAACAATTCATGTTTATTTTTAGAAACCTTTCTGATATAGATGCAAAACTATACATATAAGAAAATTTTTATAAATTGTATGCCATGCAATTATTATGTTTATATAATAAAGCACAAAATTATTTTAATGCCATCTGGATCGAGCAGGGGGAAAAGAATTAAAGTTGTGGTGGAAATAGACTAAGATTTTAAAATAATTCCAGAAAATTCAGGTTATAGATTCAGATCCAAGATTTGGATCAGAAAACCACATTGCTGCCAGATATTCTAACTCCACATTTTGAGAGTGGTTTGAGACTGTGTTCTAAGTTCAGGAGAAGACTACATTAGAGGTCTAAATCCATCTCTGTACAGCTGACTATAGAATATCAGTGTGACCACTGAGCTTAAGAGCTTCCTGAATGAGTATGATTTAAAGGGGTTTCCTTAGCAGAGATCCATACAAATAAAAGAGAAAAGGAATCAAGATACAATGACTTTCCTGCTGTCTTAAGAACAACAGAACTATGGAACGATTATCTGCCAAATGCTGAACATGTGAAGACAACTCAGTTGCTAGTTACCCTTCACAGTATGACACAACCTAATGATCCTTCAGTGCTTTTTCTTTATACGGCTTTTTTTCCAATAAATAGTGTGAACTTGTTTCTTCTCACTCCCTAAGTAATCATTTATGACAATTTTGTTGGAATGATGTGTTTGTATTATTTCTCTAGCTCCTCTATAGGACATGTGCTGGAACATCTTTATCTCACTGACTCATATGGATATGGTCTGTCATGTCCAAAAAAGTGCAAAATTGAAGAACCAGGGCACAAGTGCTTTCCAATTGTCTGCAACATTTATTCTCTCATTGAAGTTCTGGAAACTCACACATCAAGTATGACAGCAATGGCAAGATTCAGGGATATTTGGAAGCTTTTCACATTGGCTCCTCATAGTTCAAGTTTCTCACTTTCCAACCATATGTTTGTTTCTTGATTTTTACCCATTATTTCCTCTCTCTGCTGTGTAATTTTTAAGCTCGCTTAACTAACTAGTGCTATGGTTATACTTGCCTGTGTTTTATTTCCTGAAAATGTCTGTCTGTGACTCTAAAACCCCTAGACCATCCTTCCTCATGTACCACTTAGCCAGATTTTGTGGATATCCGTTAACTTCAGGCACCCAGCACCCAGGATTGAGTACAATTAACAAGGAAAGTAAAGTTCAGACATTTGCAGTGACATAGCTTTAACTGAAATAATGTTAAATCTTAAAACAGTCAAAAAATACTAAGGTAATCTCAGGTTAAAGTGAAGGATGACTAGACTTATATAAAACAATTTTCAACCTGCACATCTGTGGTGGGTTGGCACTGGCTGGCTGCCAGATGCCCACCCAGCTGCCCCCTCACTCTCTCTCCTCAACTGGACAGGGGAAGAAAATCAGACGAGAAAGCTTGTGGGTTGAGATAAGGGTGGGGAGATCACTTACCAATTACTGTCATGGGCAAAGCATACTTGACTTGGGGGAAATTTAACGTATTGCCAATTAAACAAATAAATAAAGACAAAATTAACATGAGGCCCCTTTCCTCTACCCTCCCCATTTTCCCAGGCTCAGCTTCACTCCTTCATTCCCAACTCTACCTCCTCCCCCCAAATGGCGCAGAGGGATGGGGAATGGGGGTTGTGGTCAGTACAAAACGGTCCCCTGCTCCAGAGCGGGCCCTCTCTCAGGCTGTGGTCCTTCAGGATAAACCTGCTCCAGCGCAGCTCCTCCACAGGCCACAGCTCCTGCCAGGAGAACCCGCTGCAGCATGCACTCCCCATGGGCCACTGTTTTCTCCAGGAAACACCTGCTGCAACGTGGTCTCCTCCCCGGGCGCAGGGGAATCCTTGCTCAGGTGCCTGGAGCACCTCCCCCCCGCCATTTCCTCCGACCTCAGTGTCGCAAGGACGTTTCTCACGCTTTTTCCCTCACCCCTCAGTACCGTTTCTTAGAGATGTTTTCCCTGAGGTGCCACCGCCCGTGGCCGAGGGGCCGGGCTGTGCCCCGCGGCAGGGCCGCTGCAGCCGGCCGGAACCGGCCCTGTCCGGCACCGGCCAGCCCGGCCTCCCCTCACGGCCGCCGCCCTGCAGGCCTCGCTGCCGGCGCCC
>JAVJGG010000021.1:20496719-20515932 GCA_035590195.1 Aviceda cuculoides
GTGTCCAATAAGTACTCTATAAACATCTCATTTTAACAAAAGCAATCTTTTTCTGTGTGTCTGCATAAAGTGATACATCTCAGCAAATAAAATTTCTGATTGAAAGTTGATTTCCATATCTGCTTAGCTTTCCTTATATTAGTTCTTGAAATACTGAACTTCCTACTTCATGTCTCCACAGTACTTCAACCTTACTGACAGCACAGAGCAAATTTAACTCAAACATCTTACTCCTATCTTGAAATTAATTCTCTTGAAGCAATTTCATTCTTTTTCATTTAAATGCATCTAGGCAATTTTACTCTTCATCTGGATAAGATGAAAGGAGGATTTTTGTATCATTGCTGAGCTGAAGCCTATAACACAAGTTGTCATAAATTCATGTCATAAAGACAGTATAAGTACGACTTCTATTTCAAGATGTCAGTCAAAACATTTCCCCCCAACTTTGATTTACACAGGTAACACTAAAGCACAGCACGGTTTCCCCAAATTGAGATGTAAAGCATATAATTTCCACTAGGATAGCTCCACACCCATTACCTGGTAAAAATTCACTTTAATGTCAAACCATGTTTGTGATATGCTTTGCAAGATTTTAGGGAATTTTTTTTAAGGAATTTGGATTAAGCTCTGGGCTAACAGAAGGATTAAAATATCACTTTCATAATTTAAAGAAATAATTTTTTACTGGTATTCCAAAACTTTTCAGCTTTTTATTTTTTACACAGAAATGGCGGAATAGTGCTTGCTATTGTCCTTGATTCAAATGAAATAAAATCAATTAAATTTAACACAAGCCACTACTGCAGGAAGAGTTATGTTAACAATACCTAGAAATAAAGTTGGCAAACACTGTTCTTTGAGGTTCTGTTCCTTTATGTGGTGTTGCAAGTAAGACTTGAGGCTTACTTTGAATCCTCCTTCAGTCAGAGGACTGCTTTAAAGAATTTCCAAAGTGCCCAACTTTCTGCACAGACCGGAAAATTAAATCACAAATTTTATTCAGTATCTGCAGAGAATGAATATTGCATTTAACTTAACTATAGTGCAACAAATCAATTTATCTTTTAAAGAAAAATCTGGGTTTAGATATCCTTTTTTGCTCAACCGTTAAATTTAAGAAAAACACAATACTAAATTTTACAATAAAATTTGTCAAACATGTCTGAAACCTTAATTTCTGATTTTAAAAAGGATATTGCTGTAAGCACCCCATCTGTAGTACTCAGCTAATTAGGGCCTTGCATTCCAATTAATCAGGAAACACTTGAACTGGGGACAGTTTTTGACTGAACATGAACATTTATAGCTATCTTTGCATATGTGTTTCTGTTTAAAATATTCACTGGCTTTTTAATTTTTTAAAATTCATTGGTGAAGACAAGATAACTTGCTATCGGTTGTCAAAAATTCTTTCATCCACGAAGTGAGGTAGTGTGACTACTAATGGATCAAACTAAAATAACACATAATGTGCATGTTTTATGCTGATTTAATGCCAGAATATATAGTTAAAATTGATTCATAGTCTGACCACAGTTCCAAAAATCACAACTCAAACTGTGAGGATAAATGCTACTCTGAGGCCCTAATTGTGTGGATAGCAGGTACAAAACTGGCTCTTTTAATATCGGGCAACTTTCCTGATGTCAGATATACGAGGATATTATATCTTCGTTCTCCGTTTTTGCAAATGGTACCTAAGTACCTTGTGATACATCCTGCAAGTGTGTGTAGAGGGGAAAAAAAAAAAAAAAAAATCACTCGGAACTGTTTCAGTTTTATCTTTCCCTCTTTTTTGGGGCAATGTTATTGCAAAACTTAGCCAGTTTCAAAGTGATAAGTTTCATTTGCCTCAAAACTTCATTTTCACGGAAAAACAGTTTCTCAGAATGTTTATATTTTGTTGTAAAAATTTGTTATTATGCTGATTCCATGCTGCTAAAAAGAGTCTGCAGCATGTCAGGACACACATATTGAACCACCAGTTTAACCATTAGCAGATAATTTGACTAAATTCAAAGGGGTGAGAGAAATGCCTTCAATGCATTCTGGGGGAAAAAAAATTAAGGGAAGATGATAGAATTAATATGTGTTTGTATAGATGTTTCTCTAAGGACAACATGATTTTTTTCTTTCCTTGTGGCACACCCACACTCTAGCAAATCACTAAAATACCATGAATATACTGATTCCTCGGTGTTTTAAAGCTATCAACCAGTTTGACTCATTTATGCACAAAAAAAAAGCCAGTGGAAAACAAAGGAAAAAAAATAAAACCAAATACATTCAAATACTTGAGATACCAGTACCAGACACTGCTGGGCCTACTGTATTGCTAACAGACTGTACGCGTATGGAAACCAGTGGGAGACAGCCATATTACTGCAGTGATATTACTGAAGGGGGCTCAAAAAAGGTTTAGAGAAATTTATGGAAAAGAGATCTCATCCCTCAGTGGCTATTAAGCATGATGATTCAGATGAGCCCACTAAACTGCTAATTAGATGGAAATTATTCAAAACACAGCATTTAACAGTTGCTGTCTTTCTTACACTCTTTTCTTTATCTCCCTCCTTTGGCAACAGTTTGACGTAGTACACCAAGTGTCCTTTGGGGTCCATTTTATCTTCTTCAGATTTAGTCTTGCTCCAAAGGACATGTTTCATCTACAACTGTCAGCTTAAAAGTGTATCTTCATAATGTAATACATTACATTACATTTATCTTCATTTTACACATCAGCTCCGTAAGTAAGCAATAGTCACTGTCATGAGTATGACTTCTTAAAAGTATTTAGGGGTATATCTGGATAGATAGTAAGTGTTTTAAAAGGAATGAATTAATCAAAATCTGGAATATCTATTGAATTTTAGTTGAAGTCAGGCAGATAATTTTTACTTAAATGCCTGTACAAGAACATATTAAATGCCGATTCAACTGTTAACATATCTATGTAGCTCTGTAAATCTGGTCCACATCCTCAGCCAGGATAAGCTCATATAGACAGCAGCCATACATGCATAGTCTCTGCATTCTTAGGTTATGAAAACCATAAATTATTTGATTCAAAATACTTTGGGCATGCATCATAGAAACAATGCTTTCAAATATCAAGACACAAAGCAATACAGCACATCACACACATATACTAGTTGTTGTTAAACTCTCCTTGATTAAAAATATACTCAGCCTTCAATGGCAACAGTACAAACTATGCACTATACATTAATAATTGTAGTTTATACACCAGAATTAGTACAAAAATACGACGTCTGTCATTCTCAAACACCTCTAGAGAAAGAAAGAAAACTGAATTTCCCTTTCTATATGCTACTTCCATTACAGTTGAATTCAGTGAATGAGTTGAATCCTCTAGCAGTGTATTTCTACTGCTGATTTCTGTACAGATAATATTTAGGAGGACTGTTCATCTTTGCACTGGAATGACTGAGCCTCTGCAACCTGTTTAGAAATTGTGATGTAATTCAGATCTTTATTTTGCAATCTGATTCACAGTGCAGAATTTTGCTGCAGGTTAAGGAAGCCTTTGTTTATCCAGATTTCTTAACTCTTGATACTGTGTGCAAATTAACATCCATTTTACAACCTCACTGCTAATTGTTATTTGCAAAAGGATTAGCACTCTATGCCAGCAGTTGCTTTAGTTACTATATGAATATTCATTAGGATTTCATACATAGCACCCTCAGTATTTACAGCTTAATTTCTTTATTTTGTGGTTTTGTTTTCCTGCTTTACCCATCTGTATAAGTAACTGCCATTATCACAATCATGTAACTATCTATGCTTTAATCAGAAGATCTGTTTTGTCACTTCTCCTACACAATCTTCTGCAGGTGCCAATACAAGTTACAGTCTTCACAGCTTCTCATACACTTTATCCAATGACACAAAAGTGCTTTTGGTGATCTCAATAATGCACGAGTAACTTTACAACAATGGGGAAAAAAAAGTGTTTACATGTAGTTTTGATGGAACTACCAGCAGTACGCCCTCCCGACACTAAATCAGATTGGCCTGTTGAAGGCATGGGTATCAAAAAATGCCAGTGCCAGGATGCAGCAGGCAGGCAGGCCCACTGCAGGTGAACAGCACCTTTTGCAGGTCTGATCAGGCTCTCAACTCCTACAGTGATGTTATAAAACAGAAAAATATGTCTAAGGTTGGCCTATTTCCAACTTTTTTTATAATAGTAGAAGTGTATTTGTGAACATGTATGTTCTACTGTCACCTGTTATACCTTGACAGCAATAGCAACCCAAATCTAGAGTAGTTCATGATATTAGGATCCTTGATTTGGCACATGTATTATTAACAGACTCCTCAAATAAGAGTAATTTCAAATTTCATCTCAATTCACTATATTATCAAATATTGTTTCATGGAACTATTAATCTTTTATAAAGTGTTTATTTTCTAAGATTGAGATTTATGCTTTTGTGTGTTTTCCTTAGACATTCCATTTTTTTTTCCCCCCCATTAATAAACTTTGCTATCCACAATGGCTTTTCTTCCAGTAGCTTTATGAGTTTACTGTTTCTTAGTCATCTGTTTTTTTCCCACGGATATTCTTACAATTGTTATTATCGCTTTGTCCTCCTATCCCTGTTTCAAAAACCTCTCTGAAAGCTTGATTTATTGATACAAATATTAATGATAACTATTGCATACTGTTATCCTTCTTACCGTGAATAAAAACAAATAATGTAATTGGGGAAAGCTGAGCACATCTGATAACAGAGCACCTTGACACAGAAGAAATTTTACTTACAGAAATCAAGAGATTTGTAGTACATGCTACTATACATAGATGGAGAAGTCAACTATTCAAGAATAAAGCTACCCAAACCTGTCTTAAGTTGAAACAAAGTAGTTGACTACTGCAATTCGTAGCTCCACAATACATTAATTCCACTCAATCACCAAGTATTACCAAAGCCACAGTAAGTAACTTTTTTAGCTGTATCTTTATGCAAACAGCTATGTTTTATTTAATAAAATCCTGTAACATTCATTTCTGTATGATTTTAACTAGCAAAAAGAAATCGTAGCTGATGGGGTACAAAGCTGATTTTGACAGGCTACCATGAATAAAAGTCACCTCTATCTCGATGCATACAGAATTTTACATCATGACTAATCCAAGACAATGAAGTACCATGAAGAGCTTTTGATGTCAAAATCTCTCAGTAGTTTTCACTTCTATCCAGCCAGTAACCAGCAACGTCTGTGTTCAGAATTTGGGTACCTGCTCTCTGCCTGCGCAACATCATGCGCTCACATTCTTTTCATTTTGAAGCTGCAGCTGTTGGTGGTTTGGGGCAGCTATGATCAAATGTAAGGTGAATAAAACTAATTTCTGCAGTCCCTGCTACAGCTCACAGATGATATAATGAATCTTCTCAAAACTTCTGAAGTTACTTTCAAAGCTATATAATCAACATTACTGACATCTCAATTCATATGCCACCACTTAAAACAGTTTTTGATGTGTGGTTTCCTGTGTCTTTTGAAATGGATCATGACTATAACAACATGTCTTTTTTCCTGTCTCTAGCTGACAGCCCCATAGCTTCAGGAGTGGAAGGTGACAGCGCCAAGAATAATTTATGCTTCCGGGTATTTAGTGATCTGGTAATCATAGCCTTAGAGAATTACCTCTACCATGCCAGACTGTCCTTTAAAAACTGTCACTGCAGAAAATCCATAAAGTAGCTGAGAAAATTGCAATACATAACACAAGCTGCTGTAGATGTTCATAAGAACTTTTCTCTAGAAGTACAACACAGGTTTTTCCCAATACAACAAATATGTCATCTAGTTAGCACTGCATACAAGTTACAGTTTGCCTGCAAAATACACAATAGTATGTGAAGGAACATGTACATTATAGGAACATCATATGCTGTAATCTAGCACCTCACTTTATGATGCATGCAAAACATTTTATTTTAGTTCACCACTCAGGATAAAGCATCTTGTAAAAAGAGAGTATATATTGAAATGTGTTATATAACGGTGAAAAGACGTTCTTCTAGCCTACTGAATTGTTTTGCTATTCACCTAATCTCGATGCCAGAGAAAATTGTCATGGCAGGAGAGGATTCATTCCGGAGGTAGAGGAAGGGAACTGAGTCAACAAATGAAAACGTGTGAGGCCTTTTCACGGGACAGGGTGAATGGAGTGGATTAGCTATAGGATTCACTGAGGCACAAACCTTCCTAAAATATTCCTGTCATCCCATTGTGGTGATCATTTTAAACACTTTCTATCTCTGACTTAAGAAGAGGCTTCTTGTTGAGAATTACCATTACAGGAAGATATGATGAAGGAGCCTGGGGAATTCAGGGAAGGACTGGGAACGAATTCTAGCAAATAAGTCTTTGGGACTGAGAAATCAAACTGACTGGAAGCTGTGTTGGGGACAAAATGGTGTCTCCTGTTTCATTATTTTCACTTCCAGTATAAGAATGTGGTCATTTTTTTGTGACTAAAGAGGATCACACCATAAAAACTCTGGAGCCAACTACTTATTTCTGAGCCAAGCTAGAAAAGAACCACAAACACTCATGTAGTTGTGAATTCAGATGGAAGAATTTAAAAGTTATATGTCAACCTAAATAATTTGAAACTTGCTTAAATATCAGTAAATTAAGAGGGGAAAAAAGGCTTCAGTTCCTCTTATCTGTATTTTTGTTTCTGCTTTTGGAAACTTTCATATTTTCTGTGTCATATCTTCAAATCTCCTCTGCAGTCAATTAAGCCTGAAAGGGCAATTCTTTTAAAAATGTTAACTGAGATTCTTACACCATCAAGTGCCTCCAGCAAGTGGAGAAATACCGCAAGGCTCACAAAAAAAAAAAAAAAAAAAAAATCCTAAAGAGTCATTTTATATGAAATCAGAAGTGATGAGAGACTTCTATAAATTCCATTCACAGACTCAGTTGTATTCCTCTTCTTCCAAAAGTCACAATTTTCTAGAGGGGAATTATTTGGAAAGATAAAAAAGTAGCAGCCTCACTGTTTTCATTACCATGGAGTACTCATTTTATCTATCTAGTGACACATCACAAGAAGATGACTGTTTTATTTACTATCTCAACTGATGTGAGAATCCTAAACAATATTTTAGCAGTACTGAAGAATAAAGTAAAGTGACAAATATTAATTTATTCAGCCGTGTTACAGCAAGACATCAGAAAAGTTGAAAGGGACAAAATTCAACAAACACTTGTTCATTTGTGTGTATTTCCTGAATTTCCTAATAAGAAAAGAATCCAGAACTGCAATAGGAAAGAAAGATTTGGAAAGCAGTAAGCCTAAGAAAAAGAAACTTAGAAGAAGAGTGTATCTGCAGCTCAACTTAAATGACAATGTGGCAGGGCAAAAAAAATAAAGCTGGTGCACCTATGGATAGCTCCATGAGCAGTATGAGAGCACCAATCCATAAGGTTCTGTAACGCACTCCAGATGATGCTATTTCTCACTAGCTCTCAAAAATGTCCTATTTGCAAATAGGGGGGGTAGGGCATGGGGAGGAAACAGGGAAAAAAAAAAAAAAAAAAAAAAAGAGGAAGATCAACCACAAAAAGCTTAAGGGGACTGAGGATAAATCTATACAGAAATGTTAAGATTAGACACTAACCAAGCAACAACTGAACTAAGTGTGAACATAGTTGTCCAGAAATATTTGACAAGTTAACCGCTTAGGAAGAAGGGGAATTGTTTAGTATGATACCTAGGGCTATAACAGCAAACAATGGGATGAAATTAGGAGGGAAGATTTAGGCCAGATATCAGCAAAACATCTCAGTAGAGTTATTGTACTGTGAAATAATCTCCCAAGGGATGTAGCTGAAACCCCATTGTATGGGAAATTGAAAACCAGCTCCAATTAGAGCTAAAAACTTCAATGCCGCAAACAATACTGCCTCTGTGGAATGATGGCCTGGATTGACTTAATAGCTTTTTTCCAATTTCTATTATATTCCATTGTAGAATGCACAATATAAGACAGTTTTAGAGGAAGAATGTTTTTCTCAACAGAAGACATTGTTTTAGCGAAGTATGCTTAACAGTTTAAACATCTATCATTCCACCAGTCATTACTATAGTATCTGAATATGCCATATGGGCAAGGATATTTTTAAAAACAGTGATCCTGGCCTTCAAAATTCTGTTTGATCTCCCATTTTAATAGCTGAAGCAGATCAAGTTGAAACTCCATTTGAAGAGATGATTAGGAACATTCATAATAGACAGCAGTATATCAAACACAGAAAATTAGTACTGCCAGTTTAAAAAATTGAAGCAATGTTTATCACACAAAAGCTAAAAACCCTTTAGAAAGATGGTAAACTAATTGTAGCAGTCCTACAGAGAACACGCTTTTCAAACCTACGTGTACGCAAAAAGCTTGCACTAAACAGCTTGTATTTGGTTTGTATTTTCTTTCCCATCATGTACTTAACGTTTTCTGCAATGCTTTGCTTTGTACCTGTGTGGAGCTCCTTGGGTGACCCTACGAGCAATAAAGCCATGTAGAAAACACTCCATGGGGCACAATCCTTCTACACAACATACGCAATCACTGGTATGATAGTTGGATGTATTTTTCCTCAACAAGCTAAAACATTTCACTAAGCATGAAATGATAAGCAGCAGTGAGACTTGTACATGTAGAATTTTTTCTGCATATATATGTCTCTGATAATATAATAATTTTCTACTACTGCTCACATTTGCCTTCTCTTCATTCAATATTTTCTGCAGCACTGCCTCTGGTCAAACTCTGATGTGACTGCAACATGATGAGATACAGGCAAATATCAGAAATGACTAATTATTTTACACCATGCATGAGCAACTGAAAAAATAAGAAAACAGGGCAATTTCATCAAAATTGTATGAACTACTTCACTTCCTTTTGCTTATGGATAAAAGGACCTCTTATTTGATCTACTGACTGATTCTGAGTCCTGATAATAGCTACAATACTAAGGAACTAAACTAAATCTCCCTAAGAACAGAAAACAGTCTCATATCTTGACAGCTGGCCATATTCAATAACTGGTATCGTTATAAGCAGTATCACAGAAAAGCTGAGGTGGATTACAATTTTTTTTTAATAGGTACTTGATTAATCTAGAGAAAGATCCTCTCTTTTGACAATAAGTAAGGCGGTACATAAGTACATAATGTGCATATGTCAAATTAAAATTCGGTATAAAAAAGAACACCCTATAATATTTTCCTTTAATTGTAATTGATTTTCACCTGCTTATACTACATATATGTTATGTTACAGACAACGCTAAATGATAACCAAAGACACATCCACCTGATATTCTGAGTATATTTTATTCCTATTCTAGCAACAGCTGCAGCAGGCTGTTGTACGTGCACAGGAATAAATTGGTCCACCAAAGCAACACAGTATTTACCTGTTTCTGAATGGATTCAGAAGGCTCCAGACTGAATTAACAGCTGGCCACACGTTGTCCAGATTTCAAAATTTTTCAAGAGATACACTAATTTGCAAATTTTACACTTAAGGCATGACTTAATAGCTCCCTTATGACCTACAGAATGTGATATAGGCAGGAGCTGTTACAGTGCCAGGGATGAAACTCTAAGCACATTTTCCGTGTGTGCCAGCCATTCAGCCTGGAACAGCATTGGAAGCCACAGAAAGTTATAACAACATCAAGGCCTCAGCTCCCATTAGCTACTTGTTGAAAAGCCACAAAAGCTGTGTGGACTTGCATCCCCAGTTTCCTAGGAAACTTTTCTCTGTCACCCCGGCTATTCCAAGGTATCTTGGAAGTATGCAGCTGCAGAAAGTGGTTTTGAGCTGATGAGCTGTGACCGGTGCTGTCAGTCTCCCCAGAATCCTCCCCATGTCTGGAAACATTAGTGATTTCACAGGGCACGTTCATGACGTTCTTCCCAAGTACTGACTGCAGTCTACCAAATGCATTTAAATTATCTACAGGAAATGTGTGGCATAAAGGCTGGTAAAAGGCTAATATCAATTTCTTGAAATAAGTCACTCGCTCAGGAAAATCTTGCAGCTCTCTTGGGCTAAAGGTGAGTTTTCACCATCTCCAGCAGCTATAGCTTGAGGATCCACAGAGAGCTGGCGGCAGCCTTGTCATATAGGAAGATGATTGCATTCTCTTTGGCTTCTAGAAAGTGAATGCCATCATCTTCCCAGGAACAGAGAAAAGTTAAATCCATGGAAAGTGCTGACACTTGCAAGTATTTGCAGAAGAGTTGTTTTCTGTTTTAAATAGAAAAACACACAGGAAGTCTGAATCCAGCAGGTAAACAACCAGTTTTGAGAGCAAAGATGCTTTTGCTTTTGCATACATATAGCAGATTTCAGCCAAACAGAGCTCAAATTAACAGCGTGGTTGCATAGATTTAACTCAGCTACAGTTTCTTGTGCTTTTAATTAGGAATCTAGGAGTAGACTTCTAGTTGTATGAGAAAATTGCTAAGCAACTTTTGATGGACACAAGCAGGAAGAATTTTGGTTTCATCGAACATCCAAAATGCAGTAATTGCCACATTAGAGTAGTCTACCACCACGTTGGAAAGGGGGAGTCCCCTTCACAGATCAAGGTTTCCTGTAGTGGGTAGTTCTCAACTGTTATTTTCAGCCAATTATTATTATGGCCTACCTTTCTCCTTCATAGGATTTGCAAAGAAAAAGAGGACTATTTATTTTAATTCAGAATTATGTAATTTAGTAGGATTTGAGGTAGTAGTAACGCAGAGTAGTTTTGATGTTCATACATATATAAAAATGTGCAGCTCTATGTTGCTAATACTGTATATTTATCAGATTTATTCCCAGTAAAACCTTTGGGTTCCTATAGTAACAATGGGATACTACCTTAGCACTCCTAAAGATAATGAGCTACTTTGCTAGGAGCCAACCACTCACCACTTTTTCTGTCATTAAAATGGGTGGCACCTTCAGCACAGGGTCTATGTACCTTTATTCATGGAATCACAGGCTGGTTGAGGTTGGAAGGGACCTCTGGGGGTCACCTTGTCCAACCACCTAGAGCCAGTTGCCAAGGACCATGTCCAGATGGCTTTTGAATATCTTCAAGGAAGAAGACTCCACACGCTCTCTGGGCAAGCTGTGCCAGTGCCTAACTATCGTCACAGGAGGAAAAAAAAGGGGGGTTTTTTCTTATGTTTAACTAGAACTCCCTGCATTTCAGTTTGTGCCCATTGCCTCTCGACCTGTTCACCAGGCACTGCTGTGAAAAGTCTGTGTCAGTAACTAATTTTTCATGGTTTAGTTCCTTAAGTGCCTCAGTTCTCATGTGAGGTTAACCCAAGACAACAAGCTGGCATGGGGCATGAAAGCTAACAAATAAAAACTTGTATCACATGAAATATTTGATCTAAAACAAATATATGTGTTTCAGTTTGGAGCAGTTTAACTCTGGGGAAAAAAAAAAAAGCTCAAAGTGAAATCACAAAACAAAAAGCCACATTCACAAGGGACTTCAGTGCTAGTTAAAAAAAGGTATCTATGAAACCTTCCTTCTCCTACAGCTCAGTGGCTAATGCCATTCCTCTTTGCTTTGTATCTGCTTCTCCCAGCTACAGCTCTGAAAGATCAGGACTACCCCGTGTCTTTCCTTCAGTTCCCCTCTCCAAGTCGGACGTAGAGCGTCAAAGAGAAGCTGTGGAAGTGCAGAGCAAACAGAGAGCATGAAGGAGGAGATCAGTTTTCCCATTCGTAATTAGCAGTAGACACAGCTTGTTTAATTGGTCTTAAACTCAGGGGTTTTGGCAAATTAATCAATCACCAAGCTCTACTAAGGCACTGGTGAATAAGAAACTGTGTCCCTTTTTTGAAAAGCCATCCTTAAACCTTTTATTCCTTGGGTTTTGTCTTTAAAATGGAGACACCACCACTCACCCCTACCTGACAAGTGTGTTATGAAAAAGAACGATATGCTCAAAACTTGATATAATGAAGATCAGATATGCACCTCAGAAACACAATATGGCTTGGACCAATTTATCCAAACTAAACATTACTTTCACTGCTTCCTTAGGAGAACTTCTCAAAATATGGCAGGAGTAATAATGGAATGTAATTCTTTAAATATACTTCTATACATAAGAATCTGCATTCTAATCCACTCAACTGCTAAGTATGCCAGCACACCTACTCTTACCATTGAGACACTTACTAGCAGGCATTTGATATATCTGGTATCAGAGATATTTGATATTAGAAAACAAAAAGAAGCTTGTCACACAATAGTGTCACAAAGTGATGGAGGGAAAGCATTATCCCAATGTTTGCTGTAACTATATTTCCATCCCAATTAAACTTCCCTAAACACGCAGGGGAATTTCAAAGCAGTTTGCCGTGATTTAACTGTGCAGCTCACACTGACATTTCTAGGAGTCAGTATGATAAATCCCTTCACATTGCTCTGAAAGTTCCTCAGCATGTTGGAGGCATACGTCAAAGTCAGGAGAGTTCTCCTAATGAGCCCTGCACCCTTTGATGTTTCCGCTGGATAGCGTTTCTGGCACTGAATGAATGTTTTAGATGTCTTAGGCAAAAAAAGTCAAACAGTTTTCACCTTTGATAACCATACATCTTACTTTAAAGGCCTTAACTTCTAAATACTGGGGATGAAAAGTGATTCTTTTATGACTTTTTTGCCATTGAGAAGTAATGCTTTTGTTATTAAAAATGAATAATGTTTCACATCTTGTAACCTTAGTATACGTTAGTCAACCAATGGCATTGAGGTTGGAAATCAATATATAAAGTTAAGCAGTCTTAATGTAGTGGATAGCTCATTTCTCAATTAAAAGTGTTTTAAAACTGAGCACATTTTTTCCTGTAGTCATTTGAAAAAGCCCATGGAGAAAATATCTGGACTTTTAAGGAGATTCACCCAAGGTTTTGTCGAGCCAAATTTCTGAAGGCAAAGTTCAATTGACACGTCTGATTTTAGTGTCCTTAAGTACAGCGTTTGTAGTTCACAGCAAACAGTAGAAATTAAAGAGAGGGAGAACATTAGCATTATTGAAAATCAGTGCCTAATCGACTTCATCAGAATGCACTTGCAAACACTAGAGCGGAAAATATTCTGCCTCTTTTATGCAATTAGGGAGACATCAGAAATTCATAGCAAGGGAAAAAGGTTGAATATACATAAATTTAAAAGCCCTAAAGAGTGGGAAAATTATTTCTCCTGTTGCTGTTTTCGCCCCATATTTGCAAGCCTTCCCTTAGTTTTAGGGGAATGAATGACAGCAAACCTTCCTTTAGTTTTAGGAAAGAATGACAGCCCCAGAGGTTTTGAGATGGTCATTTAAAAACTCTTTGCAGGTCTAAAAGGGTCTGTGCCTTTGCTCATTCAAGAAAGTTCAGAACTTGGAAGAACTCATAAAATCATAGTCGGCTTCAGAAAAATCCTAAGCAGGTTGTGGGTGTGTTACAATGGGAAAGCAAAGTCTAAGAAATCAGAAAGCACACAATATAGCACGACGGGGGAAGATTTTCAGATAGATTTTTAAAGTACAAAAAGCTGATTTAGCACTCTGATCCTCTAGCTCTAAGGGCAATCTCCTTGCCAGGCTACAGCACCCGAGTCTCGAGACACAGCCGTGCTAACAGCAAACGGCACAACAGCGTACCAGCGTCGGTAGCTTCTGACTTCTGCCCAGGTATCCATGTCAGTAAATCACGTCCTAATTCTGAGTCCTATTCAAAAACACAACCACTAATCTAAGGAAGATTTTATCAAATAGCACATGCAGGATTTGACCTGGTGCTTTACAGTGAGATCTCCTGGAGACTATACCAACATCCTTGTAGCTACAAGGGAGGCTGCCTAAGGAAATGGAAACCTTTTATTACGATTTCTTTGCACTTTTTGTTCTGCTCCTGTGTAGGGCAGAGCTCACAAAGAAGGTTTCTATGCTCACTTTCCATAGGCATATGTAAGGACCGTCTCACTACGGTACATACCTGAGAGTTTTTTCCAGTCCCATAGATAGCTGCCACGAGAAGGCTTCCGCAGCTACAGCTGAACACAAGAAAACCTAGAAATAAGAGCTGTCATCGTGGTTTGTCGTTTTCAGCCCTGCTCTGAGCATTACCACTTGCATCCCACCAGCCCACTGGTCTAGGCCAAACCTCCCAAAGCACAGTCAAGGACATGATTCTGCCACTGCTGCCCAGTCACATTTTCATTAAAAGCTACTGAGGCTCATTCATTCTTACTGATTTTATTTCAGAAGTTACATTCACAGAGATACACCAAGCACAGGAGCTCACTGAGACTCTCATCAAGTTTGGAAAGTACAGTAAAATGTTAGAAGATGATGATTTTGATTTTCAATTATGATGTGAGTTTTTGAATGTCAAACCATCCAGCACTGATGAGATATTAGGAAAGGTAGATTTTAATGTGTGGTGTATTCTCCAAGTATGTTTGGGGTCATACGTGACAGACAAGCAAAGGGTGAAAATTGTTCTTCTCCATCACTGACAGATATTGCTAGATGTACCTTTCAACGTTTTATGTACCATCTGAACTAAGTGTTGTTACCTGTATGAGCAACCTTCTACTTTCCATTCTACATCCCTAAGCCCTTGTTTCAGTGTCCCACTGCATCTGCCTACCCAACAAGGAGTAAATGATCCAAAACGCATTTAATGTCTTCCTCTCAAGCAGAACCAAGACTGCTTACAAACACCAACTGTAAACGGCATTTACATTTGGCAAGTTTCCAGCAATACACAGCACTGCCAACAAACAACAAGAAAAAAATGCTATAGTCAGCAGAAACTACAAGGGAAGGTTAATGTAAAAAGCAGCTTAATTCTATTATCCAACCTGGAGTTTGACAAGAACACAGGAGTCCCAAATCAAACAGAATTTTAAAAAAACCATCTTTACCATTTGACATCTGAAACAAAAAGTTTAAGCACTGCAGCACCAGTGCAGTGCAATCATGAGACTAAGGCACTGAGTAATAATGAATTTTAGTATTTCTGCAGTAACAAACACTAGAACAGCGGTAAATAAACATAAGAGTGGAAGACTTTCCCTGTAAGGTATCACAGCTATTGCCTTGGATTCTAACACATTTCAAGACATTAGAAATTGAAATGAAATTTTAAAAACCATCTTTCACAGGGCCCCATGTAGAGCCAAATGTACACATTTGGGCGTAATTACCTGATGACACATTCAGGAGAAATTAACTTTGAATGAGAGTAATTGGGAACCCTTTGCATCACAGTATCTATAGTGGGAAAGTCCCCTTATGCTGGATGACCCTTCAGTATTGTATCAAAAGCCCTGGCTTTCCTCAGTATGCTTTATGCATAATACACACAAACCTGTAAGAACATAAAGCTGGCACAGCTAAATTCAAGAGCTACAAAATGAAAACACTATGATTTTCAGCATACATAAAATGCAAAAACTATGATTGTCAACACACATTTTATTTGCCACTTGTTCCCTCCTCTCAGCCATCTATTCTGATGCAGTCTATAAATACATGATCTGCTATTTTTCCCACAAGATTTTGATTCATTCAATACACAAACACCTGCTGAAGAAAAATTCAGCCTTAGCAGTTAACATTTGGCAACATTTTACAAAACTGTCAGTGGGGTTAAGCTCAAAATAGAGCAGCAGCTCATCCTGAAATCCATTAAAATTATTGTATTGTAATTAGCATCAAGAAGACAGTAAGCTTTTAAAAGCAATCTGAGACAAAGCTGCGTACCTAACAGATAATATACGCGAAGTCGTACTTTTTATCAGAATGAAGACTTTTTCCTACTAAAACCAAGAGCATTCTTTAAGCTGAACATTATCATGGCAAAAAAGCACAAGGTTAGAAAGTGAAGAAGCTACAGTAAACAAAAGTTAAATTGTTCTTATCTGCAACCTCTAATTATTTTAGCCTATGAGCATACATTGAGTGAAGCACACTCACTTAAACTTGAAATATCTCTCCATAAGTTTTGGCAGTTTCTTTTGTCAACCTTTGCCTTGTTTGGTTGATAGGACCTAAATGATTTCACACATCCTTCTCCATTGCACGAGTTCACCAGTAAACAATGCACAGAAACATTCCGTAAAAGCAGCCCCAGCTACTGTGCCATGCTAAAAGGCTGCTCCGGGATCCTGAGCTTTTTATTTATTAAGGAGGGCTAATTTCCTTCACTGCTTTCATTACTTGTTGAGCAAAAAACAATCCTGTGGAGCAGATCTCTAAAAAGCTCTTGGGTCCCCTTTTTTTTAAATCTCGTTTTTTTTACATCCAATCTAGCATCTCCTCTCAAGGTTTAAGATTATTGAGACAATAATCTGGCTTTCTGCAGTCCTAACACAATGTTACAATGGATTTAAAACCTTGAACTGCTCTTTTGTCATAGCAGCATTCTCTTTCAAAGAAAGGAAAATGTCTGAAAGCTAGTGAGCTAAAGAGGAAAAAATTTTATTTCTGTGAAGAAGCTATTAATTGGATGAATTAAGCCAAGGAGGGAAAATTGCCTACATCGGAAAGTAAATTCAGAATTAAAATCCTCTCCGATTCTCCAAGTCTGAAAAAAACCCAAGTCTAAGTACATTGTGTGAGTGCGACTGTTACCCTTTTTTCTATAGAAAAAGGTTTAGCTTGGTGGGCAAGAGGAGAGTAGTGGATGTTGCTGACCAGCAGATCCTCACTGACAAACTGGTGATGTACCAGATAAATGGACATTAAGCTGGACTGGTACTCGGCCAGACCACAGGTTCAAAGGGTTGTGACCACGGGCACAAAGTCCAGCTGGAAACCAGTCACTGGTGGGGTACTCTGTGGGATTAACTCTGGGGCTGGTGCTGTTTAACATCTTTAACAACCAGTCAGTACTTTGCCTGGGGACGAAGGGGGTTTCTGCTATTCTCTTTTTTAAACGAGAGAGAGAGAGAGAGAGAGAGAGAGAGAGAGAGACTGAATGGGCAATGAGACTTTTGGAAGAAGGAAGCTCTGAGCTAAGGAAAGCTCTAGTTACTCAAGCACAACTCTGCATTACAAATTTTCTAATATTTTTAAGACTAAGAATCTCTTCTAAGTATTACATCATTTGCATCATTATTGTTTTCAGCAAAAAGTTTAAAACATCAAATGTATCTAAATTTTCAGTTCTAGTTTACAGTCACATTTTACTGTAAATCAGCTTCTGAAACACTGGTTTTAGTTTTTCTTAAAAAGGTAGAGCTAGATTTAGATTCTTAGTGAATGCACTTAACTTGGGATAAATCACATTTAAACTAAACTCAGATTTTTCCACTGGGTTAACTAAACTAATTTAAAACTGTACTGTCTGTGAAACTGGAACAATTTTGAATACCTGTGACATAATCTAGGTGCCTATATCTCAGTGAAATCTAAGGGAAGGCAACCCCTAAGTGACTTTGCACCTTTGGCAATTTTATCTCAGACCTCAGCTACACTTCCAATATGTGCTCTCTGGATCGAGACTGATCAAACGCACAAGATACTGCTTGCATAGGCACATCTTTGTAGCCTGTTGAAAAACTGTTAAGCCTCTTAAATGCAGGATTTAATCAGAGTTGTACCTTGGACACTCTTTACCTCTAGGTAAGAATAGCTTTTAGAAAATTGCCAAAACAGTATTTATTAAATCCCTTGCTAAAAGAAGCTGTTCTTAGTTTACCTTCCTACAGATAAGGACAAGGTCACATGCTTTAGTCCTCAAATGTTTTTTTCAGTCTGTTTATTTTGACACAGCAGTTGTCAGGTCGGTTTTGGATTACAGCCTAGTTAATCTCTGCTGTGCTAGAGCATCGTGTTCTTCCTCCTTCTCACTCCATCCTCCCAAATCCTTACAGCAAAACCTCACCCTAGCAGACAGCTACGTGCTTGCCATAGTGCATGGTGTTGGTCAGCTTCAGCAAACATAAAATAATTCCTCTAAGAAGAAGTCAAACAAAAGAATTTCATCTTTATATCACATTTCTCTGATATCTTGCTATCATGTTTCAGCCTGTTCTTGGCATTTTCATGAAAGGCCACCTCTGCCACTTTAAACAGAGAACATGTTTTGGTATATGACTGAGTGTGATTTACCTGAAGGGGAGATCTGAGGACATGAATACGCAAGGCATCAGCAGTTGCTCACTCTTCTCAGTTTCTGAGTTATTTTAGTTATGGTTACAGCTCCATTGAACGCTATCAAGGTCATGTAAGTATCTGCTTTTACTGGGTCCCATGTCTTCAGCATCTTCCAAACTAGCACTTCTGTATTTTGGGATAACACACACCAAGAGAAGGAAGACTGAAGTCACGTTCCGAGGAGGACTCGTTAGTGCTATGGACTGCATGCTAAAGATATCAGCCTAAAGATTCCACTCTGGTATTGCAGCTGTTTATCACCTGCACCTATTTTAATCAAATACAAAGACCTTTACAGCACCCATTAGAACTAATGTTGTACGATAAATATGAAAGAGCATAGCCTCACTGCTACTAAGACAGATGTCAGACACATGTTACAAGTACCTCAAGGTAATACAAAAGTGGCTATTAGTTGTTATTTCAATAGCAAAACTGCTTTCTCGGCTGTGAAAAGTGTGAGTTTGCACAGAATGCAACAATTTTCTATTCTAAATCTGATTTTTAAAAGTACTCTACAACTCCTGCAGAGATAGGTCATTAAGCTACAATGCCTTTAACAGATTGTGTAATGATTAAAGCTTTAAAAAAACTTCTTTGCCATTTCAAGAAACTTCTTGAAAATTCAGAAACTTTCCTATCACCACTCAGATGAAACTGAGGCCTTCTAAAATTTTCATGCACCAAAAAAATCCCCAAACACAGAAACAAAACAAAACCCCAGACAGGAGAAGATATATTATTCCTTTACAAGCAGAAGGGTATTTGCGTGTGACTGTGAGTGACCTGGTTCGTGTCCTTACTCTGCCATTTTCCTACATCACAAGTAAAATGCTTTAGGTGTCAGATTGCGTGTTACTGTAGGGAGGGTCTTTTTCTTCTCTTCTGCCTGTTTTCTTTTTGACTATGAAATCTGGTGCAGAGATATCTTTTTTGATTATTTCCCCCCTCCCCAATAACTGGAACATTCCTAAGAAAAGGCCTGGT
>JAVJGG010000021.1:20519823-20530117 GCA_035590195.1 Aviceda cuculoides
CCCCCCCCCCCCCCAATGACACATTTTTGCTAGTAAAGAGGATAAGAGTGATAGCATTTTTAATATCCAGAGGAAGTTACTATTTTCAGCCACCAAATATTTCCCACCAGGTTCAGTGCATCTGTAACAAGTAATGAGGACCAAGAAAATAAGGCAGGGATTGTAGCCCAGAACTATCGCTTTCGCCGTGTCTGCTATGATATTGGAAACGGACAGGAAACATCTTCAATATCTTTTTTTTAGATTTGATTGACAAGTTTAATTTATTTGATGTACTTCTTAGTTATAGGAATAGCAATAATGCAACGGAAGGATGCTGCACGGCAGAGTTGCCATGGCGACAAAGCAGTCAAAGTTAAGGTATGAAACATGAAGAGACTGAATACAAAGAGTGAATTCTCTCTTGGCATGGGAGAATGAGAAGTTTTACAACAAAAGGCAAATTGCTGCCATATAACACAACACTTGCCTGCGACGCTGGTAGTATCTAGAATATATGACTTTAAATGTCCAACTTTACAATTTTGAATTTGTGAACGCTGATAGGCAGTCTGCAAATCATGGCATTCATTTAGGAAAACATGGAAGTTAACAGCCTAAATCAATGTGATAAACCCACTCCTGTGTCTTCTTATGGCTGCAAAAACGAAACCTAGAGGAAAACAGATTTCACCTTTTTGCTGTTACACCTCTTGCCCCACACTGCGTGCTCTGACACAGGTGACAACAAACTATCCACTTGGTGCCAAGCTGCCGTATGTTCTTCCTAAGGTTATGATAGACAAACACAATTCTCGATGCTCTCTTTCCAAAGCAAGTAATATTTTTGACAGATGGATGTAACAGCTTCCATTTTCATTAGCTTCGTAATCACTGGAAAGTGCCAGAAAAACATACTGTATCTGAGCCAGTAAACTTTCATGGCAGTATTTTTAGGCCCCACTGGAAGTATTCCCTTGTAGCAGGGGCTTCTTTTGCTTCCTTCGTTGGAAATCAAATGTTAACCAGAAATGCTAAGTTTTGCATGCTGATGACTGAGAAATAATTGAAATACAGTGCAGTTACAACAGCATAAACCCTAAAGGACTCAGCCGTCTGGAAATGTTGAAATCCCCCCATGATTCATTAGTTTGACTGTTTCGGTGATGTTGCGTGGCTGCCCAGCAGGGAGTCAAACCTCTCCGGAGTGCACATCCCGGCTGGGCTTCCCGAGACGTGGCGTCGACCCCGGTACAGCGACACTGCGCAAGGGAAAAATGACACCGTTTCAGGGAAAGACAAGGACTGACCTTTTCTAGTCACCACCGCTGCTCCACAGCGAAGCCAGACGTTGGCAGAGGATGAGAAGAAATGTCACGTCAGGTGGCAGCCAGCTGATGTGGACCTTTGTAGCCCAGATGAAAAGGAAAGGAAAAAGGTTTTAATTCAATACTTCTTTTTGAGCTTCATTATTTCGCATTGCACCTGCAATTTGCAACAGAACAACCGTTCAGTTTTAGTGTTTATATCTTCTTTGGCAGTTTGGAATCACTTACACCCACTATAAAGGAAACAATCACAACCGTGACTTACAATGTAATTATTTGTGCTGTAGAATTAGTTTTCATTATAAAACAACTTCCCTGCTTTTAAGCATAAATGTACCTTTGTTTTTGGAGTACTTTATATAGTTTGTGTAATACTAAAGCTTAAGAGATCTTCTGTTCACTTTGCACGTGGTTTTACGATGAGCAATAATATCACAGTTAATATTTCCTCCATACGTCTTTTTACGAGGACCAAAAATGGATCAATACTGTAAACTTCAGCCTGCTACATCTCTCAGTTTAATGAGTACAACAAGCTGCATTAATCACTGCATGGTCAAATTGATAGCACCCGGTATCCTTGAATTGTCTCTTGATATTTAGCTACTACCATTTTGGAGGGCTGTGGAGTTCATTTTATAGCAACCATGACAAAAGTGTCTCTCTGCCAGGAGTCCCTTGAGCGCAACAACTCACTAAAATCCAATAACTCCACAGGCTATACTCTATTAACATTTTATACTCGCTTCCCATTCAAGGGCTCTGTAGCAGCTTGACACCATTGAGCTGAACAACAATTATTTAACATGACCACCGTATCCTTTTCTACACATGAGAAGCTTGGGTGCAGCATGCTGAATTGTCTTTACCCCCAAATCACTAAGCAATACACTTAAAACTAAAAGTTTTACACATGTAAAATGATGGGTGGACTACATGTTCCTGTGCACTTGCAGAACCAAGCAGAGAAACTCCATACCAAGACCCCAAACACCCTACCTCAAAGATTGAGCTACTTCATCCAGTACGTAGTTAAGCACAATGGAGTGCCAAACAGCCAAAAAAGTAATGTTCTGGAAACCAAAACCACTCTTGGCCATGACTGGCACACACAAGACTGAAATAGTACAGTTTCAGTTTGCAAGACCAATTTTTTACCTACATTTAATATTAGTAGGGTGAATAAAAGTGTGGTAATAATTTGGAGGAAATTCTACAGCTACCGTGGGATCATCAAAGTACATTTTATGTGCTTTAAAATTAGTTTTTTTCATTAGCATTATAAATCTATAATTTTAAAAATGTATCGCTTATGTAAACAAATATCATAAATAAACTTAAAAGTTAACATATGTGCTATTAACTGTACTAATCTCTGAGGAAATCTGCTTTTCAGTGGCTTCAAATAGCGGAACCATATGGCACTGTATGTGATCAGCCAGTGGTTTGGTAAAACAACTTCACAAACCATAAGCAGCACAAATCTGCAGCTGAAGAAATCTCTGCTTATTCTACTTTATTATTTTAAAATCTCAATCAAGTTGTAACGCTCTACATTTCAATATCCATTTTGTTATCTGTTCCGATAGAATTTCTTAATAAAGTTCATTGGAAATTCAACTTTATTCTTTTGGTGATCACCAGTCAAACTACTTTAAAGAAACTAAAATGTAACCTAGTATTGAAATTAGTTGTGTGCTATCCAATGACTCTATTTCTTTTTCTGTCTTTCTGTTTTCATTAAAAGCAAGAGAAAAAAAAACACAATAGAAGCATAAATATTTGAAGTAAAAGTTTTTTAAAAAGAAAACCTGCTACAAATGTAACATGACATTATGGCAACCGATGTAAAGGCCTAAATGTATTAAGTTAGGCTAAAATACTTATTAACAAAGCAATTTATAAAGAATTAAAGGTAGTGCTTTCTAATTACAAGTAAAACTACAAGGCAAATATCTGCTCTCATGTCAACACAACCATTACACACTTTTCAATGTTCCATACTATATTAATGTCTATATATACTGGGTATGTTCTTTACAATGAAACAAATGTTAAGATACCTCTTCTTTTCCAGCTGGTGGTGACTAGTTTCTCTTGTTTAGAAAATCTTTCCTTTGGAGTTTTGGTCAGATTTTAAGATAATTACACACCTAAAATTAAAATTAATTGTCAAAGCACCTGCCTCTTATTTTTCAAAATTTGCGTGGGAACTTACCAGTAAAAATAGCTTTAAAGAAACTTTTTATTCACTAGCTTTCATGAATTTCCTTTGTTCACTAAGTTTAAGTGAAAACTAAGTGTCAATTTTTTAAAAAATTATTTCTATTTAATTAAAGCAATTTTACGATTAAAATGCATTTAAGTTAAATTTCCATGTGCATGCATACAGTTGGACAAATTCCAAGTAAATAAAATTAATTAAAAAAAAAAGTTACCCACCTAAAAAAATACAGAAATGAAGGCTCTGGATAAATGCACCTAAAGCTACATAACTCAGCGTTCTGCTAAAAAGGAGCATAACTTTGAGTACTTGGTTGCAAATAAACTTTTAAAAATTCTATGTATTGAGAAATAACCTTTAGTTAGGGGATAAGAAAGGATGAAGCATATAGTTTTAACTAAGTTTTCCAACACACCTTTCAGCGGAGTAAAACCCATGTCCTGTGTTTGTGTCCGGCAGAGCAGGACTCTGAAGCCACTGGCCTCGACTGCCATGCAGCTATAAAAATACAATGCAGAAAGCAGCTTTTTTGTATTGCAATGTAGCAAACCTGGGAGGGTAATATTTTCCTCTCTTTCATTTGATTATGACTGAAAGGTTTTTAGGGGCCCATGATACTCCTGGCTTTGCTACATTTTTTCATTACTACAATGCTTTGGCTGCAGACATGCAGGCAGAAAATTGTTAATTTGAAAATATATGGTATTTTCCTGAAAATAAAAAAAAAGGGGGGGAGGTGTTGGGGAGACACACCATATGAGGCCTTGGGAAACCTTGTTTTACAGAAAGCTTAAATTACAGCCAAACTGGGACCGAAAACATTGCCTTACCATTCCCACCCTTGGGAAAGTAGGCCAGCTCCCAGAAACGCGAGCTGAAGCACAAAGATAAATGAACTCCATCCTGCCAAGAGAAACCTGCAGCATTGTGTCCCTGCCCGCTGGGGCCAGCCCTGCCAGCGCAGCTCCTCCAGCTGCCAAAATGGGAGACGAGGACGCCAGTCCAGCTGCTGGGTAACGGAGGGATCTGGTCACGATTCCCCCCGCTCTGCTCCGCGCTGCCCGGGAGCGGCGTAATTGGCACTTGAGTTGAGGCCTACGCAAGGTCCTTTCGTATCCGCCGCTGGCTTAGCTTGAAAATTAAAAGACGCTATTGATAGCAATTTATATGCACCAGGACGGCTGCGCGGGGAACTTGTGCGTGCTAAATTGCAAGTAATAATTCACTGTTCTGTGACAGCTTAACAGAACATAATCACAAAATTTAAAAAATAAGATTGGAAAAGAGGACGAGAGGACATGAAGCCCTTCTCTCTGCTCTTCTCACAGGGTTTCTATTTATAAGCTTTCCAATAAAAATCTCTGTTTGGGGATGGGAATTTAAAAGTGCCTAACACACTATGGTTACCTGCAATTTCCGCATGCAGACTTGTGCTTTAAAAACAAATCTCTCTGCTTGTGACAGTTTAATCCAAAATCTGTACGTAAACCTACCATGATTCTCATTTCCATACTAGAAAGAATGCCACTTTGATAGAAATTACATGCACTCGGATGAAAGACTGACTTTTGTAGACTGGACTTCACTTTTCTTATCTTTATGTTAAAAGACTTCTTTGTGCCAGTAAAAAAAAAACACTTTTCTTACATGTCCTTTCTGCAGAATGTCCATATCAAGAGCTAAACACGTATTTCCCATTTGCTAGCACTCCAAAACCCCCATTATTTTAGGAATGGG
Source organism: Aviceda cuculoides (assembly GCA_035590195.1). NCBI lineage: Eukaryota > Metazoa > Chordata > Aves > Accipitriformes > Accipitridae > Aviceda > Aviceda cuculoides. The sequence continues at coordinate 20,525,092 of JAVJGG010000021.1, forward strand.
GTTTCCCTTCTTATCTTCAATTGCAATTTGAAAATATTTCTTGTCCATTTCTCTTATCTTTTCAGCTTTCAATCAATTTCAGCAGCTTGAGAAAAATGTGAATACTCAGTGCAAAGATGAAGGCATTGGAAAAAGGCTGAAAAATCCTACTGGAGAGAGCCAAGTACCTGAAGAGAGGGAGGAAAAGGAAGGAGACCAAGAGCAGAAAGGAAAAGAGACAGATGTGCACATACACTACACACATGACTCAGGTAAAGATAAAACCTATATCCTATAAAATAAGGTCTGTAGTATTTTGCACTAAATGGAAATATGACAAGCCGTGTTCAATGGAACAAATCCCCTTTCCAGGAGCAAGGCTAATCCCTAAAACCTCAGACATCTGAGAGACTCTGCACATCCCCATTAAGCTACAACAGCAGAACAATCCAAGTCTTTTTAATTTTGTATGTCTCACCCTGTACTAATAAACTCATTTAAATTGCTGATTCCCTACTTCACCAACACACATTCATGCACATTATTTATTGTGCTTAAATCATGTCATTCTCAGATAGCAAATTAAGGTTGAAAAGATTTCTCACATTTGACTTCAATTCATCTCGCTTTCCTGCTCAGTCCATAAAAGCAAGAGAGAAAGAAACATTTCACCTACCACCTCTTGCTTATTCCTTTTAAAATGACAAATGAAGCAGACAAATACATTCGAGATTACTGCGCGGAAGAGAGTGCTTTTGCCACCAGCGCCTGAATGAGACAGAAAGTATCAACAGAAAATATATTCTTATATGAGTTCTGGTATTACCCAGATGGTACCACTAGTCAGTAATTAATTTGAGTGAAATAAATGGTATTCTTCCACAATTGTCAGATGGAAAAAATATCAGAGGGTAAAAATCTTATCTATGGGGATTCTTTATACTCTTACAGTGAGCAGTCAGTATGTATTTTACTTCACATAAAAGAGCTTTTACCCACCTGCTCCCCTCTGCCTTTATTTCCAACTTTCCTTGTGTAGTTGCTCCCTTACCTACCGTGATTGCAATTGGTGCCATAAAACAGTATAGCAAAGAACTTATACAAGGAAATTTATTGCCAAGGGCAACAACAACAGATACTTACCAATACTACAAGTGAAACTAATCACATTAACCCTTATAATTACTCCTGATACTGAGTACAGCTGTGAGCCAAATTGATCACACAGGGGGGCTGGCAATGGCATTGTCACAGCTGGCGCCTTGCAGAGCTCGGGCGGCAGGGGGGAGCGACTGGCAAGTCACTTTGCATCCAAGTTAGCATGACGAGGATAAAATACTGTCTCCTGAGTGATGTTTGTATAAATTGGAGGAAAAGTAAGTCCTCAGCTCAAACCCTGAGACTTCCAGATCCAGTCGGTAAAGGAAGAGTCTACCCAGCCTGGCTGCGCAGGGTCAATAAACAGTGCTAAGCACTTTTTCCCGTATTGCTGGTAAGAATCTTGTCCAAAAATGTTGTGTCTGACACAGAAGCCTACATTTCATCACTTTCAACAGAAGCTGAAAGATACCCTGACTGGAGATGCACTATCTTCAGCCTAGATGCAACCAAATACAACACATTTCCACAGCAGTTATTCTTTTCTGCAGTCGAGATACTGATTTGTGAAATATCTTCGTGTCTTGCAGAACTGATTTTCCCCAGGCTGAAGCTTCTCAGAAACATTAGCATGGCACGAAGTGGAATTAGAGGGTGGATGCACATTGGGATTTAATTTGGATGAGGAGTAGAGGCCTGAAACAAAGATGGGCTCCGCTCACAGCGCTCCGGCTTGCTTCGGTGAGCCGCTCCAGAGCAGAAGATCTGAACTCCTGCCAACGAAACTAAACTGGGAAGTACACCCCACCCATGAATTGGCACTCAGACCAGAGCCAGCCCAAAGTAAAACCACTAAAAAAGTATACAGTGCTGGATCTTTAGTACGATTTTACTCTACATCTGGGTCCACGTGAGTATCCACACACCTGCCTGCCTTTAATTTAAACCAGGACCAGGCTCAGTTTTGAGGTGGGGGGGGCGGGCTTCCTCAGTCACTCAGCATCCACAGGATGTTCGCAAGTTAACAGTCTTCAATAGGCATAGTCAGTGACGATTAACTCCTTGACTACAGAGATGACCCCTGAAGGTCAAAGAGCCCTTTGCTAAGCAGTATGAAAGGGAATGCTATACTGCAGTCTACATCAGATTTACACTGACACCAAAGGAAGATTTTCACCATTGCAAATCTCAGCACGGCAACTTTCGCAAGAACAACTTTCACAAGGTATACAGGAACACAGAATCAGAGTAATAACATATGTTTCAAGCATTCCATACTAAGGGTTGTAGTACATGCTTGTTGCTATTGCCTTTTGCAGGTTTTCATTTAAGTAAACTCAGAAATACTAAGAATCACCTGTGAAGAAACCATGTAATATATTCATTTGAACAAATGGTCCTCTTCAGGTCAGTATTCCAATGAATTTTATTTTATTTCATTTTAGAACTTCTTTACAATGGCACTGAAAGTGCAATGGTGGGTAGAAGAACGAACAATGAAGGAGCAGATTCTGCAGAACTAATCCTTTTATAATCTTGGAACAGCAGGTCACAATATCTTAAGCACTTTATAATGTATATCCTCGCTACACATTTAAAATGCTCATTTATCAAGAAATGCAGCTATTTCAGCTGAAATTTTGTAGAAATCTTAATTTTATCAATAAATTAGGAGAAAGAATTCCTACAAAAGACAATTCCAAGGATGATTATTTTCAGAGTTCAAATCATCTCTACAGGAGATGGCTGGGACTGGAGGACACAGACTTTTTGTCTTCTGGAAGAGGAGGAGGGTGGTAAGAAGAGAGACCCAAAAATGCAGTTGGGACAGAGGCTGATTATCAGTAGCAAGCTATAGAGGCACAGGGGACAACTCAGGAACTGACAGAAAGATGAGATAAAGCATTAGATATTTTGAACAAGGATGGAAGAATGCAAACATACTTTTGCAGGGCAGAAAGGGTCTATTTTCAGCCGGCTTTTGCCACGCTGGAAGTTTCCACGATGGAGGAGAAAATAGCACTGTAGCAGAAAATGATCGTGACCTCCTCAACGAACCTGACCTCCGCTAAAGAATGTGCCAGTGTGATGAGGGAAATGAAGAATCTTAATGAGGCAAGAGGAAAGCCGGTCATCCTAATGCAGTGGGCTCCTCCCAAGAGATCAGCTAGAAAGCAGCATTCACTGTATTTTGCAACTTTATTTTAATTCATCCTGGCTTATCTTTTAAAGAAAAAGCAAGAATATTCAGATAGTGACATAATCTATTTGTAAATTTCTTTTTTCCCCTCACATTTTTCCTCTGAAGAATTAAAATGTATGCACAAATCATGGCAGCTGCAACACAATCCTGGGGCAGAGGGGTCTGAGCAGCCTGTGCAAAAGGCTGGGGACGGGGAGGTGGCCACCAGTTCTGGCTTGCAGGAGGAAGACAGGTTAACAGATGGCTCAAGGAAAGCACCTTGACTGTCCGAGACACAACCATGTCCCTCAGATCCATTTCTGGGCTACAGACAACTCCTGGCAATCTCACGACTCCATTTCCTAATAACCTGGAGAATTAGGTTAGACTGTGCTATAACAGGATCTCCCACATTTCTCACTCGTCTTACATCACGCAGACCCAAATGTAAAGTTTATGTCTATAGTACTAAATAAAACAGGCCTGATCTCTGCCCCTGAGGGCATATGGCTGAGCGTAGTTTGCATTCATGCATCTATGTTGTTTTTATCCCCCAAACAGGTCTCATCCACCCTGTTATGGGGAGCTGTCCCGCAGCGTTCACACAACTCCCCAAATCATGCGTCTACATTGACTGGGAGTTGCAAGGTTTCCAACCCTGCCAAAGAGCATACAACCATTTAAATATTATAGCCGATCGTGTGCCAGTTCTCAAATCTGTTCTCTAGCCCTGCTTAATTTATTAATATAGACATGGCGATGGAAACCACACAGCATGGACATAAGTCCCTTCTCAGAAAAACAACCAAAAAATTCCCACATGGACAGATTATCCCACACATGGCTTGAGGGTGAATACAGACAGACATTATTGTCAACATTACCATCCATTTCTCTTTTAGCTATTGTTTCCTTTTTCTATGTCTCTTTCACAGGCAGGGAAGAAAATCTAAAAATAAAGCCCTTTTTTCCTTGAAAAAAGTTGCTTGCTGGTAGCCCTTTTTAATCTTCTTCCTTTGTTCCCAGTCAGCTGCTCTTGTAACACAACCTGGATTTGATAAAAGAAAGCTAAAGATGGAGAATAAAACTTTCTTTGGTTTTTCTTTGAGAAAGCATCTTCCACAGAAAAGCTATAAAAATTATTAGATTTCAGATGTTCCACCCATTTGAAAGCTGGAGATGGTTGTCCTGGACAATTGCTGCTTTTTAGGTTCCTGAACTTGCTGGGGTTTGGTGGGGGTTTTTTTGTAGGGTGGGGATTTTCATTTAATATCCAACTTGATGGGATGAAAAATACTAACTGTGGTGCGTTGACTGTGGCTGGATGCCAGGTGCCCACCAAAGCTGCTCTATCACTCCCCCCTCCTCAGCTGGACCAGGGAGAGAAAATATAACAAAGGGCTTGTGGGTCGAGATAAGGACAGGAGAGATCACTCACCAATTAATCTCACAGGCAAAACAGACTCAGCTTGGGGAAAATTAACTCGATTTATTACAAATCAACCAGAGTAGGGTAATAAGAAATAAAACCAAATCTCAGAACACCTTCCCTCCACCCCTCCCTTCTTCCCGGGCACAACTTCACTCCCCGATTCTCTACCTAACCCCCCAGCGGCACAGGGGGACAGGGAATGGGGTTCACGGTCAGTTCATCACATGTTATTTCTGCCGCTTCACCCTCCTCAGGGGCAGGACTCATCACACTCTTCCCCTGCTCCAGCGTGGGGTCCCTCCCATGGGAGACAGTCCTCCACGAACCTCTCCAAC
>JAVJGG010000021.1:20530217-20556630 GCA_035590195.1 Aviceda cuculoides
TCCAGCAGCTTCTTACAGAAGCCACCCCTGTAACCCCCCCCGCTACCAAAACCTTGCCACACAAAGCCAATACACTAACCCATCACTTTTCCTTCCCAAGCCTCACTTTCTACCTTAAGCATTTCTTTTTTAGGCTCCTGTGTGAACATTTTCGTATTTATTAATAAGGATCTTTTCACAGAATCATAGAATTGTTTAGTTTGCAAAAGACCTTTAAGATCATTGAGTCCAACAATTTTGGTTTCTTATTATTCTATGAAAGAAACAAATAATTTTAAAAAATGCCCAAATCATATTGTTTTAGCTGAAAGCAGAAAGGACTGATAATTCAGCAGCACTAAGTTGATACTTCTGAGCCCAGAAGCTGATCTAACATGCCCTGCAGGGCAGGGATAACAAACCAGCAGAGGATAGCTCTGCTTACAGCGTTATTCCACCCCTCTGCTCTCCCCTGGCTCTGGGGCTCAGGGAGTCCGATGAGTTTAACCAAGCACTGGTGATTCTCCATCATAGTTTAACCCCAGGCAGCAATTAAGCACCACACAGAGGCTCGCTCACTCCCTGTCCTGCAGTGGGATGGGGGAGAGAATTGGAAGTGTAAAAGCGAGAAAACTCGTGGATTGAGATAAAAACAGTTTAATAGGACAGAAAAGGAAGGGAAAATAGTAGTAATAGTAGTAGTAGTAGTAGTAATAATAATAATAATAATAATAATAATAATAATAATAATATACCAAAAAAGTGATGCACAATACAATTGCTCACCACCCACTGACCAATGCCTAGCCAGTCCCCAAGCTGTGCTGCACCCCAGCCAGCTCCCCCCAGTTTATATATGGGCATGACATAATATGGTATGGAATACCCCTTCGGCTCATTTGGGTCAGCTGTCCTTGCTGTGTCCCCTCCCAGTTTCTTGTGCGCTCCCAGCCTCTGCTGGCCAGGCAGTATGAAAAGCTGAAAAGTCCTTGAATTAGTATAAATACTGCTTAGCGACAACTAAAACATCAGTGTCTTATCAGCATTGTTCTCATCAACATTGTTCTCATCCTAAATCCAAAAGACAGCACTATACCAGCTACTAAGAAAAAAATTAACTTTATTCCAGCCAAAACCAGGACATTCTTCCACACAGGTGTTCTGTAGGACACCTTTGTATGAGAAGCTGCATAGTTTTGCAGCATTTCTTTCTCATTCTTTGCTTTTTGCACATTGAATCTACTCTGAAGTACAGAAAACAGCACATGGACCTTAACTTAATCTCTGTTATATTAGAAAGATATATTTATACAGAACAGGAATGGCACATGCAGAAGTGCTGCAGCCAGGCATGAACTGGAGTAGTCCTGATTCCCTTCCAAATTGCACAGAGGTTAAAATAAGTCCAGCACCTCAGCAGTGCACAACGGGAACACAGAGAGAGACACTTGATCCTGCTTAGCCACCTCTTACAGCTTCATCAGCCGTGCAAGGAACAATTCAACCTTTTTATTTTACATTTGAACTTTTTTCTGTAGGTTCAGCAAATTTAGTGGTATGCTCTGGTGTTAGATATTTTCACTTCAAGAAATGGCTGTTAATAAAACCAAATGCTGTATCTTACCCTTTTACAAAACATGGCCCTAATCTGAAAACCTACAGCATATCTGTTACTCAAATAGCATATTCACTTTATTTAGAGCCATGTATCCTGGCAATCTAGATAGGCAAGTAATTTTAAAAGACATAAGGAAGGACTCTAGTTGTGGTCTATATTAGCAAATTACTGTGTGAAAATCTTCTTTTTGGTGCAATGTGTCCTCCAGCTGTACTTGGAGCCCTGTGGTGCGTGCTGCAGGCAGCCCTGAACGCTTCTCCGCTTGGTGGAAGCAGGCTGGACTCAGCAGCAGGTAGCGCAGGCACACTTAACATGGTGCAGTAGGTCACAACTTTTTGAGTCAATCCAGCAGGTAAAATACACACTGGGACCCAATGCAGCCTTAATTGATAAGCCGCTTGGAGCATAAACTCCACAGCTCTGGTTTTTACGAATATTGGACAGCAAAGGTTAGGTGAGATGACTCTCACGTGCCTTATCTATATCATGGTGATTTCAGTTTGCAAAGTTTTTACAGCATACTGTCTCCCGCAGGAAGATTGGCCAGCAGTGAAATTCCCAGTCCTCTTTACTTTTGAAAACTAATGACTTTGCCTCTTTATAAGCCAAAAATTGCTTGTGTACATGTTCATAAAGAATACCAAATATTAAATCTCTAAGTATCATAACATACCACCAAATCCATTTTGTCTGACTTTAGGTGCCAAAAAGTTTCAGCTAGATGCCTTTTATTCTCATCGAAGGCTTAACAGGCATAGACAGAGAGTATTGTAAGACATCAGTGGGATGAATCCAGAGCCTTGAAACATGCTTAAGAAGACCAAATAAAGGAGAATAACCTGTGTACCTCCGGGATTCTCCCAGTTTGATGCCAAAAGGATTCCCACTACAGGCAATATGTAGTTGCCACACCATACAATACTGTCCCATGGTACAAAGACACAATGCCTACAATACATTTGCAAAGGCCAGCCACAGGATCTTTGAGAATCAGAGAATCAGAAGTTTTAGGCAGATACTTAAAATTCCTCAGGAGCTCAGGGCCAGTCAGACCGCCTCTTGCCAACAGAAGGAAGAAAATTCTTCTCTCTGGAAACTACTCCTCACCCACAGTCCTGGCATGATATGACTAGCAGACTCCAAGGAATGAAAATAACATTTTCCACAAATTTTACTATTCTCAGCTCTGTAGAGTCACAAACAGCTCTGGGAACTGGGAAACGGCGGAGGACCTCTCTCCTGCATAAACAGAATTTGTTAACCAAGTTCCAATTACAGGACCAAAAACCTGGTCCAAAAAGCAGGTGCTTTTCTATAGCTGCCATCACACCAAATCTGATGATAATTGGGTTGAACAGGAGTGTAAATCAGGGCAGAATCTAACCTGCCAAATCTCTATTGTTAGTGATGTTATTCACTGCATAAAACTCAAAGTGACTTTCGGACTCTGGCTGAAATCTGCATTTCTGCCCATTAAAGAAACAAAATCTTTTTCATTTAATGCTGTCCAAATTTTGAATTAGAAGAAATAAGGAAAAAATACATAGGCCCTAAATTCTCATTTTGTGCCACCAAATACAAATCTTGGAAGAGAGGAGAAACAGCCACTAAGCCTGGGCATACAATGTGAACAAACACTCTTAAGGAAAAGGTTTTCAGCAGTCTTTGTAGGAGCCATTATTCAAAGATGGCATTAGCACACAAAAAGCAGAAGTGGGAGTCTTGCATATCCTGGTTTTACTCACACTTAATGATGTTTTCTTCTCTAGACAGTAAATGTTTAAATCACATTTTCATTGACAGAAAAAAAATGTTGATTATTCTTCTCAGAAGTAGCAATTTAAACAATTTCTAGCATTTCAGAAATGTTACTCTGTCACACAACGTATACACCTCTCAAATCATCTGTTCTGCTCAACACTTGTGAAACCATTTCTGACAAACAGTCAGCGAGGCCGCGGGGGCACGCCTGCTCCAGCTGTTCCTCGCTGCGGCAGCACAAGGTGCGTGCGCTGCCAAGCGAGCACGGTAGGACTGGGACCTCCGGGAGACGGAGCTATCTCACACTTCATTTTTTCCCACTCAACAGACAAAACGTGCACTGTTGCTTTTTACAGAGAAGACAAGTCACGTGTTTTCAGCACCCTCTCCGCAGCAAAAGCCAAAATACATTCCTGTTGTTGAAGAATGGGATACCTTTTGCCCCCATCTGCACTGCCACCTCAGCTGGAGTTTGCCAGGTAGAGCTCCTACGCAGCCCTGCGGCACCTAACCTACAAAGCAATGTATCTCTCAACAAGGAAACCCAAAATCAATAACAATGCTACCAAGCCTCTCTGGCCGTCTGTAAGCCCATTTTCTGCTTTTCACCATTTCTTTGCCTTCTTGAGCTTCTGAATATCAGGAGATCAGGTGGACCAAACAACTCAGTTCAGAAATGGCAACATTACCCCCAGACTCTTTGAATGCAACTAATTCCAAACTGGAGGGGTTTGCCTCCAAATCCCCTTTCAGAGGGCCAAGGACATCCCTGCCTGAACCCAGCAGTCTCTTGTGAAACACTTTGTTCTCTCGTCGCTCGTCCCCTTTTCTCCAGTCACCAGATACACAGCTCGGCGTGTTATTGCCGAGGAGCTGGCACCCCATGTGAACACAGCATCTCCCCAGGGTGACCCACTACAACCAGCTCCAGCTCCCGCAGAGCCAACGGCAGCAGCTGGTGATGCTGCTGCCCATCAGCCGTGGCTAGTGGCCAGACAGGACTGGCTCAGGTCGGCACGAGAGTTGTGTGGTGGAGAGGGAAGGGGGGTTTGCTTGAGTACCCAGGAGTCGCAGGTGCGTGCGGTAGTTGCCAGGGTCCGGGTGCAGCACCCTGGCATTCACTAGTGACGCCTGGCTTCTGACAGATTTAGTCCGCGTGGCTCCAGGTCCACCCAGCATCGGCTAAGCCAGGGCTGCCCTGAGATGCCTCCAGTGCATCCTCCTCCCGGCAAGCATCCTGCTGCTGCTGAGCGTGTACCCAGCTCAGGGCTGAGCAGCTTCCCTCTGTGGTTTTGAAGGAGCCATCAGAGACCTGGAGGAGAGGAGATGGGTCAGGCCGCGCTGCATGGTCCTGTGCGCCATACAGTCACCTCCCGCAGCCACAGGCAGAAACAAACTCAGGTACCCATGTAACCTAAAAACCTAAAGAGCAGTAACAGAGTGAGCCCAAAGAATCTTTCTCCGACGTGCCGGTGGGGCGTTCTCAGTATCTCTCATCCATGACACCTTCCTAGCTGTGCCGCAAAGCCACCACAGCATAGAGGGTTAGCAAATCCCGTCACTCAGGTGTCAATCAGAGCGCTCCAACAGGGTAGAATAAACCCAACCAACCTACGTCAGTCTCGTGCAGTTGCCGTTAATGTCAATCACAGCTACATCAGTTATTTGGATAATTGAAACTACACCAGGGACTGAAATCCCAAAGGAGACATGATCTGTGTCTCCCATCTATATACTGAAAATTACACCGTTCTATTTTAATTCCATGCATCAAATTCTCACATGGGATCTAGAGCACACAATTTAAAGACCGAGAAAGTGGTTGGTGAATAACTGCAGACTACAAAATTTGAAGAAAATCTGTGCAAGGAAAATTTGCAATATTAAATCCATCTCAGTTGTTGAGATTCCCCAAGTTCAGTATTTTTGACAATGGACAGTCAGGAAAATCAAAACCATTAACCATAGAAAATAGGTCTTCCGTTCAGAAGTCTTTAATCTGGTTGAATGACTGAATTTCATTTGAAAAGCTCTTACATAAAATATTTCTCCAGGATTAATAAGTAATTACCACACATTGTTATCAATCTAGAATATCATACAACACAGGGCATAGATCTATTAAGCTCACAGATAATGGACTGTATCACAAAGTCCTTCTTTACCCTGATTTTACATGAATTATTGTTTCATGTTCCTTTCAATGAAAATGGTCATTCCTAGTATTGCGTTTCTTTTTTTTCCTTTAAATGTCTTAATTGGAGATAAGAGGCAGAAAAGAAACCATCTCAAAGACTAAAAATCAAATTCAAATGAATTCATTACTTTGTTGTTTTGTTCTAACAAATTAGTCATGGCAGAACTACAGTGTCAGGGAGACCTGAGTTGGAAAAGAGCTACTAAGTTACCTACTATGCCCTCCAATTCCTTAATTGTGAAGAAACATTTAGTTGTATTAAAATATACTACCCTTACCTGTTGTTTTATTTTTCTCAATAATGCTTCTTCTCATACTGTGTATTTCATGAAATACCCATCTTCTTGCAGACCTTCAAATGTGGGGTTTTTTAGTGCTGAAGAGGAACACCAAGAGCTGTGGTCTACGTTTCACCTCCTGCAGTCTAGAAACTGTATTCTGCTGGTGAAGTGTTTACTTCTATTTTTTCACTTTTAAGCCACAACTATTTCAATTATTAATGGTATTTTTCTCTGGTGCTTAAATTTAACTGCTTTTATTCTTGAGAATGGTGGAATTAGAAATGGGTGGATTCACTTAATAAAAATCTTGCCTTTTAGTTCCCCAAAGCTTCAATAATTCCAGAGCTGAATTAAAAATCATCGTTTTAATAGACAGCCTCAGTAGTTCATCTTAGACATAGTGATTACTGCAGCCAAAGCGACTAGGTAAGACCAGAAAATCAGTTCTTCAGTCATCTGTAAGGGAATTAAAAATGCTTTACTTGAGCTGTGATATTCACAGATTTGCTTACCTTTCTGAGTTTGACTGGCTAGCATTTCCTTACATTTTGTTTTCTTTCAATAATTTATGTGTTCCTGAGAACACCAAAAATATCAGGGCCTGTGATCAAGTCAAATCATGTCACACTCAATAAATTATGATTCAGAATTCTCGCCAGTTCCTGAAATATCTTTAATCTTTAATTTGCAATTTAAGGTTAACACCCAAAGAGAAACTATTGAAAAGGAGTGCTACGAAGAAAAGTATCAACCACCTGAAGATAGAGATTTATTAATCTCACTTATAACTATTTTAAAACAAATCTTCAAAGTTAGATATGTAAATAATACACATAAATGTAGGTTTCTGAAAAAGGAGAAAAATAACTTTCAAAGCAAAGCAAAGATGAAGAGGTGTTGATGTAGTGCAGACATCTGCCTGTGCAACAGCAGTATATTACTTTTAAATAATATATAGAAACTGCGTAAAGGCACTTTAATTATTAGCATTTTAGAGGAGACTTTTTTCCTGTGGTTGAAATCAGTTGTCATTATTTGTTAGCATAATATTTTACAGAATTTTTTAAACAGATGTTTGAATGTGGCCCTTATGATGGTTTTTGTCATACACAAATACATAAAATAAACCACAGAAAAATACAATTGTTTTTATGGTGTTCTAAGTAATAAATGTAAAGCAAGTAAAGCAGCGTGTTCTTTCTTGACTTCCCCCAAAACCTGCTGTGATCATATTTACCTCAATTATATAAATGCAAGTACCTTCTTCTTTGAAGGGAAATATATGAAAAAATATATCAAATTTTAAAATTCAGGAACAAATCATACCACACTTCTCACACAGTATGATAGTTTACTATTTGGTTTCTGCCTCTGGAAGAAATGAATTACTTGGCACTAGACAGAAGAGTTAGACCCTTTATTTATTTTGAGAACACTCCCAAATGGTCGAAGTCCCAGTTCACTTTAGGTAGTGTCCTGTTGAGTTAGTGCTCCATTGTTAATTAGAAATGCTTCTAGTTAAAACAATGCAATCAGAGACACATAAGGATGGACTAAGTGAAATCATATGGAGCCATCCTCTCCAAACCTCTCTGTCTTGTTAAACTGGAATAGAAAGCATACCAAAAATAGATTCTTTATGAGAAATTTGCTCCTTTCTGCTTGTCAGAAGCGTTGCTTTTAGTAGACATTTTTTTCCATTATTTCAATAGTTCTTTAAAACGTGAATGTAAATGTTGAGCTGAGGGAGTTAAACAAGCAATTCAGACCATAAAAAAGCATCAATTTGGTTTACTCCAGATCATATGCACTGGACTGTGTTATTTCCCCGTTGGTATACACACACCTCTGTGTGTTTGCCCAAGGCTGGATAAAAGCTACACATATCACACACCCTTCTTGGGGAGGCGTTAGCTGGGGTCACCAGTGGGAGGCCAAGGATGAAAATTTCACACGCAGCTCCCAGTTTCAGCAAATAGTCGCTATGTTATTCCACATACAGCTGTCGAGAAATTCCAGCATCCCTTATCTCACACGTGTATTAGCTTAACGCAGTCCCCTCTAGCACCCTCCAAGCCCAAAGCAGAAAAGGACCCCAGCAAGTCCCACCTCACAGGATACAGCTCCGGAGAACGATTCCCACAACCAACCTCTTCCCTGGATAAAATTACACATTTGAATGAGAACTCCTTTAAACAGTGCTCAAATTAGAATATTTCTCCTTAACAGTAGCATGGAGAAAACTTATTGCTGACCCCAGCATGAAGTAACTGGAACACACAGCGTACCCATAGCACAACTGACACCTAGTGCGAACCATCAACCCAGCACTACAGCCACTGCCAAAAAGACAAGTAGCAGGAAAAATAATGTCTTGGCCAGAAGAAGTAGGAATGTTTCCTGTCTTTGACAAGGTGGGAGAGTAGTGCTGATCAACTTGCTGGCAGGCAGTATGTATATATGGCGTTGATGGTTCAAAAAGGAAGGGGAGGGGGGAAGTCATGTTTAAACAATTAATGCATCTGTAGCAAAGCCTCAAGTAAATGGGTTGCTCTGCCTTCTGGTACTTAATTAGTACGCTCTGTTCAGTACATACGGTGTCCCCAGTAAGCAGTGCCTCCAAAGCAAATTAAAAGGAGCATAATAAATCTTGCCTTTTCTCCAGACGTACAAATCTCTCTCTACACCCATGTGTACAAATATGTATATCTATACATATATGTAAGGAGAGAAAGAAGATAAAAAACTAAGGTTGCAGGAGGACAACAGAGCAACAGCCATCATGTTCATTTCTTATGTTTCTGAGGAATCAGCTTTGTAGAGCTATAGAGCTGATGACAGCCTGCACAAGGACAGAGCTCAGTGAATAATTCAGACCCAGTAATTTTTAGATATATCTCACAACTTCGGCATTTTGCAGATCAGTTAAATGTAGTTGTATGTCTGAGAAAAAAAGCAGCAAAATGTAAAACAATTCACGTAAAAGTTTGAACGCAAACCCATGAAAAAAAATGCGTGGCAATATATCTATTTTCTCATGTCAATAATTTTATAACAGTTATAATGTCTTCAACCACTAAAGATAAACCTTCTACCTACTAGTGTCTTGGGGAGGGGGGGGGGTCTGCATTTGACTCTGGTGGGAGCAGGCTGTAACACCTGAGTGTTTTCTCACAAGTCATCAATGCAATAATGAGAGGTTTGGGCTTCTCAGTATTAGTATTCTTGTGCTTTTCAAAATGGCCACGCTGTAAAAGATGGTGCTCACCCAGCAAGGCAGAAAAAATGATGCTGTATTACAGCAGAATAGTTTGCAAAAGCAATGAGAGACTTAAAGGGATACACAGCTTGTGTTTATGAAAATTCATAAGCATTTCAAGTGTACCCCTAAAGGAATCGTGTAGATGCTGCAACAAATTATTATATAATATAATTAAACACAAAAACCAGCAATAGTAAAATAGCATTAAGGGACAGATTTTCATTGCTGTAGCAGTGGCAGATTGCAAGCAAAGATCCCATTAGAGGTAATGGGAGCTGAAGCTATAATCCACTGTGTAGTGTCAAAAATAATATCCCTGTGGCTTTGGCTTAAACTGGCAGAGTTAAGGTAGCAACCTGATTTCTAATTCTCCCAATTGTGTGCAGACAGCAACCCTCACAACGCCCCTCTTCCCCTTCTCCTCCCCAAACGCATTTTCAAGAAATCCACATTTGAGCACAAGGGAGGGAGGGAGGATCAGGCATGCTATATATAATAGTGCATTTCCTTTGCTTTTGTTGGTTTAAATCAAGCTTTTACTTTATTTTAGCATGGTTAACGGTTAGAGCAAAGGGCTACCACTGAGAGCTCTGATGTTTTTCACTTTGTAATCATAGGTAAATCACCTTTGGACTGGTGTAGCCAGGCTTTTAGCAAGGTGAAGCAAGCTGCTCTCCCTCTCTAAAATCACCCTTCACCTCTTACAGGAACAAATTGCAGCAGCCTGTAGCCAGCGCAAACCATCGGGGACTCCACAGTGCTACAGCTGGTAGCAGTTTTTCTTAAATCAAATGGTCCCTGTGGGGTCATTTCACACCCCCCACACCCCCCCCAAGCTCTTGTTACCTGCTGTAATGCGTTTTCCTTTGTCACTTAAGCTCTTTCAGAGGATGGTCAGCTTTAAACAGACTAGATGCCCAGCTCCAATCCAAACCTGTGGGCTTGGGCTGTCTCCCAGCCTTGAATTAGACCTGGGGACTCCAAAGTGCTGGAATAAAAACAATGCACGTACGGAATCTGTACAAATGTGCATAGGGTTTTTATTAATTTTCATAATTTCTAAGTGTTTGGGATGTTTACATTACTGCTGGAAAAGAGCCTTACCCATGCTGAGGGAGGAGATGGGCTTTCACGCCTACAGGTAGTTGATAGGATGGACTGTACTCTCTACAGGCTTACAAATGACACCAACGTGGGGGAGCTGGAGGGCAGGGCTACCATTCAGAGGGAACTCAACAAGCAGGAGGTAAGACCACCAAAAACTTCATGCAGTCCTAAAGAGACAGATGCAAGGCCCTGAATGAACCCAGGGATGAACCAACCCTGTGAATCCCTACGGAGAGGGGGCTGATGAGCTGCGCAGCAGCTCTGCAGAAAATGATCTTGGGATCCTGATGGATGAGCTAATGACCTCTCGCTTGAACCACTCAGCCTAAATTTCTGTATTGTTCTGCCTTCCAACAAACTCACAGAAATGCCATCTTATACATACAATGCGATATTTGCCCTTCTCCCTCCACGGCAGGGAATTAATCCCAGTTTAGGTCAAGGAAAAGAGACACATACAGACATCTGCAAACTTGTGACTGGCTCAGCAGTAGCTCTGCTGGCACCAACCACCCAGTGAATCAGTGGTAGAAGCAGAATTAGAAAACAAGAATTACTAGCTCCCAGTTCTACCTGTTATCTCTTCAAGCATAGTGGTTTCACATGAAAACCTTGTGCTGCCTGGGACAGCTGTCGTGATGTGTTTTAACAGCACTGAGCACAACAGCTTTCTGGCCTTCAACTGATAATTCTTGGCATTACTGTAATGCAGATTATGATAATTATTAATAATGTGCTGGGGTATGAATAAATTACATGGAATATAGGAAAGTATTCTGGTGCAGAACAATGAGCTTCAACAGAACAGAAAAAAAGTAGGTTTTTGGCAGAGTATGGCAGAGTATGTGTAATAAAGTAATAATTGTCACACAAGTGATAGCCACTAAAACAAAGGTTTTTGGGAGAGAACTGTTTTTTTCATGTATCTTTGTCCAGTACTTAGCACTATCCAAAACCAGGCCTGCTACATACTATTATGGTCCAAATAAATTGAAAAAAAACCCCCAGTAATACAAAATTTAAGACATACAGAGACCTTGTCTGCAATAAGGAGAGAGGGAAAAGGTGAGGAGAATTCATACAGTAGGGGAAAAGGTTTGCTACACGTACATCTCTTCCTCCATTTTGATCAACTGAAAAATTTAATAACTGGGTAATCAGAATGAAAATTTCTGAATCAATATTCGATAAAACAAATGAACTCAGTTTTCAGTGCAAAGCATTTTGGGACTTGGCAAACTGTTCAAGCCACTTTTATACTCCCCCTATCACAAACTAATTGCAAACATCAGTGTGAATGTGACTAGGACAATAAAAGGTTTTGAAGGTTTTGTCCTGGCCTCAGCCATTCTGTCGTTTTTAGAATTTCATAGACCGACCTTCTTGTCCAGCAGATTCAAAAGCTCACTCAAAAACCAGATATATATGACCTAGGCTTATTTTCCAGGGAGAATACTAGGAATCAACTAAACCTGTTAATCCTCTATAGTGAAAGGGTCAAGTACAAAGTCATGTTTTACTTGAAGTTTGTTCCTTCCTAGAGAAAAAGGTTTTCAGATGAATTGAAAAAAAGAAAAACCCCACAGTATCATGTGTACTAAATTAGAGGCAAAGTCTATAAATATCACCCTGAAAGGATGAGAGAATTCTCTGATCTTTTCCAAGATACCTGAGATGATTATTTCGCTTTCTGCATTGCTTCTGCCACCGTCTGTTAATTGTTTGTTCTCTGCTGTTGCCTTTTGAAATATCTTTTATTACATTCCATGCTTAATATTATAACACACAAAGATGAATTACAAATGAAGCAGTAGAAAGAAGAGTTGATGGCATGAGCTGAACAAAAATAATTTTTTTTTATAAATAATATTTAATACCTTTCTCAAAATCCAAGGTTCAAACCTTGCCTCCAGTAAAGTACAGGGCAGAATGAAGCATTTTATCCCACTTTTTGGTACAGCTCCATCAACGTGTTTCAGAAATGAGCAAGAAATCTAGGTAATAAAACAGTATAAATCCTATGATCCTTTGGTTTTCTAGATGGCACCTGCTAGAACAGGTGCAATAATTACTGATTACTGGGGCCTAAGTGTCTATGATCGCATGACAGCAAGGATGACACAATTCATTTCATATAGACAAGTGGAAAGAAAATAATTTTCAGCTCTTGACTCTTATTTTAAGTATTTCTAAAGCATTATTCACCATAGTATCAGTGAAGAGGCTAGATTCTAAAATTGAAAGTCTTCATAGCAAACTATTAATCCCCGGGTCATCTGTACATAGGACAAAATTCATCATATAACCTTTGGGGTATGCAAACAATATGGGCTTCAATCTCCATATACAAATGTAGCTCTTAACACGTATGAGTGCAGTACATGCCCAGAAAAACCATTAATCTCTCAGGTCTTTAAAATGAAGAGCACTTTTCTAGCAATGACTTCAAACAGCTGAAGTCATGGAAACATATTCATAATTGGTTTAAGTAACTAATTTTGGCACCAAATAAAATTTCTGTATCATCTTTTAATTCAGTGGAGACCTGCTTCAAAGTTTATAATTTAATATCTCTATTAAACAGAAAGAACCCATATAAATTGTACATTTTGATAAAGTCCTAACAATTGTACATCTAGAGCTACATCACTGGTATTGCAACAGTCTGCTCTTTAATAAATTTATGTTTCAACAAATATCTATTTTGCTATTTTTTTCAAAGAAGTCACTTACTTTTAGATAAATTTGAAGTCATTAAGTGGATGATGGTAATTCTGTGCCCTGGAATTTTTAATAACACATAATATTAAATGCCTTGAAACATTTGCATATCTGATAAGAAATAAAACAGGATCTTTAAACAGAGATTAAAAATGTATTTGCTTCTTTACACTATATTCTTGAAGATGATATTATAGTTAGCAATAATAAATACTATCGTCCTACTCTGATATCAAAGTCAAGTTGTACTAGACACACAGTCTACAAGAATTGCCAATCTGAACAGACAAATCAGCAAATGGAGATGGAAATGTGTAAGGCGATTTGTCTCTTGTATCATTAGCAAAGCCTGAAGCAGAGTTGATCTGCAGACTCCAGCCAGAGGACTACATTGCCTCTTAAAGAACACTGGGCACCATTACATGTTGGACTTTTACCACCCCAGTGTAATTAAACTGTGACACTGGCACCAGTCCATAAGGCAAATAGAGAGTACACTAGCAGTTCTGTGCCCTGAAATGGCAAGCACTTCCATGCAATAAATATCTATGTTATAGCAGCTACTGTAAACACTGTAAGAAAACACACCCGTTTGGTAAATCTCCACAAAGAAAGGCTCACACAATTTATTAACATTTCCACTACTTAGAACAAAAAAATTCTGAGGGTATGTGCCCTTCCTCACCCTACGTCACTTGAGTTTAGGCTGATGAAAATAAACGTGACAGTAACAACTAATGCATCTCTAACACAGCCCAGTGCCCACTTCCCGTATTTTGTTACTTCAAAAGCATCAAGAAGCAGAGGAAAATACAAGAATATCAGTAAATGTCATTGTTCTTAGCATCATGAAAGCAAAGGGAGACAGGCAGTTAGACGATAAATATTAAATTAAACAGCAGAGATTCATTCTCTACACTCAAAAGAGTTTCTTCTAAAAATGAAACTGTCAGCACTGACTATAAATGTTTGTTTATCATTGATCTTTTGGGACCTGCAGTTGTTATGAAGTACTAGAGATTGCAAACTCTGTATTTTGGAAATCAGGCACTGAGCATTTTGATAGCAGAAGACAGGGGAAATAATTCATCTCTTTAAAAAAAAAATTATCCTTATTTTATAGCTCTCCTTTCATCAGAGCTTATTTGAAGTTTTTAGTCTCTCTTGTATTAAAAGATAGTTCTGATTCTGCAGGAAACATTCTCAGTGGGAGGTATCTTATAAATTAATACATAAAATTGAGGACACCTCTTACAGTGCAAGAGTATAATCTAGAAATAATTTATGGAAACCCAGAATAAAGACCAGGGAAAAAACATAGTAAGTTCTCAAATGTGGAGAATAAGTTAAACATTAGAACAAAAAATGCTGACTAAAAAGACTTTAATCATGCAAAACCCTGGACACAGTCTTAAGTCCAGACAGAAGGTAACCAAGCTGGCTTGTAAACCTTTCACTGAACTGGAAGAAAATACCTTCTTTAATGTGTACAGGATAATATCTTCCAAAATTTTTTTCAAGCATTTGTTGTAAAATTTCATCCAATTTCATTAAATAAATCATTGGATTAAGTCTCCTGACTATGTCTTGTCAGCTGGGAAGAAAGGCAATTCTAGCACCTTGGATGCATCTATGCTGCAAATTGGGCAATGACAGGGGGACTGGACCTCCCAGTTGGGAGCCCGTTTGCCTACTGGGCTGTGCAGAGTTACTTGTTCCAAAACACACGGAGGACTTTTAAAAGCTAGTGACGCACTATTCTGACATTACTATTGTACATCATACATGGAAAGCTGGAATGGAAAACTAGGTAGGTGCGTAACTTCCTGCGTTCCAGAACAGCTCATAAACCTTACTGCGCCGAGTCGGGTTTTTTTAGGAGCTTCTCTGGCACCCGAAATCTCACCGGGGAAAGATAAACTTTGGCAAGGAGAGACCAGGATAGCGGTGCCGGACGGAAACAAAAACCGCAGGGAGCTGAGATGGCGTTACTCTCCTTGCTTACCAGACTCTCCACCATGAATCAGACGCTCCCTGTGCCGGGGGTGAATCACACTGCAAAGCAGGCTGAAAATGGGAACCTGGTCTCCCATCACAACAGGCTAGCAGTACCCTCCTGAAAACGAGCTGGTAAATAAAGACATGCATCCTCCTTAAATCCGAGGTGATCCTCACAAAATGCAAACGGAGTGGCCTCGGATCCCAGTGGGTCTGTAGAAAGGCTGTTTGGCAAGGAGGTCAGACCAAGAAAGGTTGCGGATCATTCCCAGCACTCGGAGAGCATTTCAGCCCCCACTGCTACAGACGGACCCACTACCAGACCGGCAAAGACTCCGTGACCCAGGAGGTCACGGCCTAGGAAAGCACACAAAAGGCATCTGTGGTCCACAGGGCAGTGGGTGTAATTCTCCTCAGGATGTCAATTGGAGCTCAGTTCTCTGCAGGAAGAAACGAGCCATGCTTGAAGGAAAGGAGGATCTTCGATGACAGTGGCTGTATTCTGCATTTTGACGTACATTATTTCCATTCAGCTGAAACAACAGGGTGTGCAAAGGCTGCAGTAGAGTGAAAGGGAGAATATGTAGCATAGGGCAGGAATTTAGTCTCTTTCAGATTTTTTCATCTTTCTCTGCAGATTTACACACAGTGTTTTTCAAACGGGAAGCGGTAGCTGATGCCATCCCATTCTTCGCTTTTGATTCTTGTAAATTCCTATTAGGTTAAATTCTGATTTAGTAACTTGACGTACTGGGAAATGACTATAGATTCCAGCTCTAGCCAGGCAAGAAGCCAAGGTAACTGCATTGTGAGAGGGATGGGCCTTAGCTCTCCTCTTGAAAATTTAACACATTTTAACTATTGATTTTCAAATGAAATACGCTTATGTCACATCAAAACAGAGCAGTATTAGGTTTCCTCTGTACTTTGTGCTGCTGAATTCAATTGCCTCATTCGATCCTAACTGCAGTAAAAAAAGGACAAATGGCTCCTCACATTAATAATACTCAAAAAAGGTAACTGCTAAATTGCATCTAGCAACAACCTGGGAGCCGGCACAAGCGCTACAAACTAACTGCAACGTATATGAAGCAACAAAGCGACAGAAACTTGTGTTGGTTATAACTGAAGACTTAAAAGTCATCTTTAAGTGTAGTATTCCCAAGCACAACAGAAGTAAAATTTTGCCGTGACAAAGCGTAACTGCAGCAAAACAGGTCCGAGAAGCCTAAAAGCCCACCAGTGGCATATGAGAAAACAGAACCCCTGCTCATCTCTGGATCTTCAGGAGAGCCTCACAATAAAGCAGAACAATAAGCTCCAAAGCAAAACTCCCATATTGCAAGGCTATTCCTATCATGTCTTACTGCTGTTTTGAAAAAGCAAGATTACCTCTTTCTTATGCTGGGCAGCTCTTTCTCATCCAGCCTCTGCCTGAAGGAACAGATCCAGCAAACAGACGGGGCCGTCTCCCATCCACATACCCTCAAAACACACAGCTCCCACTGCTTCTTCAGCTTTCCTTCAACATTTCCAAACATATATGTGACTTGCTGTGGTCTGGATATTTCCAGAAAGGAAAACGCAACATTAACTACACGGATTTCTTTTTTCCTGGAAAGACTTCATCACAACTGCTATGTTCTTTCATATGAGAAGCAACAAGCTGAAAACATATTTCCCTGTAGAATATCTAATGATAACTACAAAAATAACCAGCCTGTTTGCTTTGATCTTCATAACAGCTGTAAATTCTAAGTATTGCGTTAACTGTATATTAAAGCACCATAAGCAATTGTGTTTATTTCAATCATTTTTCAATTACCAAATCAATTTTCATAGTCACCTTAAAAAAATGTTTCTAACAAGGAACTTTGGGTAATTTAGCCTAAAATGACAAAGAAAGTTCAGATGAATAATTATGAACCAGGATAAATTGTGACCACAGTGTATACTTACTAAATTTTGCAGAAGTATTAAGGCAATAGTTACTGGAATACAGTATCGCATGAAGTTTATAAATACTGACAAAAATAATATTAAAATAATATATTAGCAACAGAACACAGAACGATGAAGGTCAAACAAGTAATGTTCACTTTGATTCATCTTAATGTGAATGAAACCTTGAATAATGGCATCCTTAGTTTGGAATTTCTTGGCTCTTGTTTCGTATCACGCTTCTAGTATCATTTAGGAATCATATCATCAGATAATTCAAAGGTAAATTTTAGATACTACATAATAGATTTGACAAAACATTACAAAAATTATTTCTATCTTTCTAATGACACCATTTATATAAATAATACTACAAGGCTTTTTAGATTAGGTTTATTCTAACCTGATATTTTTCCGCAATGCTGAAACCAAAAAATAGATTGTGGTCTTAAAAATAATAAAAAAGAAAGTGTCTATACCCAGATGCATATCTACTTTAACTTTATAAATGAAACATAAAATGAAAACAAAATCTCATATGGTGAAAAACATACTGATTTCTAACGTCAATCAGCATTAATAACTTAAACTATTTTAAGTAGCTTTTTTAACTGATTTTATTAGACATTTCAAATTAAATGTAGTTTTTATACTATTTTTCAGCAGGGGTTTTTTTCCCCTAGAAAAAGGTAATTCTAGAAAAGGATTTATTTTTAAACAGTGCAATTACATAAAAATTAAGAAAATTTTACCATGTTTACAGTAAGTGAAAATTTATATGTAAAAAGTCTAATCTAACCCTTATTGCTGCCAATAAAAATATTCTCATTCACTTCAAAAGGTCCATGTAATAGAATATTTGGACTGATTATCTAAGTTGTTTTTTAATTTTAGTTTTTATTTGTTAACAAATGAAGTAGCGAAGCACCACTAGTGTTGCATAACTCGTTTGCATAGCTGCCATCACTAGAAATGGTACAGAAAGCTGTTTCTTATCACAGAACATACTCACAGAAGGATTTAGGTGGGAAGAGACCACCAGAGGCCACCCAGTCCAACCGCCCGCCCAGAACGGGGTGCAGGCAGTACCAAGCGCATGCATCAGACCAAACCTCTCCTCCATCCAACGCCGCACGCATCAGAAGGTGAAACGAAAGATTCACGTGCAGTACCTGTTGTGCAGCACTATATAAAAGCAAAAAAATTCCTTTTGCCAATTAGATGCTACCAGCAGAGATTCTGAGTGTTATTTGATTAACATTTTCTCCACCTCTGCAAACTGCAGTGCTGTTAACAGTCATAAACTAATCGGCCATCCGTCTTTTAAAGCCCAGACATCACTGCCTGCGTCTTAAAACCCACAGCAGTAACGAACGTGTCTTGATCTAGATTACTTCTGTTCAGAGAGGGAAGAACAATGTGAGATTGGGGCAAGGTTGACACAACAGGGATGTTATGACTGAAGTGTCCTTATTCTCTTGCCCTAATTCCAGAGACAGATTATTAATTAAAGTCAAATGACTTGGATTTCCACAGTACATGGTGAAAGGAATAAAAAGTTTCTCCCTGCAGCACTTTCCGATCCAGTCCCAGTAAAGCACAGTACTTCAGTAAATCAATGGTAATGTTATGATCAGCAATTTAACCAAATTCCTTATCAGCACTTACTTATACTTTCATATCAGCAAAACCCACAGTCAGTATTTTGCGCAATACTCACTATATATGTGTATATATAAACACACACAAGAGGAGTAAGGTCTGACCAGCTGTGCAGAAATACAGCTTCCAACAAATTAATTTGTGTTAATCTAGAGAGATATGTTCCACTATTCCCAGGAGTGTGCAGAGCAGCCCTAAGCAGCCTCTCTTAAAGGTTAGATTTGTAAGAAAAACTCTATGGCTGACATTTGCAAAGTCAGCTAGGAAAATGGACACCCATTTTGCATCCATTTTAAAGGTAATTTGCCATTCAGGTGTTTTTCTTCGTTCTGCATATCTCGAATTCCACACTCATAAAATTGCTGCTTATGGGTTTGCAGCAGACTCTCTTCCCTTTTCTTTGTTGCAAAGTTATCAAGGGCCTCTTTGTTCTTACATTGTGTTGTTCATTAAAAAAGAAGAACTTTCATTTTCCTTATAATGGAAGTTGTGCTCTCAGATACTACACATATCCCTGAAACAACCCTATGTGGAATCTGTTGATATCAGATACATATTTCCCACAGAAACACTCTCACAGTGAAAGAGAAATAGCTTTTCATAAAAGAAGCTAAAAGAACTTGAAAAGTAATACAAAACACAATAAAAGAATTTATTTCTAGCAGTGCATTTCTGAAGTATCTATCCTTTTGGAGATGTGTCACAGTTTCCTAAAGGGTTTGTATTAAAAACCACTTTAAAAACACACAGCGGGTTTCTTTAGGGATTCTATCAGACTTCATATCTAACTGATTTTCTAGAAGTGTATATTTTAATAGAAAAAATCCTGCTACACTAAACATTAATGTCAGGTAGCAGACGAGATCCTCCAATCTAGTGGTCCACTGACGTTGCACCTGAAGAGTATTCAGTGGGGAAGACTACTTGGCTCAACTGTCAGACAAATTAATCTCTGCCCTCACACCCCGCCCCATCTTGATCGTTATTGAGTAAGATGCATGTAAAACGTATTTGCATTTCAGTGACATGTATTTTTAAAAGCATGCTAATGCTGCACGCACTTGCTTGGACATACCACCTCCATTTACATTCGGCATGTTAAAATTGGAACCTTTCCATTATCCCATTTTCACTACTCAATAACCCCTTCCCTTTCTGAAGTTTCTTATTCTTCTTATGAACCTTTATCTAAGAAGCAGGCTGAAGCACCAGGCTGTGCTAATAAGGAGAAAGTCCCCAATGAATCCATGTCTGGTTTAATCCTTATCTTCAGACCACTTCTTCTGCAACATATACTAATTAATTAATTTCCACATTTACTTGCCAAACTCTATTCCATAACGAGTGAACCTCCACTGTGACTTCTGTCTCTTTCCCTGTGGACTTCTATAGTGTGTACCCACTCCTTTTCAGCACGTCAAAATTTCTGCCACCCGACACGGCAGCTGGAATTTCAATCACATTACATCTTTGACCTGTCCCTTTACTGATAACAAGACAACTTAAGCCTTGCTTTAATCTGTTCAGCATCTCATCAACATTCAGTTTCCTGCCCCAAAAATTCCACCAGCATGTTCTTTACAGTGGCAGCTGCCCCCTATAAGGCTTTCCCATACTAGACACTGGACTTACTCGAACTCCACCTTGCTTAAACTCCTCAAATTCCACCTCATTCAAAATCTTACTTCAGTATTAGGAAAGTTAAATATAAAAGGTTATAATACGCATTTGTCACCCCTACTTAGACTATTTTCTTCTTTCAGCTCAGAATATGAACTGGGGAATAGGCTCCAAAGTGGCACTTGAGTAATTTCATGATTATACCAAAGACGTTTTCTCTAAGCTTTAGGTAAGAGATTTTTTTCTGCTAGATTATTCAAGCCTTGTCTGAGCCCTCACTTTTTTGTAATACTCTTCACCAGCAAAATCAAACAAGATATTTCTCAAACTGTCTTTCCTGCAGTGCATCATTCCATTATTATTTTTCATGGAACTGAGGCACATTTGGATGACATTTGTGCATATTCATTCTTGGATACCATTAGCTCAATGTATTTCTAGATGTCTGCGTGCAAAGCCACATAGCTGCACGGAGCAGAGAGAATTTCAGTTAATTGGAAGCCAGCTAGAGTGAGGTACTTAACAGCTGTACAACCTACCCACGGACTTTAAATCAGAGTTCAGATCATCAATTGTCATGCTATGCAATATTCAAGAGAGACATCTGCTGGCAATAAAAGGAAAGGCGCCGATCATGAACTATGATGAAAGCACTACACATTTAATTATGCGGATATATACTTATCCATGAAAATGAACTATTCAGGACTAATTAGAAATACCCAATCTGATGAAATCATACATTTACTTTCATTACACCATTTTCTAGATGCATCCTGTTTCATTTATGATGCATTTCATCTGTTTATGTTGGATATGATTTGCTACATTACACTGCTTCACAAATGTTGTCAGTGGGATGGAAGCAGCTTAATACAAGAGGCATTTATTTACTGCAAGGATCTACATCTGGTTTAAAGTCTGAATACATGCTCCGAATGCAAGGTATTTTATAGATACGAGTACTGTAATTTTAACGAACGACAGGATGCCATCCAATAACTAATTAATATGTATCAAGTAAGAGTAAATGACCAAGCTTTGACGATACCTTAACTAACGTCACCCGCAGCAATGGCACCGCAGCCAGAGGACGTCCGACCATTAGCACAGCACCAGTGAGATGAGACTCCAGCCAGCCTTCCAGTGCTGAAGCTATTTCGCTATAACCGGGCCAAAGATTATTTTTAGACAACTTTCTTGTGGGCTATAAAGGAAAAAACCTCCTTAACCAATGTCTTAAAATGACACTTAGCCACAGCCTTGTTAGCTTGGTTTGTTTCAGCTTGTGTTTTCATATTCATATTTTGAACTTTGTCAAGAGCCAAGGAGGAAAATGTGCTGCAGGTGTCAAAACACTTATGACTGTCCAGCAGAGGACATTTCAAAGAAACAGTGAGGCACAGAATTAGCCATTGCTAGTGCAATATTGCTGGTGCAGCTGCCTCGTATTTTATTGCATCTACTTTTTAAATTTTCCAGCGTTCTTTTCCCAGCTATGAAGCAATTTCTTTCAGCCCTGCTCAGGGAGAAGCCATTGTTCCACCACCCTGCTGCAAGATGGGAGAAGGTATCTGTAAGCAACAGCCATGCTGTTGCCTCGCCAGGATTTATCCATGGGTCTTAGGAAAACACTTGTGACCAGACTTTCCAGTTTCTTTTGGAATACTCCAGATTCCACACACTACCTTATTTAAAAAAAAAAATACCACCACCACTCTGGAGGGGTATCTTATGCTCCTAACAGTACACCTACTCACATGGTCCTCCTCCTTGAGCCCTTCTCCCTCTTATTTCTTCATCTAGGTCATTTTCACGGACAATTGCCTCCGTTGATATTTTTGTGACCGGGTGGCAATAGCCAGCAAGTCTTCACTGTATTTGCCCTCCCTCTACCCCCAAACCTGTGCTTAAATTACATGCCCTTTTTGCCTTCTTGCTACAATTTAGTCCTTAAAGTAAGAAAACAGCAGCAGTGCCCCAGAATTAATTGAAAGCTTGTCTTTCACTGCATTAGGGCATTGAACTATTGTTCAAACGAGTCAATTGAAGAGACGGGAAAACAATTTTCCAAGAGGCAGAGGAAAATGGACACTAACAGACCTGCCTATACAGTAAGAAGCCCTAGAAAGAATACTAATGCTTCAGGCGAAATATATTTTAACCACAGTTAAAGCAAGGGGGGGGGGGAAATCCCCTACCATTTCCCTTTAGGAGCTTTAAACTGTTTTCAAATTGTTTTAATAATTTCAGCTACATAACAAAAAAATCACTTCTATGTATATAACTGCAAGATTCCTTCAAGGCTTCCTTTCTAATTCAGTCTTCTTATCCTAAAAAGCCCAGATCTACTTCCCATCGTCTCTCTCCCAGGTTAGGAGATGCTTTTAACTCCTAATTGGCTCCACTCTACTGATTTCCATAGCTTTACTCCAGTTCTTTCCATCCACCATGATCCACATCATCATCCTAACTACAGGAACCAGGCTTATCTAAAAGTTGTTTATTGAAAGTGACCATTTCACATGACAACAGGCTATCCACCAGAATTAGTATAGTATAGTATTAGGAATACTCATCACTTTACATAATCTGTATTTTTTTCAGTGTGCCAATGCCTAGAGGCACAGGTATTGTCTGAAACGCACCAACTTTCAATGCATGGGTTAAAATCTGACCACTACTGAGAGACTGAAGCTTCATTCAAGCATTTAGGTGGTTCTCAGGAAGCTAATGATTAAGGTCATCTCACATCTACTCTTATGGACAGCAGTACTTGGTGATCTTTTCAAACTTATGTTTATTAATCAGAATTGGTTTGACATGATGATGAATGGGTAGTCCTTTTAAAAAAAAAGTTATTTTGTTACTGATTTATTGTATTGTTTTCTTCTTCATATTCTTTATACATAGGGTTAATCTCTCTACTGGATCATTTGGTTTTTTGTGATAAACTACAGGAAGAAATACACAGAAAGTGCCAAAAGCACTGCTGCAGCAACCAGCTAGCCGTAAAGTTATCTTCCAGCAGAGGGAATGAGGTCACAGCAGCTGAAGATGGAACTGCACAGAATCCATTTAAACCATGATATACTATTGATATAGTCTGTAAGTCTTCCAAATACTTAAACGGATGGATCTTGCAAAGAAGAAAAGAAAGAAATTCAACAGACCATGATCATCCCAAAAGCCTAGGACATGGCTAAAACATAATGTCATGATTTTTCCTGAGAAAAATAATGGCCTAACTGTAAATCTGTTTAAGATTCATCTAATTTAAGCTGCTTAAAATAAAAGAGGAAAGTTAAACCATCAGTCAACATACACCAGTTGCTATTACTGTTTATGAAATACATATCTTGTTTGTACATTTAAAAAAATCAGCTTTAAGTAGCTTCAAAGAAAATGCTACCTTTATCATAATTTCTGTTCATCAACACACGGGACTAGTAATGGTGAGCAAAGGCATATTGGACTGAAACACTTGAATGACATCTTTGCTCTGAATCAGCTATGCTGTATGATGAAAATGCCTCTTAATGACACTCAATGTAACATTATAAAACAGTTTCACTGCAATTATTGTACTTTTTGTTTGGCATGAGCCAATCTCCATTATTCTAAGTAGTTAATGTAAGTAGCGCAGATCGTACTCACCGATATGATTTCACATTCCATGATAGGATGGGCTGCAGCTCTGAAGAAAATTATTAGTGAGTCAGAGACCACTCACATTCCAATGCTGCTATAATTAGAAACCATCTACACCTCCAAACTATGGCAATTCTAATTCTGAGGATAACTAGAGCCTATCTTTTACAGTAACTATTGGCAAGTATGAACAAAAACTCACTTTATATGCCAATAATATTTACACAGTTCTGAAAATATAATCTTACACAATGCTAACCCTTAAAGACATAACAGGTTTTTAGCACAGTGCTTAGCCCGTAAGTATAGTGTAAACTAATAAAGAACAAATCTTACAGATCCATACAAAGGCTTTTTCTGTTAATATCTATTTGAACTAACTTAAAAGCATATGCATATTCACAGCAAAATCCATCGGAATTTTAGGGGCTTTGCATAAAACGTCCCAAATAAATTTTGAGATCTAGAGACTACATCATCATCTACAAATGCACAGATTTATGATGGTGCCAACTCCCAACACACAAAGAAAAATATTTGAGTGACATGTAGATTCTCTTCCAACCTTTTTCATTTCACAACAGGGAAAAAAAAAATATGCAACCCATTCCAGTACTATTAAATAAACTTTATTATTGTGAAACCTATTAGTGTTTATTGAGCCGAGATTAAATGCTTCTGCAATAGGAATTTTAAAAGGTGTTTGAGTACAGCATATGAACAGTCAGGAGCAAGACTACCTTCAGGATTATTCATGAGTTCTATTATTTCAAGACTAGCATGGATTGGACTCTCTAATTTTTTATGTGGTAAACTGTGTCTTTTTTGTGCACCCTTAGCTGCTGTGATGGCTCATTTCCTGTATGTGTGAGGTAGCACCAAACCCAGATCTCTAGCCTAATGCTCAGTGGAATTCAGCTTTCCCATTCCACAGGAGGTCCCATTACTTCCTTTAAATTGCCAAGTATACTCCTAAAACAATATGATTTCCAGAAAAGAAATAGACTATCAAAAATAACATTTCAAAAATTAGGTCATCCTAGAGATATACTTGGTGGCAAGAAGCAAGGTTTGACAAATTCATGTTTAAAGAAAAATCACCCATCACTAACAGCGATGAAAACACAGCTAATTAAAGTACTTATCTACTAAATTAACATGCAGACATTATGCTGCTCTATCAAAATAATCTAATTCATTGTCTATCACCCTACACATACTCATACACAAGATACAATGCATAAAAACAGGCAACTTCAAAAGATCTTTTCAGCAGTCTGCAGGTAGATCAGTTTTTAATGCTGCTTTTGTTCCATTTATGCACCATTCACCACTTTGTCTTGTAAAAATGTAGCATCTAAACCACTTCTGAAGCCACTGGATTCCGGTTCCTAACATTCCATGGAAGAACAGGACATAATGGTAAAGAAGAGAAAAACCTCAAAACATCCAAAGCTCCCCATTACCAGACTTGAATGCCTTCAAACAAGCAACTCTAAGTCTTCCAGACAAGTTCTACTTGTTGTTTCTTACCACATTTTGTGTTCTTGGAATAAGGCAGGCATTTTGAACTCAGTAGCACAGAAATCAACAGAGAGATGCAGAGTCATGGTGTCTCTGCCAAAATCTCCAACTTCTGATTGAACATACCGTAAACATGTATAAGACTGAAACACCAACACTGAAAAATAGTTTGCTTTATACTTTCTACCCAAACCAGTGTATCTTCTGATCCTAAAGACTGGCAGAGACTTACCTGAAGAGAAAATTAAAAATTCATTTCTTACACAGCTAGTGCTTTTTGCCTTTCTGTTAATCAGTCCAAATTTCCATTTCAGGCACTAAGTCTCTGGCTAATTTTGTATTTCAATTGAAAACACATCTCTTTAAAACTTTTTAATTAGCACTTCTTTCAAGTTGTATAATTGTTAATTAGTTGCTCACTGTTAATTTTAAGTTTGCTGGCACAGTGCTTTGAGACTTTACAAATAGTCCTCTGCATCTTGGTTTGTATTGTTGTAATGTGACAAATCTAGCAGACCAGACACGCATCAGGGAAGGGAGTGGCATACTTCTGAAATCGATTTCACTAATAAATCCTACAGATTATAAACTGAAACCAGCATGAACTCAGTAAAAATAATTATATTTTATCAATAGCAAATAATCTAGATTAATTTACTGTGGTGGGTTGACCTTGGCTGGCTGCCAGGTGCCCACCAAGCCTGTCACTCCCCTTCCTCAACTGGACAGGGGAGAGAAAATATAACGAAAGGCTATGGTCGAGATAAGGACAGGGAGAGATCACTCAGCAGTTACCGTCTTGGGCAAAACAGACTCGACTTGGGGAAATTAGTTTAATTTTTTGCCCATCAAATCAGAGTAGGGTAATGAGAAATAAAACCAAATCTTAAAACACCTTCCCCCTCCACCCCTCCCTTCTTCCCAGGCTCAGCTTCACTCCCGATTTCTCTACCTCTTCCACCCTGAGTGGCACAGGGGGATGGGGAATGGAGGTTGGGGTCAGTTCATCACACCTTGTCTCTGCCGCTCCTTCCTCCTCAGGGGCAGGACTCCTCACACTCTTCCCCTGCTCCAGCGTGGGGTCCCTCCCA
>JAVJGG010000021.1:20563101-20582710 GCA_035590195.1 Aviceda cuculoides
GGGGCCGTCGAGCAACCACCTGTGGCTGCCCCGGCCGGTAGAGCAGGGCTCCGCTGGGCGGCGGCCTCCGAGCGCAGGCCGGCCTCAAAGGCAGCAGGTTCTTCCACCGATAACCGCCCCCGAAACGTGATGTGCGGGGGCAGTCTCGGGTATCTGAGCCCCCCGCGCCATAAGCCAGCCAAGGGGTGACGGCCGTGCTCCTGCGGGGTTAGGTGTGAGGCTCCCCGGGTCTGGTGCCCTGCACCTCATCGTTCCCGGCCGCCGGTGCCTGGGGGAGCACGTAGGGTGCAGGGAGCGAAGGGTGTCATCCACCCCCGGCGCTGGTCATGGGCAGCAGGCTGAGGGCACAAATTAAAGGAGGGTCAAGAATTACAGATGGGGTTTGCTTTGCACGATGGAACAAAACTCCCAAAGTCATTAAGTGTTAGCAAAAAAACGATTGAGACGCCGCTAAAGTCAGAGGGAGTTTGTACGTGCAAAACGTATCCACTGCTAATGAGATCTGCGGTTGTAAATCCGCATTGATGGAAAATAAAGGCGACCGATGACCGCAGATAGTTGGAGGCGTAAAAAAAAAAAAAAAAAGGTGAAATAACTTTGGCGTTTTAATTTTAAAACCTGCTGGCCGTGAAGGAAATACAGGAAATAAAACAGGTCAGCAGACAGTGATTACTGAGAGTTCCAGTAGGGAGACCAACAACTGTTAAGGATACGATGCTCATCATTTCCTTCAAGGCCACAGGCTGCCAGTCAGGAAACCTTCAGGAGTGCAGAGGTTACAAGAACACAGAAAAAATGTCCATCAGATATACACATTCAAAGGAGGGTCTTAAAGAAATTGTGATAGATAGTTTGCATACATTTACTTTTCAGAACAGGAAATTAATAGTTTTTTTCCTTTGTTATAGCAATACAGACCTTTTTCCATTTTAATACCTATTATTTTCAATACATGAGAGAAACTTTAGTTTTCAGATATTTGCTAGACAAGAAATTGTAAGGAATATTACTAGTTTGCTTAACACATTACTTGATTTTTCTTAGAAGTATTGTAAAGTATTAATGACAAAATTTTTGGCAAATTATGTTTCATTCCTGTTTAGATAAACTTCTGAAGGCACTGAAAGAAGAAAAGATACAAGGCATGAAAGCAAGGCAGAAGCTGAAGAAATAACCACCGACAGAATGAGGATTATTTCAGCTGGATATTCTGTCGCTATATTACCATAGAGCGACATTACCATATTTTAATGGATCTTTGATATTATTTTTCTACTTATTATATGCTATTCTTCTACCAAATGAAAAAATACAGTATATTTTCTTGTTGACTTTTTTGGTGTATTATTTGTCTGATACTGGTTACTGATAACACTACTATGTAGTATTTTAACATTTTTTTCTCCGATTACTATAGGCAAACAGGATGGATAATATTTTCTTCAAAAGCACTAAGAAATTAACACTGCTGATGTCAGGATTCCCAGCAGTCCATTGATGATGTTCAAGATAGATGTAGCAGGGAAACACAGTAATTCCAATACAAAATAAGGGAGTGGTTTTGTTTTACTTCTAAATACATTAAGTAAGTGCAACTGAGAGTAAATAGATATGGTCAGAAGTCCTATGCTTCTAAGCAAACTTTAGAAAACGACTTTCACATCAGCTTAAAAAAATCTTCGTTACAAACAATCACAGTGTGTTCTTTTGGTGTCTTTAGTGAAATTTCAGAAGTTGTGGCTTGAGTTAGTTTTTTTACCAGAATAGTTGTATAACATTGACTTTCAACTAACATTTAACTATTATTTTAGGACTAATAGTGCATAGGCTAAAGCCTGTGGCAGTTTTTGTAGTGACAACATCTGTATGTTTGGGAGGTATGTCCTTTCATGAGAAAAAATGGACAGAGGCAACGATGACAGATCTGGAGAACATCTGCCATTAAAAAAGTAATCCCATATATAGCATTGAGAATAACCAAACAAAGTAGTAAATAAGCTCATCAGACTGATAAAAAGACACCAATTACTTTTTTCCGTTCTAATTCAACAGCAGTAGGTGGCAGCATGAAATAATAAAGTTACCAACCCTGAAGCTATCATATTTTGGCAAGCAGGGTTTTTTTCTTAAAGAGAGTAATATTTTAATCTTTTTTCTTTTTTTTTTTAAACTGTGGTCAAGTTGCTCGACTGTGAAGCATTTTAACACAATATGGTGTCAAAATTTTATCTCCTATCACTGCTTATTACCGCATTTACTTTTTTACTATCTTAATCTTTCCAGCCAGATGTTCATCTACCCTACACAGAGTTTATACTAAAAAAATACCTAGCTTATAACTCCCATTTGTCAATCAGAAAACTATAACAATCACATTTTATCAGATCAGCTAGGAGATCTTAAACGGAATCTTACCATCCGCAATTGCCATTGACAGCTGGGCGTCTCCACCAATATGGCGATTCACAGTTTCATCTGCTAATCAACATGCTTTTTAACGAACCAAAGCCTGAGCAGGGCTGGGGGGAGCGTGGTAAGGCCAGGTTTTGTCCAACACTCCAGCGCACCTCGGGCAGGCCAAGGTGAAGGACCAGGCCCCGAGCCCGCGCAGGAGGCCCCAGGTCAGGGCTGGCGACAAGACTTACCCATAACACAGACCCACGGGGGGTCTCGCCGCGGCAGCCCTAAACCTAGAAGCCCCCTCGCAGGAACGCCTGCGACACAGCCCCGGCCGGAGGAGCTGAAATGGGGCTGCCGGGCCCCTGAGGCAGAGAGCAGGCGGTGGAGGGCCCGGCGGAGGCCGGTCAGGGCGCCTGCGGCCTCCTGGTGCGCCCGGGGCCCTGACAGCCGCCGGCTCAGGCGCACACAGGTCAATGGTAGCTACCGCGAGCTTCCCCCTTCACACTCCAGATCCACCGTTCCCTTCAATATAAACACCCTCCCTCTTCAGCTTGCTTAAATCCACGCTTTAAGCCCACCTTGGCACCTTTTAATTGCTGCTTAGCTCTTTAGAGCCCAATTAATGACACGGTGCTTCTGGCTAAACGGTTCTGTTTCACTAGTTGGCATCTTTTAAGCCATATTACTCCAGACAGCACGCAAGTAACTTCCAAAGTGGGCTTTGGTATTTTTACACCCGGTTGGGAAATGCTCACATAGCCACCAATCATTTACCTCTCTTTCCAACCACATCTTGGAGGCCGAGGCAATAAATATACAAAAGGTAGATCTAGGTACCTAAAGAACCAAATTATTACCAAAATACCTTGGAAAGCTGGGCTCCAGTGTTTTACAGCTCCCTTTGCAGAATGAGGATAAAAAGTCTCTGAGAGTTTTGAGGCTAAACCCATCAACCGATACTGAAATTATTAATTACTATGACAATGGGAACTGTATTAGTGCCTAAACTAAATACCAGAAGACAAACTCGGACAGGAAAAAAAGGGCCAATATACAGGGGGGCCTTTCAAAGGCTTTGTGCAGAAATAAGAGCTTTTAAATCAAGTTAGGTAGCAGAGGAACTATCTTCATTTTCCTAAATCTCCAGAATAATTTCACTCCTAAACCACTCCATGGTTATTGCAAGGGCCTACAAGGATTTCCATTACATATGATCCCTGCTGTCTAACTGTTACTTCCCCATACCTTTTACCAACTCGTCCACTTGGTGTCCAGCTCTCATCAGCCATTATTCACTCAGGTTTTCTTGGCTTAAACAGAGCTACTTTTCCCAGCACGCAGTTTAAATCTTCTTCCATCTGTTGTTCACTTTCTGTCATATGGGCTTTATGTTAAAGCAACACTTCATGTTTAATTACCGGGTAATAATGCAAGGAATAACTTCAGTTAATATGTAATCTTGATTTAAGTTGCCTGGGGACAC
This sequence comes from Aviceda cuculoides, assembly GCA_035590195.1. Taxonomy (NCBI): domain Eukaryota; kingdom Metazoa; phylum Chordata; class Aves; order Accipitriformes; family Accipitridae; genus Aviceda; species Aviceda cuculoides. Next base: position 20,566,985 of record JAVJGG010000021.1, read on the forward strand.
AGATCTACTGAAAAAAAAAATTTGGTTCACATGCCAAAACAAGGCAGAATGGTTTCCCTTGGCCAGCGTCAGCCACAGCACTCTGCTATGAGGACGCTTTGGTCAAAGCCCTTTCACTGAAGCATCTCAGCATTCCAAGAAGATCATTAAAGGATGGCGGCTATCTTCACCAGAAAGCCAATTTGGCCTTCTGTGTGTAAAGTAGCACCTTCAAAAGTAACTTAGAGACTGTAGGGGAAACATGGGACATACAATGAAATATTTCTGCCAGGAAAGAGTCACTGATTGTACTTTCAGTTGGAAATACTAAGACATTCATGTGCATGAATTTGGCAAGAGAGTAATAAACTTGTATCAATAGCCTGGACAAACCACCAGTTAAACATAATGGCACGTATGTTGATTCTCATTTGTCCATGAACATTTTATTTACCTTTATTTTTCTTCGCTGTTTCCACTGGACCTTTTTACTTAATTTGCTCTTGTCTCTGTAGGCTTATGGGTTCATCTCAAAACTGATCTATTTATTGTTTCCTTTGTAAAAACTAAACATACATTGAACAAAATAGAATGAGCGTTCTTACTGCAGTTTTGTTATTCACAAAGTATGTGTCATGTTTTTAAATTGTTTCTGTTCTCTTAGACTGCTTAGGGAAGGCTAAACTTGATATTTAGATGCTGGCACAGCTCAGATCTCTTTCACATACCTGCCCTGTGACTCAACAAATCTATCCCCACTCCATTCAAGAAAGAAACATTAGGCTATGATTTTGATACACGGGCAGAGATCTCAAAACGTCAGTAGGTTGCTCCCATTTCCAAATCTTAACACAGGCTTCTCCAAAAGCAATGTCACACCTTCTCAGCCAACCTGAGGGCTGAGCAATGACAGCTGTCTTGCTGAAAGAGCCCTGTCTACACCTACGGTGATACTCATGCGCTCCCCAAGGAGCGCCCTCAGGTCTTTCACTTCTGAAACCTGAAGCAGCCTTGGCTGCTTTATGGTGGGAAAAAATAGATACAAAGCCACTTGAAAACAAGAACGCATTTAAGCTTTAAAGTATTTTATACCAAACAGTTGGGTCCATCAAATTTCAGGTTGCTTTATTTTAGAGTCTGCTACATTAAAATTCTCTAAATACATACTCAGCCTTATTACAATGGATCATTAGAATGTAAATTAATCTTCAAATAAAGCTGCCTTAATTAGCTGAGGGGCAGATTACAGAGGAAATCCAAAAGCACTAAGCTATCATAAAATGATTTTTCTGTTTTCAGCAGTGAATGCTGTATGATAGATTCACCTGTCCTGAAAATTCAGAGCTAATATCTCAACATAAAGTAAGAAAAAATCAAGAGCAGCACTTAACTCTAGGAAACTTGTCCTCTTTTGTTTGTTTGGGAGGCAGTGTTTCTTAAGATCACTGACATCTAGATACTGAATCAAAGAGGTGCCATAAGAGGTGCTAATCAGAAAGCAGTCAATAAGTGGTGCATTTGGCCTTGCTAAGGAAACATATAATTACTAATAACACTAGTCAGTTGTTTAATGTTACACACTAAAAACATTAATTTGCAAAGTAGGCTGAGATTTTGCTATATCTTGAGAGAAGTCAGAACAACCCCTTGAGGCAATTTAAGCACTCACGGTCACAACTTTTATATATATACATATATATGTATATATATATAACTGTATCTTAAATATACCATCTGTCCAGAACTTTAGTAGTGATATGTACACTAGGAAGTTAATTTATCCTCTATTTTGGGAAGATCCTTTCCTGCCTCTTTTTTTTCTCTGAAACTACAAAGAGAGGGAGGAAGGGGTTAGATGTGTTCCTTGTAGTAAAACGAACTTTTTATTCCAAATTTCCTGCATCACAATTACACAAGAGTACTGTCCAAAGCACATACCTGCATTTTCCTTTTTCTTTTAATGTCACTTCAGACTGACAGCAGGAAACTGAGGCCTGAGTAAATACCAATAAAAACCACAGTAACAGACTGAATAATAGGGGAAGGCATAGAGGACATTAAGGTGAGACCAAAAATTCACAAAGGAAACACAGGATCACAAGATGTCCTCAGAACCCATGGGCTTGCTGGTTACTGTCCTGCTCACCTCTGTAAGGTAAGCAAACACGCTTCTTCAGAGGGAATGCCCCTGCTGAAATACATGGTTTTAACTTGTGGAGGTCTTAAAACTCCTTCCCTGTCCTTTGCCAGGTTCTGCCTCGAGAGCATGAGCAGTGGGACCTCTACAGAACCCAGGAGCCTGGCAGCACCAAGGGGAAAACATGCTTATGCTTTAAAGCAGCTGATCTAATCAAAAGGACACGGCAGGAATAACCAATAAGTAGCAACATCGATTTTAAGACATATTTTATTTAATGTGCAAAATTGCCAAGAAAAACATGTACAACTTCAACTAAGCTATAGCCACTAACATGAAAGAAACTATTCTATGTACTTGTAAGCTTCATTTCTAGAATCACCAGAGTAAAAACACAGCCATTTGGTAATGACCCAGAACATTTTAAATGCCTCCTTTTCAGTGATATGTAAAATTCTACCATTGGTATGGTTTTACATTTGTAATTGCAAAAGGAATAAGTTCTTGGAGATTTCCCTTCTGATTGCATAGTATAAAATTTTAATTAATTATTTTCTTCTTCTTTCAGTTTAATCCCTAGACTTGGCTTTACAAATCACTCTCAGTTTTGCAGCTCTTAAGTGGCTTCAGAAAACTAATTTTCCCATTTATAGCTGAAACACTTATAAATTTTGAGCAATTTTCACAGACACAGCCATTACCGTTTAGTTGAATCAAGCTGTGAACAACAAAGATGATACAGACATTTGTAATCATGCAGAGCTAGTCCTTTCCATAATTCAAAGATGTAAGAAAGTTCATTTCATCAGGAAGTGAGATCTGTTGCATGGGAAGTGAGACAACTTATTGATGTAACATCTCTGTAAAAAAGTGTAGAAGCTGTTAGTGGAAAGGCTTCCTAGAACGTCCTGAAATAGTATCAGGAGGTGGGTTTTTTTCTTGTAAATTCATGTATATTTAAATGCTACTAGGGGAACAGGTAATTAATAGTCTTGAACAATTACCAAGCTCTATGAAATAATAAATAGTGCTTCATACTAAAGTAACCACTTGCACTCCAGGTTTTCAGCGTTTCTAACATTATGGGTTAGTTCAGCCACACCAGGAGTGTGAGGAGAGGCAGTCCCTTCACCCTGCTTTACGGACAGGGACACTGAGGCATAGCCAGATTAAGCGTTTTGCCCACAACCAATCCAAAATTCTGAAGAAGGGTCAACTGACCTCCAATCTCCTGATTTCCAGCTACCCATAACCAGATAGCATCCTTCCTCTCTTTGCACAATTTTACGATACTTGTGATAGCTAATTCACTGAGAGAATACTGGATCAGTCCTGCTCTCCTTGAAGTGAGCAGGTGGTTTGCCAATAACTTCAGTGGAAGACATTACCTGTATTCATGTTTTGCCTTAATACTAATATGACATCTGTAAGTATCACAAAGCAGAACAAGGGCCAAAGAACAGTGCCATAGCTAATTAAAAATTATATCACATATGTTGGTTACTACTTCTATCACACCAGCAGTATATCAGCGAGCTAAAGAGTGCACCTCTTTGTGTACACCAATATAAAGTCAAATTCAGAATGCACAGCACTGGCAAGAAAGACATTAAATGAAAATAAAAAGTCAAAGAACATAGCAATATCTGCGCTGTACACATGTACTTTCTAATGAGACTCAAAGAACTGCCCCGAACAGACCCTTTGTTGGTTCTGAGCTGTTTCTGCTTGGTTGCTAAATCCTAAACCAAAATTCAAGCCTCAGTAAGATGGGTTCTATCTTATTTTCCAAAATTTTTGGCTTCACTGTCATTTTTTCTATCAAATATGACCTTGAATAGAGTTTGAAGAACCCAACACCAACATGAAATGAAAAAAGCCTTCCCAGTCTCTCTGTCACAGAAAGAAATATTAAAATTAATTTGGTAGAGGGTAAAGTGTTGTTTTGGGTTTTTTTCCTAGTTTCCCACTTGCAGTGTTGAAAGTAGTAGCTAAAGGCAAGGACGAAGAATGAAGCTCAAGTTTACTTACATTCAGATCTCCCATGTTTATAACTCTGAAATAGAATATGCTGTTAATGTTCTATTTTTGCACTGCTTTAACAAATGAAGACATCAAAAGCCAACCAAATACATAAAATTGATTCCAAGCAGTTAACTTCAAGACTCTTTGACCTGCCATAGTAATCAATTTATAATTACTTAGTGTCCATCCACTGCTGAAATCAAAGTTTTACTATTCTACTACAGTCACTTGGCTTTTTAGATCCTGGTGAATCCCTGGCATAGGCTGCTGCATCACATCTCAAGGTATCTATTGGTTAAGTTTGCTGGTGATGCAGGACTTAAAAGCTACTGATTCCTTGTGAAAAGCCAGAGTTAAGGACCCACAAATTTCTGGTTTAATAGTTTAAAAAATTAATCATATACACAGGCACTCTTTAGAAGGTCCCACTGGAGGCTGCAAAAGTCAGTGCTCTTAGCAGATATATGATATTTTTAGCTGATGCCAGTGTGTGTTAACAGTGTTCAGACACTGGTTTACAAAGCATAGAAATGCACTGAGCTGCAATGAAGAGGGACATACTTTGGAAGAAAAACGCATCTCCTCTCTAAATATTGTACTCAGTAGAATCAACTTTCTGTATGATTTACAATCCTTTGGACCCATTATTGCCTAGTATGTAAATGTGTATTTATAAAGTTACAAAATTATTTACAGAATGTAATATAGTTTCAAGCTATTCCTTGGGAATGAATTGAGCATGGAAATTTATGAAAAGTCAGGCACTTCTTAAAACAAGAATTATTTTTAACAAATGCAAAAAAAATCAAATTCCCGGAACACCTCTTCATGGTATTTGTAATTATTTTCAAGACATCTGCTATACATTTGACCACCTAACTATTTAAAACCCATTTCTCATCTTTCATGAGCTTCATAACAGAAGAACTCTGGGAACTAACTCTTCATTACTGCCTCTGTACACCTTAAGGAACCTGAAATGGATGGGGACAAATAGATGGATCAAAGAACTAGTTTTCAAAAAATATTTTTGGACATACGTGTGTGTGCGTGTGTGTGTGTGTGTGTATACACATGAGTATGATACCATACTCCTACGATTTTCAATAGGAATATGGTCTGAAGCTGATTTTTAAAAACATGAAATATTGTATGATTTTGGTACATCTCAACAGTTTTACAAATCAGGACCTAAACCACCTTTCTGACACACCATTTCAGTGTAGTTTTTATGCCTGTTGGTATTAAGGGCCACCCAAAAGGCAAATGTGTTACACAGGATAGTCTATCCACCTCAGAGCCCCATCGAAATCCCTGTCTCAACTCCCATGTCTTGTACACAGCCCAAGCAAAAATTTTTCCGAATAACAGGAATCGCCAGATGTGCAGTTTTCTGATTGCTTTTCACTCATTGGGCATGGCAAAACATTTTTGATCAAGGATGTGCAATACAGTTATTCTCAATAGAGATTCTGCAGTATTAACGAGGTTTGCCTTTGTGTTTTGGCCATCTTGAAACTTTCTTTTAAAGAGCAAGTCAGTACGCAATTCATTTACTGACCTATATAAATCTCATTTCCACAAGCCAAGTTTTGCATTATTTATTTACAAGAGAAAGGCAAAAGTTCAAAAAAAAAGCATTCTAAAAGAGTATGCTTATCCTCATTTTGCATGCCTACCCTTTAAAATGGAAAAAAATTAACTTTGAAGTATTTTGATAAGCAAAAAAAAAAAAAAAAATTAAAAAAAGCTTACTCAGTCCTGGAGTTATGGCCAAAAAAATTAACCCATGAAAAGAAATTCCAGCACAGAAAGTGTTAAGTTACCACTTGACATACTGGTTCCATATAGCACTGTTAAAAGTCTAAAGCGCTATGTCTAAACAACATTACATTAAAAACAAGCTTGAGCTGATTAGTTTCTCTTTGAACACACACTGCTTTGTAAAAATTGCTTAGCAGACCAGTAATGCATCTGGAGTGAACACAGAGAACTAGGTAGATGTTTTTTACCCCATATACTTATTTTCAGAATTACGTCTGTCTCTTAAAACAGCTGTGTGCTTGTACCCTTTCCTGGAGGGGCGGTAAGCGGCGAGAGGAGAGATGTGCTCCGCCAGCCACACCAGCATTCTGAGCGGGGGGCTCTCGCCCTGCACGCACTCTGACTGCTGAGCGGTCCTGAGCTTAGCACACCAAACTTGCCCTTTTGCACAAAGCCTTTTAAAAAAAGGCTAATGGTACTAATATACTCACATCCTGTATCCTTCTTCGCTCTCCTAATGATGTAGTAAAATATATATAAGATGCCATACAACTTGGTGTTTTATTACAAGAGATTACTTTGAGTTAACTGGAAACCACTTGTCTTAATTATGCCACTCGTGGAGCCGCACAGAGAATGCACATGGCTTAAACAAATCAGTGGAAGCATGAATCGATACGTTCTCTTGTGATAGGACTGAGTCTTAATGTATACATACCGGTCACTGACAATGAAATGAATGCAGCTTGCTGAGAACACCTGCCAAAACCAACCATTTTCTACTAGGTATGACTTAATATGCAACAGAAGATCCATGGCTTCCAGACTGTTAAGGTACTCCTGACCTGTTGATAGCCTTCATATTATCTCACACTTGTTCTCTTCCTACCTCATTTCATGTCAGTGAGGTACGGGAAGCCACTGAGATTTGTTTATGTACTAGAAATGCAAGGGCAGGACCATAACCGATTTACGGCATCCTTGGACACAGCACTCAGACCTGCTCAGATGTGTAGAGGACGAACAAAGTCAGCAAAATGAAGTGACTTCTGCTAGCTCAGAAAACTTGCTGCTTTCAAATCTCCTTCAGATTGTTGGAAGCTGGCAGTTAGCTCTTACACTTGCAATGCAGGACTAAAACCAGTACATTAAAATGTAATTAATTCTTCAACAGACATCTCAAAATACAACGAAAACTGGAGTTAGCTTTGTGTGTATCATCCCTTCAACTAGACAGTTCTGCCACTCAATCCAATGCTGCTTTTCCTACCTGCTTCACGTTTTTATCTTACGTTATCTTACATTTCTTACATGTCTCACCTTTTCAAAGTTAGTCTGAAAAAGAAATGATCATTACTTATGATAATCTCCCCATTTCTACATATAGGATTTACATGCACTTCTATCAAGTTCTACCCATAATATTACTACATAGAAGTATTATTCATATTTCTAGACTGAGTGCTAGAGCTTCTCTCAAATCCAGATAATATGTTTTTATCAAAAAACAACTCTCAAAGATTACCCTCTTATCCTCAAAAAGTTACTGTTCTACTGATGTTAATAAATGTCACACATAGTATACCTACTGCAAGTGGTCATAACACACATACCAAGAAGTAATTTTACGTGCGTTTCATTTGCAGATGTTTCTACTGATGATTTACAAATCTGAAGACAAATAGTGGTCAGTGGTGAGAACATCAACATTTCTGTACACAGAAAACAGTACTTTCACTTAAACATTTAACATTATTTTAAAGAAAATTGGGGCATTTAGTAGAAAAACCTTAATGACTAAATTTTTATCAGTAAAAATGGCACGAATATATTCTGATGAAGTTATAACTTTAAACAGGTATACTTTCTTCTTTGAAATCAGTATTGAAAAACTATATTGTAATTGTAGTCATACAAAATGTTTATTATATTACAAATTATTTGTACACTATATTTTCACTTTATCATTGCTTTGTGCTCAGACAGTATAAATATTACAGCATGATTTTTCTTTCCCAGGAATGTCCTTACTGTCTTGATATCTTACTTTGTACTTAAAAAAAAAAAAAATACAGAAACATATTACAAACAGGATAAAAAGCCATTATGAATGAAGAATGTAAGATGTCTTTGTGAATAAAGTGTACCACAATGGTTTCAGAGTGATGGTTCAGGGAATATTCAATAGACTGCACGTCATTGATACAATACCAAACAAAATTAATTTTGAAAGACTAACAGGTCTTCCCCAGCAGTATGAAGAGTACTTTGATTAACTTCACTGAAATGTTTTTTCTTTCTAGAAGGCTATTTAAATGTTTTTATTTGGGATATTTCTATTTGTTCATTTTGTTTGCATGTAGGCATTCAAACCCTGTACATCTACATAATTTCCAAACTTCTAAATTTCCACTATGGCAAGATATATGCTTCATCATACAAGATATATGAGGCTTTACCCTCACACATTTTTCAATGGAACTACTAAATTGCCTAAATTTCAGAACGGGTACAGATTTACAAAAAAAGCTAAGTGTCCCAGAGATGCTGTTTAAATCTGGTACGTCCTACCTCCCGTGACTCTTTTGGGAACATGTAACATTACCCTTCCCAGCTACGTGGCTTCACACTCCCACCCATACCATTGCTGCTGCTGCTTCCATACCTGCAGCTTTAGGATAACTCTGCAAAACTGGAGTCTAAGATACAGAAATTTATTTCACAGCACATTTCACTCCCATTGCATAGAAGGGCCTATTTACTTCCAAAATTTCACTGGGCTAAATAGAAGAATCATTCAAAAACTGAAGTAATAAAGCTGATGCAAAATGTGGCTGACACGATTTAGTGTAGATTTCACTTACCAAGCTAGGTCAAGCCAGTTATGAACCATCTGAGGCTAAATAAATGTAAGCCACTCTTCAATTGTTCTGCACTTATGTTACAGTGATTTAAATGACTGAAAAATAAGCAGAATATTGTTTAAGGGATCCTCGTGAAGCTTGCACGAATAGATGAATCCTAATAGAGAAACTCAGCCTTGCTCTCAGTGAGTGATGTTCCCACTGAAGCCAACCAGAACTAGTCTTTTTATGGCACGCTGGGTTTGGCCCAGTATTTTTAACTTTTTATTTTAAAGTGTGATATTCTTAGGCAGCTATTAATTCAACACAATTTGGATGTATTGTATTACACTGATAAGATCAGTATTATTTAGCTGACAGGTAACTGAGACAGCAGTCTGTCTTTACCAGACTTATATTTATATGAAAGATTGAGTTTCTTTGGTTGTTTTATGTCCAAGTCACCCAAATGTATATTTGTGTCCTCCAGACATAGTGTGTTTATATTGATCATTAAAATTACTAGGTGGGGTTTTTTTCTTTTTGTTTTTTTGCACTTGGTTTATGGAAATTTTCTGACTACAGCAGACTAGTCACTTGTATAAATATACAGCACATATATACATAGAAATTACAAAAATACATTTTATTTATATCTGATTTTTAAATAATAAAAACGAAATTTCACATTTGTTGAAAGATTAGCTAGCATTCCAAAAGCTTCTGCAATATTTAAGGTATTGGAGCAGAAGATATCTGTATATTCTAGGCTAACTATCACAATCTCAGTCAGGGTTCATAATATAATTATTTGGGGAAAAAATAGCTCTGCTTTAAAAGTTTGTGCTTCATCAATTTCTTCTTCTATCCCCTATTCTAGTCTCCTCTCTCCTCCTCTCATTTTACTGATGGCCAAAAAGCTAAACCAAGTTCCCCTTCTCACCTCAGTAAAGACCAAAGAAACTCAGGGAAATGAAATGATCAGACAAAACAGCATAAGCAATTGAGGATAACTAAACAGCTTACTGAAATGAAGGACATTACCTTTAACTCCAGTCCATCGAACATGCCCAACACAACAAATTTCGCAACAACTTCAGTTCCCGAAGCTAATCGCTGAAGGAACAGAAAACAATTGTCCGTGATCTCCGACTAGTTTGTACAACTGCAAAAGATAAACTACTGTCCCATTCAACTGGTTTGATTTTCTTTTGGGATTGGATTCATACAACAATGTAGTTTAACAATTAGTGACCTTTATCTTGCACAATGTAAAGTCAGCATAATTTCTGGAAATGCTCTCTTTTTCACAGAACATTAGGATTTTTGTTAATCCATGTAATTGTTTTCTTATTTACATGTTAATATAATACTCATGTCCTCTACATTCAGAACTTCCTAAGTTTGCATTCACCGTTCCAGTGTAATCAAAATCAACTGCAGCTTCAGGTAGCACTTTCTGGCATCACTTTAGTAGATATCATTGTTTAAGAAAGAGAAAAAAGCACTGTGTTAAACAGAGGTTTTCTTGTCCAAGCAGGTGTATTCATTATTCCAGGTTGGAAAGACTTGCTCAGAGGTCTCAGGTTCACCAGCTTCACATGCATTCAGAGAGAAAAGCCTGAATACAGAGCAAACACAAATAACCTTTTTTCATTTCTCCTGGAAGCTTCTAGCACCAATATCCTTTGTTGGCTCTTCGTGCATTGTATTCTCTCACACCAAAAAAAATCTCCTCCATAACTCATCAGTGGCATTGAGGGACAAGGTAGCCACCGATTATCAAAATATCATTCACCTTCTTCACAGTCTTCTCTTCTTTCACTTCTTTGTACTGTTAATAGGATGAGGAGAATTGGGGCTATTTACAGGACATTTATTTGTATTACTTACTCATCTCAAATTCTTTTGGTTTGAATTCAGTCTCTAGAATGAAAAGGCTGAATGACTCTGCATTGCTGAAATCAGCATCCCTTACACAATGTCCTGCAGCAAACAATTAACATGGCCACCACCACACCTACTGTGGCCTTTCGCTAACTGTGTTCTGCTGTATTTTCTTCTTTAATAAAAGTTTTGACATGCAGAAGTTCTTTTCAGCAGCTCTGCCTTTGGACCCGCAAATGAAACATCGTGTGGCACAGACATGTTCAGCAGCACCTCCAGTGACAATGGGTCATAATACGAGAGCTGAGTGACAGTTGCATATGATCAGTCTTATCCATATTAAACATTTACCTGGCAGCATTTCCTTAGCTGGCAAGCAGAATTATGTATCTTCGGAGACCTGTTGCTCTACTTTAAGTCATTTCATAGTGTTGACTTTTCAGACAGAGAAAAATGCCATCACTTCGGCACAATTCACAGCAAGTTTGTAACTGAAAACTAAAGGAGTCGCTTTCTTGGCTACCCCAGGTTGCATGATACAGTACTGTGCACAACAGATATTAGACCTGGAACTCAAACATATCTGTTTGCTTCTTGGCCAGTTTAGCAACTTCTTCTCTTATTGCCTTTACGAGGGCAGCTGTAGAAATGTTGGTGAGCGGAGCTTCAGACGGGTCATTTTCTGTCAGGCTCTGCTGAGAAGCTGCGGTGGATGGCAAAGGAGCTTGCTCCAGGCTGGGATGCATGCTTGCTTGCTGGCTGTATTGGCGAGGAAGTCGTGAAGGAGAATTATGTTGGTAGCGGGGCCGTGGATAAGCCTCGATGTATCCAGGTAGTGGTACCTGTAGAGCATCGTAATTATACAAAATTATACAGAACAACTGATCCGTAGTGCCACCTGCCAGGTAACACAAACCTCCCCAGGGCAGAATAAGATGTAACAGATAGGACTATATGAAGAGAATATAAACCTCATACTCCTAAGCATCTGTTTACAAGTGTCTATCTTGGCATGTGCCATTTATACACATATGTCAATGTACGGATTACTCAACTGCCCAGGCTGTGGCAGGAAAAACACCTAGAAAGGCAAACATCACATGTCCTAATTTATTATCACTGCAAAAAGTCAAAGGGAGGAGGCTTTTCGGAAAGCGTGTCCTCTGCTTACTATCCCTCCTAAACGTTTCAGTTTGAAATAGATGGCACCACTACATTTCAGGACACCAAAAAGCCTAGAACACAAAAGTAGAGTTTGCTGATTTGCAGCCACTGTCTAATCCAAGTCAGCCAAGTCTCTGGACTGACTGTTCCTAACAAAAACTCACTAGATCCAGACAACAGGGATAAGCTCAGGTATGCCAACCTGGAAACTCAACACCGAATTCTCAGAAGTATCAGGATTTCTGGCCACATTTAACAGAATTACATGGGAGATTCATGATTTTACTCTGTTGTAAATTCACTGATTTCAGCCCCACATTACACTGGCTAAAACTAAAATAATAATGTAGGCCCTTTAGTCACTGTGTAAATTTCCTTCACAAAGCCATGAACCACAATAGCAGCCTTTATAGTCCTCAGAAGTTTCTAATGCATCAAATAAAAATAGTATTTGTTTACATTTTGCAAAAATCTATAAAGCAGGAATCTACAGTCCTTCATTTTGAAGAAGGCTTTATGTTGTTACAGAAGGCAACCCATAACCTATTACTAGGACAAGATCATTTCTCCTTGAGAAAAAGCTTACCAGCTGATCATTATAGTCCATGCCAATGACAAGTAAGGAATGTTCAGAAAGTTCAGTGATGTTTTTTTGTGTGACTCAGAAAACTACACTTACGTACACTGTACTCAGAATACTACACTTATAAGTTAACTGATAAGTTTCCACAATGTTTAATCACTAAAAAGTTAATTTTGTAATTATTTTTGCTTTAAATGGGAAAAACACATTTTTACTTTCCAAATACGTTAAGGTTTTATATAAGTATATAATACAGGTGGCCAGGCAGACGTCTCAGCTAATTTTTGTATTTCAGTCAGGCTGAGGTGTAAGCTGCTTCACCCACCAGGGCTAAGGCTTTGGTGGGTATGCCAGAAGCAGAATTTCAGAATTTTACGTGTCTGCAAGCAGACTGAAACATCAAGATCTGAAACATCTGCCAATTTTAGATACCTTCTGGGGAACATGGGACCTCAGCATGGACTTCAGAATGACAGCTTTGGAATTTTGTTTTAAATCCCATTTTGGCTCTGGCCCTGTGGGAGTTTAACAGCCCCTTACTTTTGAAAGTTTTGCCACTTCAGGCATCTAAGAACCTATAAAAACCTGACCATTAGGATTTACACATGCTCTATGCAATCTTGGATATCCATCAATCGATGAAGAGAACGTCAAACACGTTCAGTATGGTGTGATGAGACAAACATAGGAAGAAGGCATGATATGAAAGTGATCATTAAATGCAGTTGCATGTGTTTAGTTTACAACAGATTATTCAAAAGACAAACATTTTAGTAGTACAACACTTGAACACACCACTAGAGGCCACCAGGTTACTACTGTGACTAAGCAGCATCTAGCAATTTGGAAAATAAATGTTTTGTCAGATACAGTTCCCTTATCCCACAAAACTTAGTGCCTGAATACTTACCTTTTAACTGAGAAAATAGTACATTAGAGTAAATTGAGCTTATAAGGTAATTCTTTGTTGTCAAATCTCCTGTTTCCTATGTCCCTTTGTTTACAGTCCAGCAGCTAGTGGAAATGTATGAAAAGTAAAGAATTTCAATTTTCACCTTATAGATATTAAGCCTCTGTTCTTAGTAATTGCCAAGAAAACCTTGGAACCATGATCAAGCTATGATCTAGAGGCTCCGAAACGACAAAGCATCCAGAAACTCAAACTCTGAGTATTACTTTAGATCTTTATTTTTTGCAGTTTTATTCAGCCTTTCTGATCGTATTATGTTGCTAACACCATTACTAGTTCCTCTAGAAAATCCTCTAATGATTTTCAAATAAAGACAATTTCTTGACAGATTTGCCGTCATTGGGAGGTGCAAATTCATTGTAGAAAGTGAAGTGTTTGGGGTTTACATTTTTACCTCTTCTGCAAAGTCCAGGAGGGCTGGAAGTCTGAGTAACAAGAAGTTGTTAAAGCTCTGTAATAGGTAAGTGAAGTTAAAAGGATTTTTTGTTTCCTTTGAATTCTACACTGCCACAGTTATTTTTCAGATGGCTTTTCACAATCTCTCCACTCCTCTATGTACAGTCCACCAGCACTGACTGCTCTTCCCACCTCTTTCCCTGAAGACAGGGAAACCCACAACAGGGTTATACTCTTCTCCTTCCAGAGCAAGGAACTGGGGGCTGGAGACTTGCATTACAGTTTTGTCCAGTTTGTTTTCGGTCTCCCATTTTGACAAGTGATATCTGACTCTTTTTTCATGGGACTACAGCCAAGGAGTAGGGATACAAAAAGGAAAAAGAATGTAAGACAGGTAAAATACTTTTCCTGGGTTTTGGTCGGGTTTTTTTTTCTTCTTCTTAAAGAAAACATTTAAAATGATTGCTTAAACACAACAGGCCTCCTGGATTTAAAATGTCGGTAGGGTTAAAAATAACCAAAAAAACCCCCAAACCAACAAACCAAATAAACAAAACAATGAAAAGAAAAAGGGTTTCCATGCTTTAAAGGGCAGCCCTGGGAACGGAATCTATGATGGCATCAAAAGCCTCCAGGTGTCAGGGACACATCAGCAGATGTGCTCAGCTTACAGGTGAACATACTTCTTTTTTCTTGACAGTTCAGCCTACAAATTCAGACTTGCATCTGACAGTCACAATGAATTCTTTTCCTCACAGACATCAGGAGCAGTAATAAAGATTTGGCAACAAATAGCCACCCCCAGGAACTTTTATATGACTATGCTGTCTCTGCTTAGCTGCTCAAAGCCAACTATTAAACTCCAACAGCAGTTCACTAAAATATTCTGTTGATGATATGCACAAGGAAATAGAATCCATCTCCCAGTTTGTTTAGCTGAATTGGTTCTGGATAAATACCAGATGTGAGCTCAAGCAGCAGAACTGATCTTTGCTTTTCCTAGTGGAAAAAAAAACCTAAATTTTAGAAATTGTTTCAAACATGATAAACTACTGCAATTCATTTTAGGATGTCTCAACTTTATTTCTTTGAAATATAGGTATACTTTGGGCTAAAAATTACATCTGTCCCAGACTAGGATTGTACAATTAATTATTTAATTTATGATCTGTCACTGCAGCCTGCAGGAGGACTTGAAACACTGTGCAGCGGGGCTGCAGCAGAGCCAGGAGCTGGGATTCGGGAGCTGGGCTGTCTTGAGAGAAGCCTCCAGGAGGGAAGGATGCTTTCCAGCCTCCAAACAGCACAAGGCCACTCTGAGAGGCAGCACCACCTACTCCTGCCACATGCCTATCCAAATATTTAACCTCTGTCTTAGGAAAGAAAAATGGTACCTAACCCAGCAACTTTGAATGGGCGCCAGCCCCTAACCTAGTGAGTTATTTAACTCTCTAAAAGACCTTACTTACAGTTCATGGGATGGACAGCTGAAGTATCTATTCCCCCTCTCATAACTTTTCACTGCTAGAGATTATTACCATTCAGGGAAGAATTATCTTGCTCAGATGCTTCGCTCATCACTTAGCATTGTTTAAAACCTCTCCTCTGCAAATCACAGTAAATACATGTAGTTAGAAAAGCAAGAATGCTTACTGAGTCTGCCCATTGCCCTGGTAATTCATTCTCTCCAGCATAGGGCATCCAGGCTTGGTTCCTGTATGCAGTAGGTGGTGTTGGGATAAAATAGCCTGTGAAGCCAGGTCGGTTTGCTGCTGGTATGGCAAACACTGCTGGTACGGTATTTCCTATTAAGAAAGAGAGTAGATATAATTAATAGTTGACATTTTCAGTTACAGAAGAGTATCTTATATAACAGTATAGAAGAATATCTTATATTAGAAGATAATGTTTATGAAGTAACTGGCCTCAGTTTTGGGGGGGGGGGGTGTTGTGTTTTTTTTTCTTTTTTTTCCTTTTT